>JARHVA010002788.1:365000-472500 GCA_037957365.1 Torreya grandis | reverse complement strand
AATAAACATCACATAATTACCTCAATTTATCTCTCCCCCAATGAATAAGAATTTAATTCACATGTAGAGTATAATTTTAGCAAATAATTAAATATCCTTTCTATGATTGAAGTGATAACACCGTTAAATTTAAGAAATAATGTAGCTCCTGCACCCACACATCCAAGGATAATATGATGAACACCATGGTATTTGACTAAAATAGATGATAATATATTATAAACTATGTAAGGTAAAATGTCAAGACCTACAGTTAAATGTGATACTCATCTTGTATGCGACTATGAATTTGAGAAGAAAACCCATACAAACTGATGTCAAGTATTTGTTTAATTGATGATAATGCAAAAAAATGTGTTCTATGATGCATAATTTAGGATTAAGAATAAAAAACCTAGATGGAAGAATAAATCAATAATAAATAATATAATTAATGAAGTTAATGCAATAGGTAATAAAATTTGGAAAAAAGATAATAATGTGGTAAGATGAGTAATAATGTAGTCTATAGTAAGACAACATATAGAGGATGATTTCATATTAAAAAAGTACAACTTTGAAATTAAACAAGAAAAATCTAATTAGGGAAGTAGGAATAAGAACAAGACTCAATGACCATTTACTCATAGATTGTTGGTAATTTAGTGGAAGAATCTCATGAAAATATAAGGCATTAGTTGAAGGAATAATGCTTGTGATTGAGTTTTTTTGGAATGAAAAAACAAGGGTCTCACCAAATATAAAATATGTTATTAAAATAATAAAAGGTTAAAAAACCATGAACCATGTGAAAAATTCTTCTTGGACATGACCTAAACAAAATTTTATAAAAAATTTCTTGAGAAAATTGATGGACAATTCCTAATTATCCATAGGTCATTTGAGATTTTCAAGGCTTACTACATAAAAATAAACCAAACATGCACCACATGTTTGTTTAGGATTCATGTTGAATTTTTTATGCATTTTGATGGTTTTCATAATATACATTTTATTTTTACATACTAGTGATATTCTATAGGAATATATGATGGCTTCTCCACCTAAAACATCAAGAGTAATAAACCCAAATATTTTGTGTCAAACACCTATGGGACATTTATTTTTAACAAGGAATGTTTAGATAGAATATGTAACACTTTTAGTGGTTTGACACATTTGACCAACTATATACATAAATAGATTTCACATGAATATAGAAAGAGACTAATTTAATTAAAGAAATAGAAATATGTAAAGTATGCATTAGAATATGGAAAAGAGTCATCAAGATGTGAGTTGGTTACAACCCAATTATCTATATCTAATTTTATGTTTGAATTTGGAAGAATAGTATTATCTACCAATATTTAAGATACACACACCAAATAAAATGGTTATATAATTAGTTCAAGTAATGCAAGGAAAATTTTCCCTTGGGACCATTATTTTAGTTGTGGACATTGTTGAAAACTACACACTAAAACCAAAAAATTAAGTTCAACCCCAATACTATAATAAAACTCAAGTTTGAATTTTAGTGCATATTACATTCAAACACACACCTAATAAGACAAAAGATAACATAAATATTTTGAGGGAGTTCCAATTTTACATGAGCGATGATAGACATATTTTCTAGAGTTTATTTAATGTTATTTTGATTTATTTTATATAAATATGAATGCAATAGATATCATGTTGAATACACACTAAATTTGATCTAAAAATTATGCAAGATAGTTTAATAAGTCTCAAATATTTTGTTAGTTAGGTAGGATGCTTGAGAATAATGGGTCACAACTTTTTTTGAGATTATTTGAGGATGCACATGGAAAAGGAGAGCATGATGATGCAAGAGCATGTGGAAAAGGATGGTATTGATTTACTTGATGTTTCAAGTATTGTGTCTGGTGTAATGAATTGTTTTATAATGGACCAGTTAAATATTCTCATGTGCGAATATTATTCTAGTTAGTGGAGGAATAAAATAAGGAAATATATTAATATTGTAGTACAATGCTTAGATCGAGTGATTTCCATTGAATTTGAAGTTAAAATTATAGTTCATGGCCTATTTATACTAGGGACATGGCATGATTTTGTTTAGGTTATATATAATTTGATTAGGATGAATGTGAGTCAAAATAATTGGTTAAAGAATGGTATTATAGACTCCAAAGGCTTATGGAGACTAGGAATTCATTACAACTCTACTGGGATCATTCAATGGCATCATTAATTAACTTTGACCACATCTTAGATCTTGTGAAACTAGGTACAACTTTTTTATAATATAAATGTAGACTGAAACATTCATGATATTTTTATTATTCCTACATATCATTAATAATTGATTACACTTTAAATGTAGGGCAAGTTTTCACATTAATTAAACCTAAATACAATGATGACAAAATGAATTAATACTTATCTCATTATGTAGAGGGAAAAAATAACTTCACCACAACTATTATAGATGGGGAAGACCTAGTTTATTACACTAGATTTGTGGTGGTTATATGAACCTGGCTTCAAAAATAATTTTTAAAAAATAACAAAACAATGCTTATTTGACTTTGAAATGAATAGGGTGATAACTCATTATTAAAATTTGGTTATCAATTAAAATTTTCAATTTATAAAATTTCATGGAAAGCCTTAGAACATTTTTTTATGCAAAGTTATTGAATCTAAACATGAAGCAATTGTTGAAACACTTAAAAATAGAGCTAGTCCTGAAGGTACATTGGATTGGATTGGTAAGGTTAGTATTTAATGAAAGTTACATTTTAAACTAATAAATTTAAATTTTATTATTTATTTTATTTTAATTTATAATTATTTTTTAAGTAATTAATAACACATTTAATGTAGGTTACAAGTACCAGATGAGCTTCTACCTTCATGTGGTTGGTACCATGAGTAGATAATATTATCTTATTGAAACAAAGATATGAATAAAAAATAACATATGTTATGGATCAAAAAATATAATGGTATGTGTACATTAATCCATGTAAAATGGTTTCAAAAAAAATGTACTATTATTGTGTTCATAATCTCATCCATATGTGTTTACAAAGATAGTTTGTTGACTAGGCGCACGAGTCAAAATTTGCATATTATATTGATCAAATTTTGGTCCCTAAATTTTTTTTTCATTGTGAAATAAAATGTTACACAATTTAATAAACATAAAGAGTGGAATATAATACTCTATTTTTTAATTATAGGACTCCCACATGAAACTACATGAACCTATGGTTCATCTCTATTCTTCATGGTTTACATGTAATGGTTGCACAAAGTTTATTTCATTTCACCCTTAAGAATGAAAAGATTAAATTAAGGGATGGATTTATCCTACTAAAATTCTAAATTATGAGGGATAATATAGGTTTTATTAATTCCATATTTGTGTTTATATGCTCATTTAGATGTGCCTACAAAGATGGTTCGTTGATTGGGCACACAGGTCAAAAGTTATGTGTTATACTAACCAAATTTTTATCCTAAATAATTTTTTTGCTTCAAGATAAAACATATTATAGTTTATTAGTCATGAATGATGTAATTTAATCCTATAAAATGTGATTATAATAATGACCCTTGAAATTATATGGGATTATGGTTTGTCTCTACTCATCATGATTTACCTAAAATAAATACACAAATATCATTTACTTTTCCTCATAATAATGTCAAGTTTATATTAAGGGATGTGTTTAAATTTTTTTTTTTTTTTTGAATATAGATATAAATAAAGGGTGGATAAATTAAATTATTGAATTTATACACCCATTTGGTCAAGTTCATGAATATGGTTCGTCGATTACGCACACGGTTCAAAACTTGTGTTATATTGACCAAATTTTGGTCTGAAAAGCAAGTTTTTGATTCAAGATAAAACATGATGTGATTTATTACTTTTCAATATTGAAAAAAATGAGGTGATCATAGGAATACCCTATGTAATGTTATTATCTTGTGATTTGTATCTACCCCTCAAGATTTTCTTGCAATAACTATACAAAGTTCATTTCATTTCTTACCTTAAGAATGACAATATTCTATTAATGGATGAATCCAAATGCATATGAGTTTAGATTATAAACAAAAATATATCATGTAATAATTTTAATATTGCATTTATACACCCATATATGTGTGTCTATAAAGACGAGTTGTTGAATGGTTGTGGTTCAAAATTTGCACATTATATTGACCAAATTTTAGTTCCTAAATAAAGTTTCTACTGTGATATAAAATGTTAATAAATTTATTAATTATTGGAAGTGGAATAAAATAATAAATGTGGTTTTAAAATTATTACTCCATGCAAAATTAGGATCTTAAGGTTTGTTTCTACCCCTTACAATTTACTTGCAATAATTATGTCAATTTCATTCCTTTTTTCCCTTAAGAATGAGAAGTTTCTCTTAAGGGATGCCTCCATATATTACAAGTTACAATTTTTTTTGGATGAAAAAGGGGGAAAAATAACATTATTATGTTATACACCCATTTGTATTTGTTTCTAAAGATCGTTTGCTGATTGGTAACATAATTCAAATGTTAAGCATTATAGTGACCACATTTTCGCCCTAAATTAATCTTTATTGTAATTGTTGTGTAAAGTTTGTTCTATATTTCCCTTAATAATGATAATATTATCTTCAGGGATACGAATGGACATTTGTAATTTTTGAGTATGAGGGATGGTAAAGGGAATAAAAAATAAATTATTTCATTTAAACACCCATATGTATGTTTTTATTAAGATGATTCATCGATTGTGTGTGGTTTAAAATTTACATGTTATATTAACCAAGTTTTGGTCCCTAAAGAAAGTTTTATCTTGGAGAGAAAAAATCAAAAACTTATTTATCATTAAAAGTTAAAATAATATGTAAATGGATATTTAGATTACTCCAATGTGAACTTATATTATCTTACAATGTGTCTTTACCCCTCATAGTTTTCCAGTAATGGATGTGTAAAGTTCATTCCATTTTTAAATTAAGAACAACAACATTCTCTTCAAGGATGAGTCTGGTTGTCTACAAGTTTTGATTTTGGGGAATAATGGAGGGTATAAAAATAGAATTATTAAATTTATACACCCATCTAAATGTGTCCAAAAATACAAATTTTGATTAGGTGTATGGTTTAAACTTTGTGCATTACACTGACCAAATTTTGGTCCCTTAAAAAGTTTTCATTGTCAGAGAAAATGTGCCACTTTTTATTATGATACAAAATTAGAATAAAATAATCCATAGGGAACTAATATAAATTCCCCATGCAACTATTTAAGCTTATAATTTATCTCTACCCATTACAGTTTCGTTTCAATAGTTTTCCAAAGTTTGTTCCATTTTTTCCTTTAAGAAAGCAAGTTTTTCTTTAGGTTTGCATCTATCTACCTAAAAGTTTTAGGTCATGTAATAGATTAAGTGTATAAAAAGTCAATTATTTTATTTATATGCCAATCTAGTAATTTTTGTGAAGATGGTCTATCAATTGGGTGCATAATTTAAAATTTGTGTTATAATAACCAAGTTTTGGTCTCTAAAGTAACTTTTTACTATGAGAGAAAAATGACACTATTTATTCCTTATCAAGAGTAGAATTCAATACCATTTAGAGTGATTATAGGATCCATCATGTAATTTTAGGAGATTATGGTTCATTTCTACCCCTCACTATTTTCCCAAAAATAATGCACAAAGTTTGTTCCATTTTCCCCTTAAGAATGACAAGATTATCTTCAAAGATGCTTCTGACCTTCTAAAATTTCCAAATTTGAGGACCAAAAAAAGGAAGATAGAGGCCATTATTTAATTTATACACCCATATATATATGTTCTCAAATATGGTTCATCTATTGGGTGTGCGGTTTAAAATTTGTGCATTACACTAACTTAAATTTTATCCCCAAAGTAGTTTTTTGCTGTGAGAGAAAACATGTTTCCATTTGTTATTTGTTAAGAATAGAATAAAATCCTATAGGGGTGATAACATTAATACCCTATGCACTTTTATTATCTTTAGGTTTATCTCTACCCTTCAAGGTTTCTCTACAATAACTACATAAAAATTATTTCATTTCCCCTTAAGAACGACACGTTTCTCTTAAGGGATGCATTTGAACATATATAATTTTTGAGTCTAAGGGATGAAATAACATGGGATAAATATTATTACATTTATACACCCATTCAAATAAAATTTTAAATATGGCTATTTGATTGGATGCATAATTTAAAAGCTACACATTATACTAACCAAGTTTTTTCCCCTAAAGCAAATTTTCATTGTAATAGAAAATGTGTAGTGATATATTGATCATTGAGGTTATAATAATATCATTTAGGGTCTGATTTTATGTCTCACCAGTGAAATTTTAAGAGCTTAAATTAATCTCTACCCCTCAAGGTTTACGTGAAATAATTGCACAAGGATTGTTTCATTATTCCCCTTAAGAATGATAAGATTGCCTTTAGGGATTCATTCAACTACCTGAAAGTTTAGAGTACATAGAAAAATCAAAGGTGTATGAATTTAATTATTAAATTTAAGTTCCCATCCAAGCATATCTGTGAAGATAGTTCATTAATTATGCACATGACTGAAAACTTTCACATTATACCACCCAACTTTTGGTCCCTAAATTAAGTTTTGGTTATGAGAGAAAATATACCACCATTTATTCCTTGTTAAGAGTTTAAAATAATAGTAATTGGTTTGATAAGAATACTCTCCCATGAAACTTTAGGATCTTATGGTTTGTATCTACCCCTCACAGTTTCCCTTCAACTGTTTCTCAAAGTTAATTTCATTTTTCTCTTAAGAACAACAAGTTTGTCTTAAGGAAGACATTCAACCTCTTAAAAAATTGAAGTATAAGTAAAAATGGAGGGTATAACAAATAAAATACTTTATTATTCACATAAAAAATTATCCATGAATATGGTTTGTTAATTGGGAATGAAATTCAAAATTTACATGTTATAATAACCAACTTTTGATCCTTAAAGCATGTTTCTATTGCAAGAGAAAATGTGTTATCATTTATTCCTCATTAATAGTGAAAGATAATAATATAATGGGTACTTAAATTACTCCTCATGAAATTTTTAGATCTTATGATTAGTCTCTTTCCTCATGGTTTTCTTGAAACAATTGTGCGATTTTTTCCCCCATTAAGTGTTGGATGGTGGAGCTTGATCTTATTTTAATGCCCAGTTCTTGATAGGGGATGTGGGGGGAAATTCCCCCCACTATGGTCACCATGCATTATAAAATATTGTAATTTCATAGTTAATCTAGACTATTTACTATTAGGTTTTAGATCTAATGGTAGAAATTAAGTTAGTGCATGTTTGCCCTAATTTCTAACCCTCATTTGATATGAGGGCATTATAATTAGGCCAAAAAGTGAGAAAGTGAAGAGGATATTACAATGGATGTATTTTAGGTTTTTCCCTTCATTTTTAGACTAAATAATAAGGACTGGAAGTTTCTATGTGGACGTAGCCCATATTGGGTGAACCACAAAAAATATATGTCTCTATTCTATTGTATTTTTTGAATTTTAATTATGTCTTTATTTCATTATTATTTCTCTACATTATATATTACTAACATTAACAATGACAAGATTCTCTTCATGGATGCCATCGACCACTTAAAAGTTTTAATCTTGGGGAAAGTCATTATTCATTTTATATGTAAATATATACATGTCCATAAAGATTATTCATAAATTGGGTGAATTGTTTAAAACATGGTGTATGTACTAACCATTGGTGCATTTTTTAAGAATAATTATTTTAAATTTGGTGCATGTACTAACCAACTTCTGGTCACTAATAAAAGTTTTTAATGCTAGAGAAAACATGCCACAATTTATTCCTCATCAAGAGTGGAAGAAAATCCTCTATGATGTGAATAGATGACTCACCTATGAAAATTTATGAGATTATGATTCATATTTACCCCTCATGGGTTTCCTATGATGGATACTTAAATTTTTTTCTATTTTTTCACTTAAAAATGACACGCTACTCTTAAGGGATGCATTCTAATACTTGAAAGTTTGAGATCTGGGGATCTGTTGGTTCCTAGTTGTACACCTCTTACACTCAAACATGCACACTTGATAAAAATGGAAAATGTGGATGATAAACTTGTTGATATGTCATTATAATTAGGGAAGGGTTTAGCATATAGAAGTTCTAAATGCAGATAATGACTAGAAAGCACTGACATAGGGTATGGTTAGCTCTCTGTGAAAACTGGCTCTGCCTAAAACAAGGTGAGAGGACCTAAGGGGTAGTTGATCACATGGAGGGATACTAAAATTTAATATCTATGGGCATTTTTGGGGTAAAATTCAAATCTTACCAGGGCATAACCAAAGTTGCACACTCCACCTGGGAAGGTTTATCATATGGAATGCACAAATGTCCTAAGTCAAACACAATCTACTGAAGATAGATGGGCATGTGCTTGAAACATTCATTTATAAATAAAATTTAGACAATAGGGGTTCAAATGGAAGACTTCAATGTTGGGATTCAAAGCACAAAATATAGACACATTTTAAATATACAATTTTTTATGCATCTACATGCAAATAACACTTATAATATGCAAGAACTATATTATTTGTAGGGTAGAATAGGGTAGGATGAGTTTGGTAGTTATATAAAAAAGAGTGATGTGCTGGTGGTTTTCAAACAATAGTAATTATTTTAACATTAATGACATTACTCATTTACAAAGATGTAGAAAAAATGGAAATACAAACTAAGGGGAACTATCAAGAGTGATTTGAATTTATTGGTGCCAATATAATGCAAATACCCAAATGATTCTTGAAATCCTAAAGCATACACTACAAATAGAACTTCAAGTACCTTTTCTTATTAAATCCATAAACCTAAGGTGCCCTTAAGAGGTGTTCAATAACATATTTCCAAATCACTATGCAAAAATGGGTTTATAACCTAGATCTATGCCCAAAATGACAACTAGTAATAAGCATAAAACTAGATATCCAATCAACAGAACTTGTAAAACATATTATTACATTTCATCAATAGAAAAGAGTAAAAACCAAAAGTATTTTCTATTATCTTTAAAATATATCTTACATACATCAATTTTTAGAATGCTTCCATGGAGATAAGCATGGTGAGTTTGCTCTTTGAATATGGAAGACATATTACAATGTTCTCAGAGATTGATAATGGTTATACAAATACAACCACCTTAAAAAGAGATACAAAATGCACACACAATAATAGATCCCAAAATTTTGGAAGAGCCTAGACCTAGGAAAACCAAAAAACCAACAACAACCTTAGAAAAGAGGACAACCCATCTTTTTATACAATTTTCTCATCCATTTGCAATTTGGAAATATTTGTTACAATTTACAATATTGAAAACTTAAAGTCAGCCCTAAAATTTCTACCAAGATGCTTCCAGTTGGAACATGCTCTTTGCCATGCCTACAATCTTCATGCCTTTGTAAATAAAATGATTCTTGTAACTACCCCTACATATAATGATGAAGATTTGTAATAAACCCTTGTTGTGTTTGGATGTAAATGCATTTCATTCAATCTTAAAAGACAATATTAATTTTGGATCCAAATAAAACATTTGTCTTCTTGTGCAACTACTTGGACATGCCTTTGTCTACTCACTTGTAAATTTACAATCTTCTTAGATAGCTACCTTTCCTCTTATGCATGCAAAAGAAAAACCCTTGATTTATAATGATTTCATAGGAATATTCTAGATCCATGGCCATTTTAATGATCTTATTTGGAATGGCCCACCTTGGCCTTATAAACCTACAATATTTCTCCCATGGGTCTGTTCGAACAAACAAAATATGAGAAATGGAAAAACTTAGCATATTTTAACTTTTTGGATTTTACATTCCTTTAAACACTTTGTTTTTTTTTAATTTTTATATTTTAGGGTTTCCACCAAATTTTTTAATGCTTAAGTGAATTAATTTTCACTTTCTATCTTTATGGGGAACTTTGGGTCCCATTAGCAATTTTTCACTTTCTTTCTTTGGGGGAAATTCAAAACTCAGCAGCACATTTGCAACTTATAAATTGAAAACTTACAATTTGCAATTTTAGTTCCCCTCAAAAGTCCCCATAGATAACTGGGAACTCCAACTACAAATTGAAACTTAAAAATTCACAACTTGTAATTTGTAGTTATAGTTCACCTCAATAGTTTCCTTAGAGAAATGGGAACTTCAAGTGCAATTTACAATTTGCACAAATGCAAAATTGTAATTATCTTGGAAACTTACACTTTGAAGTAGGACCCCATGTTTGACCAAAGTTAACTAGTGGTTTTTATATATCCAAGTGCAATTTACAATTTTCATAATTGCAAATATGTAAAGTTACATTCCTCCATGAAATCTCCTTGGACCTCTATTTGAGTTGAATTTTTCACTTGCTTTGATTAATGGGATTGGGAGAGTTGACTGTATATTGAAAATTGAATTTTTAAGACTTGATTTTACAAGTTGATTCCACAAAAATCTCTCATGAACCTTGGGAGCCTCATTTTCAACTTTTGAAACTTGCCCTTTCTTGACTTTCCACCTGATTCTATTCCAACCTAGTTTAGCAAAGCACCTTCTAGAAAAGCTTCTCAGAATCCAACCCTTTCTTTAGCCATTATTTGATTGAACACAATAATCTTGAAACTTTTCAAGGCTTTCTTTAATTTGGGCATTCATTACTTGATGTTGGGTATCTTATTGGAGCATTGCCAAGGTTTTACAAGCCTCTTCTAGATAAGCCCAAAACAAGAGTCTTGAATTAGGATGCCAACTTTGTGCAAGGCCTTTTATCTCTAATAATGTAAGTTTGGTCTTTTTATTTCATCCATTTCTCTAGAACTATGTGATGGTGGGGCCTAAGCTCATGTGAAAGATAGCTTCCATTTCCCTTCTATTTGAAGTAGTAGTTTGCAATGCCTAGATTCTCTACAAGTCTTATGTATTTAGTACCAACATTGATCCATTTATTTTTTAATATGAAATTGTTGGACAGTTCATTCTTATCCATCTTGCCAACAATATCATCCTAGATTGTTTCCAAAAATATTCTAAAAAATTGCTTTGATATCCTTCCTATCATTTTTCTTAAAAGAATCCTAATAACTAGTGCCTTCAACCTTACAATGCACTTTATACCATTTCAACTTTGCCATAACACGTTATTTATTGCTCAACTCATTATTTAGCTCTATAATGTTCATGTCATATATGTTTTTCATCTATCTAGATTTATAAGCTAAACATCAAACACCCCTTCAACCAATTTAGCCTCCCTTAAATTATCCATCTACAATTATATTTATGGTTTGCTTTGAAGTTGCTCAAACTAGACAATTTACCATGGTTAAAATTTCAACTATTTAGATTGATCAAGGATGCTTGTAACTTTCTATGCGGTGAGACTCAAAACTGTGACCTCTTCTTGATCATGTTGATTGTCCACATTTCTCTGCAATAGTGATATAATAAGTTGAGAGACTATAATATCGATTGAGCCTTAGGATTGAATCATAGAATAACCCAGATAATGAGGATAAAAATAATAGACTATCACCTACTCATTGGAGACCCCATTTAGGATGCTTCAAAAATCCACACGAAGAGGTATACAACCATACATCTTAACAATGTATTCCTCTTTTGGTACGCATAAAATAATTATAGAAACAACTGGTACATTCATCTTTCTTAAGATGCCATCTAACCACTTTATGGTACATGTGTCTATCCTACTATATGGACATTTATACCTTTTCTCCTATTGATTCTGCTACCTATTCTTCTTTTCTCTCTACAGTATTTGAAACTTGGCTTGCAAGTTGCAAGTTTGCAACTTGATAAGTTGTGCTTCTCTTCTCATTCTCCACCATTCACTTATGATGCATCCTTTTTTGCCAAAATCTAGAGATTTATAAATAATTTATAACTTAGAAACATGCTAAGTTTCATCTTAGCTCCCACTTTCTGCCATATGTTTCATTTTCTTCTTATTATCCTAACACGCTATAGGAATGGGAGCTCCATTTGTAATTGAAAGTTGTCATTTATAAAGTTTTTTTTGCATATGCATTCCCCATCATCTTTTCTATTGTGGGATCCGGAAGTCAACTTTTATTTTTCAAGTTGGTGAACTTGCAAAGTGCATTTTGGTTTCCTTTTTATATCTTGGGCCTTCTATGTTATATTTTCCATTTGGGTAACCTACAGTCAATGTTAAGATCTCTGCCAGGCTTCTCCTTGCATCCACACATTAACTTGGTAAAAATTTGTTTTATTTCTTTTGTCTTTCCATGTGAAAATTATGATGGTGTGGCTTAAGGCTTTCATAACCTTATTTAAATATGGCACCAATGCTTCTACAATGGATTTCATAGCTATTTGAACACTTTACAAATTGAAAATTTAAGATGTGAATTTTACACATGCATTCCCCACAAGATATTCCCATGGAATTTCACCACCTCAAATGCAATTTGCATATGACCCCTAAAAATTCTAGCATTTCTCAAGCTTTTTATTGTATCTTTATTTCAATTTTTGACATTCCACATGGGTTTCATTAATGGCATGGCATTTTCATATTTGTAAATTATTAATCTAAACCTTCCATATGGACCTCTCATTAATAGGCATGAGTTTTTCACATGTTGACTATATCCCTTCGAAGCCACATGGGTATAAGGACCTTCACATGGACTCTCCTAGTCAATCTTGATTTTGAGTTTACACCTTAAAACCTCATTAAAACACAAAAACATTAAAATTTATCTAAAATGGATATCTCAAAGGGTTGACATAATGAGTTGCCAAAATAATATTTTTTACAATATGAACATGAGAATAATGTTTTGGTTAATTTAAGTGAACATGTTGGTGGATTGGGATAACAATTAGACAAATTAGGGATTGATACTTCAAAAATGGGGCACAAATGCTTAGTGCAGTCTTGGGCACCAACACTAGCTCTCATCTAGGGATGTACACCCCCTGTGGGTGTGCAAAAAACCCTAAAAAAAATATTAGGTGCCAAGATCCATTGGGCCATGGATTCAACACTTTAGAAACTTCATCAATAAACACCAATGAAAACTCAACAAAATAAGGTTAGACTAATAAAATTAGATTGAGAGGATTTGAAAATGAATACACAACAAAAATGATGAAATAAATTGTATAAATAGTGCTCAAAGTAGAGGGGCAACAAAATAATAAAGCAAGAAAAACATACACTATACAATACTATACACAGTTACGGACTCAGTCAATGAAGTGTTTCAAATGTCTATCATTGACTAGAAACTCTAGTATTTCATCATCTAAGTCTCTCAAGAAGAAAGTGTGTTCTCCAATCCTATAGTCAATGTAATAAGGACCCATCCACAATGCATAATATTTTCCATACTTGACTTTATCCTTATATTTTGAGCAAGTTCTTGTTACTATATTTTGCTTGCCCATTCCCTTGAGGGTTGTAGTTGGAAGCATAAGCTATTTAATATTGTAATCTTTACACAATGACACTAAAGACTTATCTTTGAAACTCATATAATTATTATCAATTACCTTAATAGGCACACCAAATATATAAATAATATTATTCAATAAAAAGTCCATAATGACTTGGTGTGTAACCTTGTTTGTAGGGACCACTTCAACCCATTTCGTGAAGTGGTCAGTTAAAACAATTATCCATCTATGTCCAGTGCTTGAAAAATCAATAATTTCCCCAACAAAATGCATTCCCCATTGTCTAAATGGGCCTTTGATCGTCATAGGCTATAAGGGAAGATAACATGAAGCTTTTAACCTCCCAACAAAATGTTAACATTTCTCACACTTTCTAACTTTCTGAGTAAGATCCTTGATTAGTGACAACCACCAATAACTAGTTCTTAGAATTTTATGAGTTGTAACCTTGGGTACAAAGTGACCACCACATATTCCACTATGGAAGTCTTCAATCAAATAAAATAAAAAATCCTCTACCAGGCATCTTAGGAGAACCCCATCTGGATTCTTCCATGTTAGTCCACTTTCAATCAAGAAGTACTTTTGGGAAATAAGTTTAAGATTTCTCCTTTGGTTCTTGTTGACCAAATTTGACTTTTTAGTCAAATTGGGCACCTATAGGTAAAAACATGATTTTATAGGTCTATAGGGTGTGTAATATGAGTGTCATGGGGTGAAATATAGTTCAATTGATGTCAATTAATGTTATATTAGCTTTGGTCAATTAGTTTTTATTTCCATTTATCATTTTGGGTAATTTTAGGGGTCAAAAAGGGTACACTTAATGCTTTGTACAAGTTTATTACAAAATATGAAAGTGTCAAAAAGTGATTCCATGCCCCATGTGTCCCTATAAGTCTTAATTAACTGAAAATAATGAAATTTGTAGGTTCATCAAAAGAAAAGTAAGTTTTATTATATAAAAGGAAGAAAATGGCACTTATATGGCATTTTTGGAAGTGTGCCACTTGGAAAAGGTTTAAATATGACTCTTCACCTTACCCAAACTCATATCCATGATTTAATTGAATTTTAAGTGTCATTTCTTTCTTAAAGCTATTCATCTCTCTTCTCACCCTTCTTGGCAAGCAAAAGTGACTTGCAAGTTTGTACTTGGTATGGTCAGCACAAGAAGTTTTAGGAAAAATTATCTTAGGGGTATATTATACATTCAATTATATTCCATTTCATGTTTTATTGATGAATAATGGTGGTATGAGATTTATGAACCATTGTTAATGAGTTGACTATGCAAATCTACCTACTAATTTGTGTACCCTATGGGTTTTGCCTTAGTTTGAGCATCTCTATACAATCCACTTGATAATATTGGTTCTAGTTGATGATGAATATGTATACTCATTATTACCATGAATAGTTTCATGTTTCAAGTTGATTTGATGAGCTAATAACCTCATTTTTATAGATCAGAGTTTTTGAGTATAACAAGCATTTTCCACCATTTTAAGAGTTTCATGATTTTTCAACAGTTCTAAGGGGTTTTAATATGTCATTTATTCCATGTTTCAATGTGATCTAGTTCTCTTTACCTCCTTGATCTCATTATCTAAACAAATCCTCATAAATGCAGTCATGGACCACCATACAATCAACCTACTATTTGATTGTCATACCAATCCACCAAGTGAAGTGTGCAAGGCCCTGAAACATGTTTTTGGAGCTATGATAGAGGTCATAAAGTGTTAAAAATTTTCTCATATTAGGATAAATGAATAAAACCTTGTACTTGTTAAATAATCCCTATGACTTCCATACACAAGTCACCCATACAATCATTTAATAAAGAGAATGCACCTAGAAGCATTTCAATAAATAATAAACATATTAAAGTGTGAATAGTGAACCATTTTTCAATCCCTTAAAGATGAGAAGAATCCTTTTGATACTTTGATAAAATATGGAATAGGTTGTAAACCATACAATGTTCACTATTTGAGGTTTTCCCTACTAAATGTATATTACAAGAAAATGTTCACTTACAGGTGGTCTTTGACAAAGAGCATAGGTGAAAATTGAAGTGTTAAAAAACATAATAATCTCACCTAAAAAAACTCATATGTTGAAACATCATAAACATGATTTTTTTACATGTTAAAATGGTAGATGAGAAGAAAACTATGCTAGAGAGTCAAATGACTATGTTTCAGGGCTCTTTTCCCTAAAAATATAAAATAGAGGACTTAGACCTTTTGCAAAGGTCATATAGCATGGGTATGAAGACATTTGATGCTTCAAAAGGGTTTTTTACTGAAGCCTCTAATAGGGAAAATACCTATAAAAATTTTGAGGGGTAGAGGGAAAGTGAAGTATGATGATTGAAAGGTATGAAAGGGCCTAAAAAAGCATTGAAAAATCATATTAAACACCTACAGGTTTTGTGTTTTAGATAGTTTTTGATACCCTTGAAGGCAAATAAAGCATACTTTCATGTTTTGGATGGTTTAACTGATGAGATGACATACAAATACATATGAAGGCTTTTGTAATGATGCTAACCCTCAGGTTTTTCAATCTCCATGCCATGTATAAGTATACCACCATGCAAAGGAAATCTATAGGCTAGTGGTTAGGCTATCAAAAATTAATGAATAACATGAGCTTGATATTTGAATGCATTTCACTATTTCAAGGAGAAAACATAGTCATTAGGTGGTGTACATAGCTTCAAAGGGGTCTTGAAGATCCATGTTCAAGCCAACTAAGAAGACAAGCCCCTATAGGGATCAGATAGGTAGGGGATTTTATAGGTTTATAGGGGTGTAATATGAGTGCCATGGGGTGCATCATAGTTTAATTTATGTTATTTAATGTTATATTTGCCTTTGTCAATTAGTTTTTATGTCTATTTATCATTTTGGTTCATTTTAGGGGTCAAAAAGAGTGTATTTAATGCTTTACTTAGGTTTATTGGGAAATTTGAAGGTTTAAAAACATGATTTCATGGCCAATGTATCCATATAAGTCTTAAGTGATTGAAAAAACTAAAAGTTGTAGGTTTATCAGAAGAAAAGTTAATTTTATAAAAAAAAAGGAAGAAAATGACATTTATATGACCTCCTTGGGAATTACACCACTTGGAAAAGGTTGAAATGTGACTCTTCAACTTCCCCATACTCATCTCCACACTTGAATTGAATTGGAAGTGTCATTTCTTTCATAAAATTATTTATCTCTTTTCTCACCCTTCTTGGAAAACAAAAGTGACTTACAAGTTTGTACTTGGTATGGTAAGCACAAGGGGTTATAAGAAAAATTATCTTAGGGTTATATTATACAATCATTCATATTCAATTTTTTTTTGGTTGAGGAATAATGGTGGTCTGATCTTTATGATCCATTGCTAACAAGTTGGCTATGCAAATCTGCCTGTTAATTTGTGCACCTTATGTGTTTCACCTTGGTTTGAGTATATCCATCCATTAAACTTGCTAATATTGGTTCCATATGATGTTGAATATGTATCCTCAGTATTCCCATGCTTGGTTTCATGTTTCAAGTTTATTTGATGAGCTAATAACCTCAATTTTGTAGACTACTTCTTTTGAGAGTAACATGCATTTTCCACCATTTTCAAAGTTTCATGATTTTTCAGTAGTTATAGGGGGTTGTAATATGTCACTTATTACATGTTTCAATGTGATCTAGTTCTCTTTACCACCTTTATCTAATTCTCCAAACAAATCCTCATGAATGCAGTCATAGACCACCATAAAATCAACCTATTATTTAACTGTCATACCAGTTAGCCAAGTGAAGTGTGCAAGGCCCTGAGACAAATTTGTGGGGATATGATAGAGGTCATAAAGTTTTAAAAACGTTACCATATTGGGATTAATGAATAAAACCTTATAATTTTCAAATAATCCCTATGACTGCCATACACAAGTCACCCATACACTCATATAATAGAGAAAATGCACCTATAGGTGTTTCAATAAAGAATGAACATATTAAAGTAAGAATAGTGAACCAGTTTTCAATCCCTCCAAGATGAGGAGAATCCTTATGAGACTTTGAGAAAATATGGAATAGGTTGTAAGCCATATAATGTTCACTATTTGAGGTTTCCCTACTAACTGCATTTGCAAGATAATGGCCACCTATAGGTGGTCCTTGACAAAGAGCTTATGCGACAATTAAAGTGTTAAAACATATATTAAGCTCACATAAAAAAACCTCATATGTTGAAACATCATAAGCATGAATTTTTGACATGTTAAGAGCATATATGAGAAGAAAACTATGCTAGAGAGTCAAATGACTAAGTTTCATGACTCTTTTCCCTAAAAATACAAAATAGAGGACCTGGACGTTTTGAAAAGGTCATATTGTAAGGGTATGAAGAAATTTGATGTTTCAAAAGGGTTTTGTCTTGAATACTCTAGTATTGAAAATACTTGTACAAAATTTTAGGAGCAAAGGGAAAGTGAAGTATGATGATTGAAAGGTCTAAAAGGGCCTAAAAAAACACTGAAATATCATATTAAACATCTACAGGTTTTATGTTTTAGATGGTTTTTGATACCCTTGAAGGAAATTTAAGCATACTTTCATGTTTGGGATGTTTTAAATGATTATATTACATAAAAATTCACATGAAAGATATTTCAATGATGCTAACACTCAAGCTTTTCAATCTCCATGCCACCTATAGGTATACCAGCATGCAAAGGTAACCTATAGGCTAGCGGTTAGGCTATCATAAAGACTGAATTGCATAAGATTGATATTAGAATGAATTTTAATATTTAATGGAGAAAACATAGTTATTAGGTGGTTTAAATAGCTTCAAATGGGTCTTTAATATCCATATTCAAGCAAACTAAGCAGACAAGCCCCTATAGAGATCAGACAGGCATGGTATTATAGTCAATATAGGGTTTTTAGTTGGTGAGTGTAAGGTGCATGAGATGGTATAGTGAGATTTTAAGGAATGTATGAGACCTATATACACATTCATTAGGTCAATTATGACTTCAAAAAAACTTTTAATATGTGAGTAAACCTACACAGGCTTATTGAACCCCTGTATACACCTAGAGTAGGGTATGATGCAGTGACCTAAGCTTGATGCACAAAGAAGTGTATGAAAGCTTCAAAGAAGAATAATAGTTAAAATACATGTTGGGGGATATAAAAGTGGATTAAAGGAGTCCTTTTCACATCAAAAATCAAATCTAAAGAGTTCACATACACCTACAACAATTAGACTCAGGGTTTCTCTGTCACCTTGGGAAAACCCAGTCTTGTAAAGCCAAGAGTATAGAGGGTGTTTGAGAAGTCAAGGTGTTTAAGGGAGATTAGAGACACTATATTTTTGTTATGAAAAAATATATGGACCTATTACAATATACATGGAGAAAAATAAGGGCTCCAAAATGACAAAACATAGTCTACTTTTAAAAACCCTACATATAATCTTGTTTCTAGGAACCTGTTTTGTTTTTGCAAGTTTTAGGGGATCAAATGAGTAGATTAGAGGCTCATGTTTTATGTAGGAGACCATTTAAACTTGTAAAAATTCATACAATGATAATTTTTCTTGATAAAATAGGGTATGTACCCCCTATTTTATCTCATACAGGGGGTACTTCCCCTCATGCATACATTGGGAGTTTGAGGGATGGGAGCAAAGAGGTAAAATATATGTTGAGTTAATACTTAAATGAAGTTTGTGAATATGTATCAAAACTAAACAAAACATGTAAAATAATCACTAAAGGAAGAAACTAGATAGGGTTCCCAAAACCTCAAGGGTTGCAGTCAAACCTAATTGGGCAAACTTAGGCCAAAAAACCAAATAAGAGGTCAATGTAACTTTTGGCCTTAGACATGAATTTAAAATTGTTTAATAATTTTTTTAGGATATAATTTGATTTTTTTGAGCTAACTGAATGCAAGTAACCCTCAACAAAGTCATTTTGTGCTTCAAGCTATAAGAAAGCCTATTGAGCAACATTAGGCCTAATGCCCAAATGAGGATTCACTTTCACTTTCAACATTAAATGAACATCATAGTGAATTAAAACATGTTATCTAGGTCATTTAGGACATTTGAAGATTCATGAGGGAATAAAAATCACAAATAATCTTTTTTTATCTCAAAAGCCATCTCAGGCCTATGTAAATAGAGGAATCAAGCTTGAATAGGTCACATTCAAATGCTCATATCTTCCTAAAATATATACATGGGATCCAAAGAAATTTTGGGAACTTATTGAGGTACTTAAACATCAAACTAGTGAAATTAGTTGGCAACTTGGACGTCCATCTTTCATGAACAAATCTTAAGGGTCAAAACTGATCTAAAACCCTTGTAAACCATTGATAGTGACTCAATGGAGGAAATGGAGTTGGATATCTATCCAAATGGAATATTTTTCCAATATAAAGTATTTTATGTTGTTAAGGACTCAGTCAAGCTACTCCCCATGCCTTTTTATTGCATGGACTTGTACGAATGGGGGCATAATCAGGGTTTTTCTCACTATTTTATGTATTTTTTAGGTTGTAAAAGGTTTCAAGAGATGAAAATCATATTAATGGAAATATTAATACTTAATATAAGTCCCCATATCAATCTTATGCATTTAAATATCTCTTAAGTTTCCAAAATAGGTGCTTCAACTTAGCTAGTTAAAACTGGTCTAATGGACAAGCTAGGGAGAAGCGGGAAAACTTCAAGTGGATGTACTTTTAAGGTGTCCTTGATGCTTATAGGGAAATGGAGGGCCTTGAAAAATGTCATTAAATACATTTTATATATTTTCATGATAAAATTATCTCTTTTTGGAGGCCAAGTGTGCAAGGTGCATGGAAGAGGAGTTTTCTGGACAGTAGATGATGATTGTTCCTTTTTAGTTGATTCCAATGGACTAGGCCTACAACTAATGCATGGAGAGGCATGTATGATGTCCTTACACATAGTTCCAATGATTTTACCTAGTATTATTCATTTATGAAGCATTAAAACAAGGTCAATCATGTAGGCAATTTTTCTAACCCATAATGAGGAGTTTCTTGCCACTTTTCATGAGGTTTATGACTTGGATTGACATTTTCACTTCTTGGCCTTGCATGATTCATCCCATAACCTATTTATATGCACAATTAACTCATTGGATCATATTTACAAGTGTCCTTATGACACTTGGTCTTATATTTTCTTTTCTTTCTCACAAGTTCTATAAAAACTAGTCATTTTGGCATTATATTAGATGTTCCACTTGAGTATGGTGAAGCCCTGTTAAAATGTATACCTTTTGATCAATAAGAAAAATGATTTTACCTATTTCATGACTATTATTAGTGTGTTAATTTAGAATTATTTATTTTTAATAAGTGAATACTATGGATTCCTTAGCATGTTTTGTCATTTTTTCATCTTATTTGTAGTTGGAAAGCTTCTTGCAGGGCATGTGAAGTGTTTTAGGAGATGTTAAGTATTGAGTGAGTTAGTATTTTCATTAGTTAATATTGACCAATTTTTATTTATTTATTATAAAATTAGGTCAACCCATATCATTTTAAATTTTTTAAGGTTTACATGCTTCCTATGGCATCTCATATTGTCCTATATATCTTGCTTAGCCATGTCTTAGTCTTGGTTGAAGTTCATTCCTCTTGAATTGGCCTAGTCAACCATGGCCAACCTAGAAAAACCTTGGTAAAACTTAGTCAAAAGTCAATTTTATGTGAATTTATCCTATAATGGTATTTATAAATTTTTAATTTGTTTAAAAGTCATAAATTTTTCATTTCCTAAGTTTCATTTGCAAAAAGGGGTCTTTTGGCCACTTTTTAGCTCATTAATGGACTTGTACAAAATTATAAAAGGAAAAATTTATCACCAAGATATTTTTCAATGTGGGAGACGTTATAATTGGGTCAATATTAGTTATATGGTATCCATTGGTCAGTTATAATCACAAAATGTGAGTTTTTCCTTGTTTTTAGGGGCTTTGGGCACTTGTATGGCTCCCATGATCAGATATTTAACTAAAAACATAGATGAGATGTCTCTTAACCTCCCAAAACCCATTTACACATTTTAAATTCAAGGATAATGCAAAAATATGCATTTTTATCTCATTTTTCTTTATCTTCCTCTTAACATGTAAATGAAGGTCAACTTCAAGCACTTGGTACAAAAGGTACAGGTAGAGTTGGGAAGATTGATTCTAAAGGTGAATTTTATTATATATATGCTTCATTTTAAAAATATTATTTTTAATTATGGTGCCTCCTCCTTTATGAACAATCATTAACAATCTAGGCAGCCTTTTGTAGAGTTGCATCCAAGAGGGGTACACTTATGCATCTATTTTTTCATTTTTAGAAATCCTTAGAGATATTTTGTCTTGATAGGATGTTTTTATGCTTTAATAAATCTCTATAAATTATATTTTAAACATTTAAAACTTCACTTTTCATTTTTTGTGAAGGAGATCTCAAATGGTGTTTATTTTCCAAGTTTGTAGTTGTAGGTGTGTAGGTACTATGTTTTTCAACATCCATAGAGCTTCATGGTGGTGATAATGTTCTTAATATCCATGTGTCAAGATATAATTCATGAAATCATCTTGTGGGAGGTCCAACTAGCATCCTTCCAAAGCCAAATTGCCATTTTTTCCTTGTTTGTAACCTTGCCACCTTCAGACAGTTTGGGCTTGCTTCAAGAAGTTGTATGGATGAGAGACAATTTTGAGTGCATGGTGGAATCCATTTTTGGCCTTAAAATTACCCAAGAGTCATAATTATCATTCTATGAAGGCCTAGGATGGAATATGAGCATTTCTCATTCCAAGGAGAAGTCATTCCATTTTTGGGCTCTCGGTCCCTAAGTGTTCAAAATAGTGGTCTTAAGGTTTTTATGGATTAATGTTGGACATGATAGAGGATTATTTTACCAATTTTATTTTTTTATATTTGTATCCCATTCTACCTAGTTCAAATATGCCAAATTTGGGAGCTAAAGTCTAAATGGAAGGTGGATTTTGAGCTCCTCTAAGTTGCCAAGAAATCTCTAGAAGTTGACAGTGATATCTATAGGATTCCTAATGAGCACTTGCCTTATAAGAAATTTGATTAGTCTTAGGCTTATTATTTAGAGAGGGAACATTTAAAAATAACTAAAAAATCAATATAAGCACCAAACCCATGAAAAATAGTTATGTTGCATGGAAAGACCTCTTAGGCCTATCCCCTATCAACACACATGGTAGGGTAGGCAGTGAAGGCAAGGTTTCAATAGGATTGCATGAAGAGATAATATTAAGAAATTAAATACGATACTATGGTAAGTATGAAGACCATGAAGATAAATTAAATCTCAATATGTTATATACACTCCTAAACATGCTCCAAATGACTACATAGAAACCTATAAGCTTGGATTATCCACCTATAGCCAGGGGCATTGGAAGTGAGTCTCAGTCAAGTGTAAAAGTGGTTTTTGAGCTCAAGTGGAGCATGAAAATGAGGTAAAATAATGTGACAAGAGGTTATAGAGCTAAATAAATTTTGTATGCACTTTCAAGGTTAAAAAACCCACCTCGAACACCTATAGCCAAGGAAAAATATGCACCTACAACCTGGTTTTGAGTTTGGTCTCAGTCAGGGTTAATGAGGTCCTTAGAGCTCAATTGAAGCTTGTAAGTAGGTAAAATTATGATAATGGAGTGTTAATAGGATAAAATAGAGATTTCATAACCTTTTGGAGTCTAAAATCTTGCCTTGGAAGCCTATAGGCCTATAGGTAGGTGTCTCAGTCCTAATGAGAAAGTGGAACACAATCAAGCCATGAGAGCATATGTAGAACCTGCAGGAGACTTATGACAAGGTGAGTGGAGGTTTAATTATATTAAATGTATCAATTCAATTATATAACCTACATTCCCATAATCCTCCTAAGCCTAATGTGGTTAAAGGAAGGTTGTCTCAATCCTAGCAAGTAGTGATGAGAATGAAGGGGTGAAGGTTTAACCTAGTGCCAAGCGTGGGAACAAGAATGAGAAGATTTAAAAGAGTCAATAATGTTTCATTAACATAAAATTAAAGATATAAAATTCTTATAACATTGTTACATGTCTAATTACCTTTTTCACCCATGCAATGTTATCTCAGTCCGTATAGTTAGCCAAGTAAACCATGGTTTCAAGGAGCAAGTGGTGATTTTCAATAGAAAATATTTTTTCAAAGGCCTATAAAGATTCAATAGCTTCAATTGAGGATTTATAACATGCCCAAGTAGATGATAATTATGGAGGTTATTTTTAAGTGGCATCTACAAGGAGGTTTAGACAAAAACAAGTAGAAAATAAGGGTTTTGACCCCCTTTTTGGCAAGATTGAGTTAGTTAAACACCTTAGACATGGAATCCATACAAACCCTTAAGTATAAATGGTCATCAAAACCTTTTTGAGATCCAAAAATATTAAATTTTCCCATCCAAATAGGTCAATATGCCTCCATTTTGTCTCAGAGTTGGGTTACTCCTTGCATGCAAGAAAATGACAGATTTTGGGAAAAGTGAAGAATGGGAGGCTTGTGCTCAATTTGAACAGTCAAGGAGGTTTGTACAACTAGGAAACATATAGAGGGACATGAGAAACAAACCTATAAGGTTGGGATGCCAAGGAGATAATATATACAAGGAGGTCTATAGGCAGACCTAGTGGGAAAACATGCAAACCCAACCCCAAATGAGATGTCACTTCAAGTTATAACACTTTCCAAGTAATATAATGTTTTGTGTGATGCATAAAGTTGTAAATATGATGTGTTAATACTATTGGAATGTATTTATTGTGAAAATTATCATATTTTGGTTCATAAAGTACAAATAGGCATGTTGGCAAAGCATAACTCTTATTCCAAAATAGGGTAACTTCTATTTTTGGCTCTTGGTAAGATCTTCAAATGATTTGAACATGTTTTTAGGTTTGGTAAAGGAAGTCATATCGAACTCTATACATATTGAAACCCTCACAAGAATCATGAAAGAAACTCAAAGATCAATTTCAATCACTCATATCTTCCATAAATGTTTATATGGGACCCTAAGCCATTTAGACAAGTTAGAGGGGGTTCTTAAGAGACCACAAATGGAATTTTTCTAGGGCTTAAATGTCAGACCTTTATGAACAAAGGTTAAGAGTTCAGGTCACTCAAAACCTTTGCAAAACCCTCATAGTGACCTATTTGGGAAATCTTAGTTGGTAAAGCACCAAGATGAAAGAAGGCTAGGAATATAAAAGGAAAGTTATAGAAGACATTCTCAGGTTTCTGATCATGTGATTTTATCATAGAGAATTATATGGATCAGAGGAAAATAAGTTTTAGTTTCACCATTTTAAGTGGTGTGAAATCTACATCAAGATTTATTAGATAAAAAAAACTTTGTGAGTAATATTTACACTTTATCTAACTCCTAAAATTCACCTCATCTCAAGAATCATCCTCTAAGTGCTTCGAATAGGTCCTTACTTTTAGCTAGTCAAAACTAGCCTAATGCACGAGCTAGAGAAAGGGGAGAAAATCTTCAAGTGAATTGACTTTAAGGTACCCTTGATGATTCCAAGGCCATGGAGGGCCTTGAAAAATGTCATTTCTCCTCTTTTATGGATCAATTTTCAAAATTGGAGAGTTTTGAATGCCAAGTGGAGAAGGTACATGGAAAAGAACCCTTTTGAAATTGTCAATGATGATTTTACATGTCCACAAGAATAGGGATAGTCAGGGATCAATCAAATGCATGTGGGGACTTGTTTGTAACCTCTCTTTATTAGACCAATCATCAAACTTGACCATATGTAGGGATAGTAGTTTTGGAAAGCAACTCAGGTGGACAGATTCTCATGCCAACATGGCAATTTTGTGCCACTTTTCACTATCCTAATGACTTATTTTGGACAAGTATACACCTATTAAATGGAATATATCACCCCATATTTCTCTCTTATGCATGTGTAACTGATATTAACTTGGTGACACATGTCCTTGTGCCTTTTCAACTTCTCTCTCTCTCTCTCTCTCTCTCTCTCTCTCTCTCTCTCTCTCTCTCTCTCTCTCTCTCTCTCTCTCTCTCTCTCTCTCTCTCTCTCTCTCTCTCTCTCTCTCTCTCTCTTCTAAGTTCTATAAATTGGGCTTTCTTGGCCATTGTTTGAATCCCTCTATTGGGTATGGTGAATCCCTAACAAATTTATTCCTTGAATCAATAAATACAATTAATTTTACCTCATTCAAATAATACACTAAGTGTATATGATAGTGTTTGGCCTTGTGCAAGTGTGATGTTTATTTGCCTTTCACATGTTACTCTTATTAGTACCTAATGCGTTATGATATCTTTCTTACAGGTCAACAAGAAGTGTCAAGTGAGTTTTATGGTGTAAGTGAGTATGATACTAAATAGATTATCTTAAAATTCTTATTGTTTAGTTCCTAATGTAGACACTAAAATTACATCACACACATATGTGTAACTCCCTATGTCAAAACCCCTTTCAGCCCATTTTTCAATAATAATAATTAACCTCCCTAACCCATGCTTTTACCCCTCACACATATAATTAATTTAAAATAATTAATTAATTTAATTAAAAAACCCCTTTTACCAACTTACCTAGCCACCTCACCCTATGACTAATTCTCACTTGATGAGTCACCTCAAGACCTAGTCCCCTCATCCTAACTACCCATGACTTATTCCCACTTCTAAACTAAATTCCTAATCAACTACCTCCTTCTTCACCTCTTATTTTTACCATTTTATAATGGGTGCCACATTTGGCATGATGAACAACATAAAATAGGCCAAAAATAGTAAGGTTTACCTATTCTATGGCCATCAATGTTGGTCAACCCATGATTGACATCAGTGGGATTACTGACATCGATGATATAAGCCAAACTCCAACCTAAAGTTTAGGTTAGCAATAATCAAGAAAATTCATTCTTACTTGCATTCAAGCTCTCAGCATTCAAATTTCAACATCTTAGCTTACTGTCATCTTGCGTAGGTCAATCATTATTAGGAACTAAGCTCTTGACAAATAACAACACCCACTTGTTCTCTCTATTCAGGCCATTAGTTTAGACTACTTGATAGGGACCATCAATCTGGCACTTATCATTCAGTGACTACTACAACTAAGTACATCACTTATTTTGTAGGTCTTTTAAATATTTACTTTGCTATCACTTCATATATATTATTCATTACTTTACATAATTTTGATCGAACCCCCGTGAAGGAGTTATAAATCTTCCTTGATTATTTCCCCTTGACCTAACACACCAAACCTTAGACCAGATCTACCCAAACCATGTTCTCTCTCATAACTCTCCCCAGCCTCCCATACTTGATCAAAACCATTTCCTAGACCTAAAAAATCTTTCTTCAAACCCCTAGGTAATTATTTCCCCTACCAACCTTGACATCTTAACTAAAATTAGTCACCTTCACCATCAACCTCGATAGTATAACTGATATTCGTCACTCCGCCACCAATGTCAGTGACTGTGGATTCCCTAACCTCTTCAAAACCTAACCAAACAACTTCTAAAATACAAACAAAGTACACCACCTTCACCCTATCACTTTCTACTACACTTAGATTATAGATAATGGTAATATTATCTCTCTTTCACTCTCTCTTTATCTCTCTTTTAGTTATTTATTACTCTTTAGTCTCTCAAAAGTGGACTATCATCTCTAAGGAAGTTTCACACTTCCAAGAACAAGCACATAGCTTGGCAGCCCACGCATTTAACTAGCAACAAACCTCTTGTTGTAGTGTTTTCTTACCATAGGTGATCCTCCCCAGCGAAAGAGGAGTGCTCACAACATCTGGATATGGCAAACAAACCAATCCAGTTTCATTTGAATCACTTATCCCCATCATTCTTTTATGTTTTCTTTTAGATTTGAAATAGACAAAATTTAGCAAAACATTTCTAGCACGCTTGGTGGGACCCTATAGTTTTCCTTGGGTTCATTTCTTGTTTTAAGCATTTATATAGGTGAATTATAGTGAAAATTTTATTTCTTGCACTTCCTCCTCTTTTCTCTTAAAATGAAAAATTCAATATTTTATTTTCTGTTTAAAAGCATTAAACTAAAAAAAATCTTTCTTTTCTCTTTGCCTCTAAAAGCAATTTATCTTTTTTTTTACAAGTTAAAAAAAAGAATCTCTTCTTTAATTCTTCTTGTGTATAGCTTAGGATAGTGAATTTCATAATCTATTCCTATTTCATCTTTCTTTTCATTTGAATCTAAACATTTCAAATTTGGGTTTAAAACTTACTACATTTCATTGTTTGCTTGTTACATATTAACTTGCCTAGTTTATTACAAGAATTTTAAATAAATTGTAGTGCACCTATTTTACACAATCAAATCACATTCACAAAAACAAACATCTAAACTCACCTAAGAAAAGGTCCATTAGGATTTCATCACCTAGTGGATCACCTTACCCTACTTGGCTATCCTACTTAGATTTCACCACCAAGGGGAGAACCCACTCTATTATTTGGCCGAGTATAAACTCTAGACAAAAGGTATATTCTGGCTAAGCAGCCTAGTTTATCTCTAATTTTGTGAAGTGTGGAGAGCAAGCTCCTATAACAAGCCACGCACTTGGTCTAACATAGATTCCTCTTGAGCACTAAAACTAACTTGAAACTAGCTCTAGATTTCTTTCTAGTACTTTTGATAACTAGATTATCTTTTCACTATATGATTAATGCATAAGCCAACACGAGACTAAAAATTAATCTCTAGGACTTAATAATTGCTAGATGTATGTCATTTTTTTGCTTTTCTATTACCTTTTTTATTTTGGATTTGGTAAGGACGTTTTCTTATTGATTCACAAAATCAATACTATTTCTAATTCTCAGTTTGTATAACTTGTTAGCTCAAGTTTTCTGAGTATTCTTGCTTATTACATAAACCTCTTACATCCACTATTTTACCTAGTTTCAGCTTCTAATTTCTTAAAACATTGGATTTTCCATCTAAGATATCACAGTGACCAACATCGGTTAACCCTATTGGCATCGATAGACTTTACCTACCAACATCACTTAATCTAATGACATCGGCAAACTGTTTATACCGACATCGATCAAGTGATCAATGTTGGTTATTGTGTAAATTTAATCTTCTCAAAACAAGATGAAATAACCTACTTACCTAAACTCAAACCTAGTTTTTACTTATTCTATCACTAATACAGGGTAGTAAGACTATTTATACTTCCACTTACATGGTATTAATATGAGCTCAAGCCAAAATTCTTGCTGATTATTCAAGATGGTAACCACATCCACCTTCCCCTCTCACTTCTAATTCTATCATGGAGCATACTTAAGATACAAATCATACTCTTATCCCCAACTAAATTTACATTGTGCCTGAGGGAGATCAATATTTTGCTAAATTTCTTAATCACAATGTGGCAGCCCTTCAGCATTACCTTGCTATGAGTCAAACTCATAATTCTTTGGGTGACCCAATATATGGTATGCAAACCTATATAATGGAGACAACCTCAGTTTCAATTTCCAAAACCACCACTTTGATGAGTAACTCAACTATAAACAATGTCTAAAGTTTAGCATCACCAACTGCCCAATCCCACCTAAACCTCAGTGTGACTTCCCTACTTTCAAAACCACAACCAATGCAGTCAAGTCTTACCCCATTTAAAAATTTAGTGGTATCTATTCCATCTACCCTCACACATATAATTATCTAAGTTATGAATCACCCTTCATCCATTCTAACCATGCCAATAATCTAACCTATAATAACAATAACCAACCAAAGTATAGTCTCTAACCCAATGGGAAAGCCCCTTTTCTTTTTGTACCCCAGCCTATGACTCATTATCCTTATGTTACTCCAACACAACCTCAACAAGTTATGTCATACATTCCCTATGCTTTCTATCAGGTTACCTATAGCTTAGGAGGTATCCCCCAAGCTAATCCACCTCTAGACCTTATTAAGATGCTGATGGACAAGATGTCTAATCTAGAGACATCCATTTATGGTTCAAAGAATGTGTTATCTTATGATTAGATATGCAATGAACCAATCCATCCTTCTATGCTTATTCACCCTTATCCAATCCAATGGGAACTCCCTAAATTTAATCATTTCAAGAGTAAAGAGGACCCACAACAACACTTGTGAGCATTTAGACATGCTTGTTATTTAATAGGGCATGATGATGCATTACTACTTCACACTTTCCCTATGTCTCTTTCAGGTGCTACCTTGGATTGGTATAACTCTATACCTCAACACATTATTTTCTTATTTACCCAACTCATATAAATACTCCTAAACCATTTCTCTATTAACATTTCTAAGAAGGTTTCTATAACAGACCTTGATTCTATCAGATAATTTGATGATGAGTCTATTGCAGATTTTATCGCTCATTGGAGAAGCTTGATCAATCAACTCTCCTTCTCCTCACCTGAATTGACCTTATTGATCTCTTCTCCAGGGCATGTGCTAAACACATCTCATCCACAATCTAGGTACAAACTTTCTACACATTTGATGAGGCCTTTACAATCGCACAAAAACTTGAGGTTCATGCTATAGATGAAGGAAAATTCAAGTTACGTAGTAAGAATCCCAATTCCAAATCAAATGACTCCTCTAAAACTTCTCCTTCTAACCAAAAATCTAAAAGCTCTGCCAATGTGGTGGTCATTATGTCAGCCTCTTCCATAACCACAAACCAATCAAATTCCTCAACTTCCCAAAATCTAACCAAGTAATTCCAACAATGGTATGAAAAAAGACAATACACTCCCATTAGGGAGTCATATACATCTATTTTAGAAAAAATCTTGTAATAAGGTGTCATAACCCTTCCTCATATCAAACCTCCTATATAATTTGACCCCTCCCATCCTATTCCAACTTGGTATAAGGAAGATGAGTTTTGCGATTACCATCGAGTTAAAGGCCACAATTATAATAATTGTAAGACATTTAAGAAAATTATTCAAGACATGCTTGATAGGGGTGATCTCATCTTAGATAATCTTAATTTACCCCTTAATGAAACTATGTATGTTTTCAAACACCCTTTTCCTAACCATTCATCAAATCAAAATATTGTTCAGACCATACCTAACTCAAGTGATCATAATATCCATATGGTTAATATGGTCTTTCCTTTACCTCTAGTTCAACCTTCCCACTAGCTGAAGACACCCATTTCATCAACTACATCCCCACATTCAGTGGCATCTATTTTTCCCATTCTTCCTCCTCAGGTAGAAGAACTTATTTCACCCATACCACTCCTCATGAGGATGAGCCTCCTTTACCACATTTTTTGCCACTTGAGGAGCCTATAATGCCAATTCCTTTTGCACCAATATTATCTATCCTCTTACCACTTGAATACCATACCCTACCCATTCCTCAACCACATGTTGAAGGGGACATCATTCTTTTATTATACCCTCTTGAGGAACCTTCTTTGCTTACCTATCCTCCACCTATAGAGAGTAGTACCCCATATAATCCACCTTTGCACCTTGAAGAGTTAGTTTTATCCACTCCTACATTAGATGAGAGACCTATTATGCCTACTCTAATTGTACCACTCTTACCCCTTATTTTGCCTATGGAGGATCATACTTTACCTATGCCTTGACCACGTGTTGAGGGAGTCATAATACCTATGCTTTACCCTCTTAAGGAACATTCTTCACCTACCTCTCCCCCATCTATGATAGACCATGTCTCTTCTCCCCTCTTTGTCGAAGAGGACCTAGTTGTGGTTCTTTCTCATCTTTGGCCCGAAGTAAAAGAAACCAAAAATTTCCCTCTTTCCCAAACACCTCAACCCTCTAAAGACAAAACTGTAAGGCCTACATCAACTTTGTCTAAACCCTTATCACATTTGGTGAAAAGTTTAGAATTTCTTGAGTCCATTAAGATAGATCATGTGACATTTTGGGACTGACTTGAAATTCCTTATCCAGCACAATGAATGTCAACCTTTACCACCAACTCTCTCACTACCCTTTACCCCAAGGTCCTTGACAAAGCTAGAGCTTCTTCACCAAAATCACCTAAATTTTATCCATCTATGTCATAACCCTCACCCTCATAACAATCTATGACATTAAATCAAATCAGGCCCTTAAGTGTATGCAATGTTTCTAATTTAATTCATCCATAGGTGAAATTAGATTTAACTCCTCAACCACAAGTTAGATTTTTATGGCCTGAATTACATAGAAATGTTAAGCTTCCTAGATCTCATCTATCCCTTCTTTATCCCTCAATTTTACCATCCATTTTAGGACCACACCCCTCTACTTTAGTTAGAATACTGTCAACCCAAGAAAATCAAAAGGTTAAGTTACCTCCACTCCTGCCTTTGCCATCTGGTAGGCCTTTCACATCTGTCACTAAGATAGTGATAGAAAAACATGTAAGTCCACCATCACCAAATAAAGAACCAGATAAAATTACCTTTTCAACATCCAAACATGAGAAGGTGTTCATTCTTATTAGCACAAGTATGAGCCCACCTATAAGATCATAGATCTTTTTCCTATGTTAGTTTTTTTAATCATCCATAATAACTCTTTCTCCCATTAAGCCTTATAGTCCTCTTGGAATGAATCCATCTTGGTTTAATGATACACAAGTGTGTTTATATCATTATTCACCTAGACATGATACTGAGAGTTGTAAAGCCCTCATAGTAGTCATTCAACAACACTTTGATGTCGACACTCTCTTCAATGATACTATCATTAACCTTCTTGTTAATCCACATTTATCATCTATAGTGCCTCCTACCATTCCACCTAAATATTTCATCGTAACCCCTTTACCACCTCCTTCACCAACATTTCAAATCAACACAATTAATGTGGCTACACAATCACAAAACCAAAAAGATAAAGTTAAGGAAAAGGTTGCTGCTCCTTGGGCTCATCCCTTCACCAAACATACTCCTCTTCCTAATCCTACGATTTCCATCTTGGGCATCCCTAAAACATCTTCAAATGTTATTCAAAGCTCAATGGTGAAACAAATGCACCAAACTCTTGTGAAAATGTCTTTGTATATGTTATTCCAAAACTCATCCCAACACCGTCAAGCTTTGATTAGTGCCTTACAAGTGATTGAGGTAAAATATGATGATCCCCAACCTCTTGTAGCTTTAGTTGGCTCCCTTATTTCTATCTCCCTGATTTCTTTTAGTGATTTAGAAATTCCACTTCAACACCTTGAAGATCAAGATTCTACCCTTTTTATTACCTCATATATTGATCAAACTCATGTCAAGAAAGTCATGATCGATGGGAGAGATAGTATTAATATTATTTCCACCCATGCCTAAAAACAACTAGCCCTTCTTGACAATTTCATGTCTCAAACCGATGTGGTACTCCACTCCTTTAATGATACTACAGCTACTACAATGGGCATTAATGTCTTACATATTTGTGTAAGTCCCCACACTATTCTCGAGCTCTTCTATGTTGTGAAATGAGAGTTCTAATATAATATACTACTTGGATGACCTTGGATATGTGCTATGGCATGTGTACCCTCAACTTTACACTGTTGTGTCAAGTTTGAACATGATGGACAAATACATGTTATACCTGCTGACCCACCTCCGTTTAAAACATGAAACATGAATTATAGTCCCAATGTTGTTCTCATTCCATTGAAAACATCATTTTCCTCACATGATACTTCTAAAACTTCTAGAAGCTCCACTCCCCTAGTTACACAGATACTGGCAACACAAATTTTTGACAAGGATCTAATAAAAGAGACCTTTCAACATTTGTAACTCAGTGAATATCATTTATTGATGCTCAAAATGTTATATACTCCACAAGAGTATGGAAGGTTTCACATGCACCCAAATTATGATCCCCACATTGGGATGGTCATCTATTATGGGCCCCTAACCTTCAAACCAATTTCACATATGGGGGAATTAATCAGGCTCCCACTGTCAGCAATCCATCGTCTTTGCCATAACTATTTACTTGTGACTTCTCTTCCTTGAGTAACCCTAGATTCGCTCACACCTATCTCTATAGGTGTGTATAGAAAGGATTTGGTTTGGGTCAGTATAAACAAGGTGTCCATATGCCTATTGAATATCCCACTACACAAACCATTGAAGATGCTAAAAAGAGGCATGGAGAGGGATATGATGAACCAACTAAGTTCATTAAAAATTCTCATGTACCAATTATCAAAGAACTAGTCTCTCCTTCTCTACCTTCTTCTCCACCATCACCTACCAAATCGTAGGTATATATACCTCCTAATTTCTTTTTCAATAAATGCCATCCATTTGGGGCTTCTCACCTATTGTTAGGGTAAGGAAACAAGGTCCCTTCCTCTCATTTATCCTAAAATAATTGATAAAGACTATCCCACTATTAAAACTATCCAATGTTAAGATGATGATTCAATTCTCACATATATGGGTGCAGATGATTCCTATATCCAACAATCACTCCCATATGAAACACAAGCTATGTTAAATTAATCAACCATTGACATCAACCTACCCACTCATGATAACCCTCATGTCCTCAAGATTGGCCAATCTTTAAATTCCTCTAAGCATGCTGATTATGACACATTTCTTAATGACCATAGAAAAGCCTTCACTTGGTCTTATAATGACAATCCTCATATTGACCCATATATTGTCACTCATAACATTATCACCAATCGAGATGCTAAACTTGTTAAGCATAAGCTTCACAAGATGCATCCTTGTATTGCTCTCTTTGTCAAAGAAGAGTTCTAATGCCTCCTTTATGTTAAATTTATCCAACCTATCGACTACTCATAATTGATTTCCAATATCATTCCTATCATAAAAATGACTGAGAGAATTCACATTTGCATCGACTATCAATATTTAAACCTCAATTATCCAAAAAATGACTTTCCATTGCCAAATATCAACCAACTTATTGATCTAATAGCTGGACATGAGATGCTATCACTTATGGATGGATTCTCTAGATATAATCAAATCCTAGTTGCTCTTAAGGATCATCACAAGACAACCTTCATTACCCCATGGGGGACATTCTATTATCAGGTCACGTCATTTTGGCTTCAAGAATGCTAGTGCAACCTACCAACGTGCCATGACTTACATTTTCTATGATATCCTACATAAAATTATGGAAGATTACATGAATGACATACTTGGCAAGTCTAAACTTCATCAAGATCACTTGACAATTCTCAAAACCATATTTTTTCACCTTCTCCAATATAACGTTTGATTGAATCCTAAGAAATGTGTCTTTGGTATTCTTTCTAGTAAGCTCTTAGGTTTTATCATTTCTATCTATGGTATCAAGGTCGATCCTGCTAATGTTAGAGTAATCCTAGAGATACCTCCACCTACTAATATTAAACAACTCTACAACCTACAAGGTAAACTTCAGTCAATTCATGGCTTCATTTCCTAGTTGTCATATCATTACCAACCCTTTCACCATCTCCTTAGAAAGGATGTCTCCTTCCATTGGAATATAGATTTCTATAAATATTTTGACCCACTTAAAAAATATCTCCTTTCCCCACTGGTTCTTATTCCACCTAAGAAAAATTAACCTTTCTACCTATACATCTCCACAACAGATCATTCTCTAGGTGCTACAATTGCACATCAAGATGACCAACATCAAGATCAGGTGGTTTACTACATAACACGCATACTTATTGATTATGAGACTCGATATACCCATATTAAAAACCTTTGCTTTGCATTAGTCTTTTCTACCTCTAAGCTTTACCATTGTCTCTTAAATCACAAACCCTATATGGTCAACCATACTAATCACCTCAAATATGTGCATTCCAAGCCATATCACAACCAATGCGTAACTCAGTGGCTCATGATTCTTGTTGAATTTGACTTAGAATTCATTCAGTAAAAGTCTATTAAGGGACAAACAATCATTGTTCAGTTAGTTGTAGCCCTTTTACCTGACAATCAACCTTCAAACCTTGAATTTCTTGATGAATCCATCACAATACTTTTCATCGATGACATCTCCTATCAAATGATGATCTTCTTTGATAGATATAAATTTCAACATGGTGGGGATGTAGGGGTCATTCTTATTCCTCTAGATGGTGAGCCTATGCCTTTGTCATTTAAACTAGATTTTGAATGCACTAACAATATGGCTGAATATGAGGCTTTTATCTTAGGACTTCAAACATATCTCTTCTTGGGTATCAAATACATAACAATTTTTGGTGATTCTAAGCTAGTGATTAATCAGGTTAATAGTCCCTACCTATGTGAAAACAAAATTTTACAGTGGTATAAACATCATGTAAATACACTATTGGGATTATTTAACTCTTATCTCTTACAAATTGTTCTTGATCAACAAACAAGTTTGTTGACATGATGGCTTCACTTGATTCACACATACCCTCTTCATCCTCTTCCTCAAGAATCTATGTCATCATGCATCACTTAACATTACCCTCCTATGTCTTAGCTAACATTTTTTTGTCAAAAATGTAACAGCCAACCCACATGACTTATGGTAAAAGAAACTCATAGATTTCCTTTCTTTTTCTATTACCCCTTCTGATCTCTCCAATAATGGGAGATGTTCCTTCATAAAATGTGCCACTCATTACAATATACTAGGGGGACTTATCCATAAGTGAGGTTTTGATGGTCTTCTCCTTACATGCCTCACTAGTACTAAGACTCCCTTCATCATTAAAGAAATACATGATGGGATTTGTGGTGGGTATTTCAATGGTCATACAGTTGCCAAGCGTATCCTTTAGCTTGGCTATTATTGTCCCACATTTCATCAAGACTATGCTAATTACATTCAACATTGCGTCAAGTTTCAATAATATGCTAATCTTCTTCACATTCCTAATCATGTATTACAAGTCATCAAAGACTTTTGGCCCTTCTCCCAATGGGGCTTAGATCTGATTGAAGAGATTAACCCTCATTCATCCCTTTGTCATTGTTCTATCACTATTGCCACTAAATACTTCACAAAGTGGGTCAAAGCTATCCCTCTCATCTCCACTAAAGTTGACAAAATTATTGACTTCATTAACCATCACATCATCTATCATTTTGGTGTCCCTCATAAAATTACAATAGATAATGATAAATCTCTCATAAACAAGACTATTCAAAGTCTTTGTGATACATTTGGAATCAAATTAAGCTTCTCATCATCATACTATCCATAAGATAATGGACAGGTAGAAGCTTCTAAAAAAACATTGACCAAAATTCTCATGAAAATAGTCAATGATACTAGCAAGGATTGGCACACATATTATTTTTGCTCTATGGGCTTACCGCACTAGCATTTGAACCCCTACGGGTGTTACACCTTTTTTATTATTATATGGGATGGACCCTATTTTGCCTCTTGAAGTCTAGATTCCATTTCTTCACATTTCTCTATAAGACATACTTACTAATGATGACTTTCACCAAGAACGTTTGGCTCAATTTGAATTTCTTGATGAGTGCCATCTCATAGCCCTCAACCACCTCCAAATCTATCAAGAGCCTATCAAATGTGCTTATAACAAAAACCTCAAATAGAGATATTTCAATATAGGATATTTCATCTTAAAATAAATTCAACATGTGATGAACATGGAGAAAAGAAAATGGGGTAAGTTTGCTCCTAATTGGCTTAGACCTTATATCATAACTCACAAGTATGGCTCAAGAACTTATTACTTGTCTTTTCTTGAAGGAAGGCTAGAACCTAAGACTTAAAATGCCTTACACCTACAATCATTATTTTTTTAAACAAGCATCACTTCACCACATGTTTAACTTGAGCTCATCCCTTGAGCCTCCCTATTACATTCATTACCCTTCCTCTTCACCCTGACTCCTATACACTTAGTTAACTTACACAATGGTATGGATTTGACCTCAAAGTGGAAAAATCCTAAGCCTTTATAGTCTTGTCCATGACTAAAATCATAAAAATAAATGAATAAATAAATGGGATATGTGACAAAGTTATAAATTCTCAGATCATGCTTCTCAATGTAGACTGCTCCCTTGAAAGACAACTACGTAACTTCCCTTTGCTACTATGAATAGACTACTCCCTTGAATGACAACTATTTAAACTTAAAATGAATACTTAGACCACTCCCGTGAAGGATGGATAAGCCAAGCTTTGTTCTTAGAGGAAAATATAAATTAAAAAGGCTTCTCATATTGATCAACTTTATATAACCATAACCTATATAAAATCCCATTTTAGGCTTCCCACATTGATCAAATTATACAAAAATAAAATTAATTCATGGACTTGCCTATAGTAACTCTCGAGTCACCAAAAAAAAAGGACATATCATCCCCACTTTATAGTTTATGATACCCAAACATTTTCCCTCATTTTACCCTTTATTCCCTCATACTCTTGGGACTGTGAAGCTCACTTAACATAAGGTAAACACCTTCTCTAACAAACACAATGGTTCAAAGATATAAGGCATGAAAGAGGCTCATTTTCCTGATCCTATTAATGTTCCGTTTATGGTCTTTGCCAATACATGAGCATTTTTCCCTTTATTTTTCCATCCACATCACATGTCGATCTCTCTATTGAGATGAAGAAATAATGTCATACAAAAACTATCAAAGCCTACTCAATTTATTTTACACATACACCATCACAAATATAGAAAAATGCTAAAATAAACTAGCATAACTAATTTATTCATTTTAAGCATACACCATCACAAAATACATAAAAATGCTAAGATGAAACTAAGAAACCAACTATGTATATACCGTCACATATATGGGAAAGGCTAGTCTAACTCAACTAATACGATCAACATTAACATCAAATTTACATAGCATAAAATTATCATCTAAATAATCATCATCCATATCATCATCATCTATTGCAATACATACATCTCAATATCACAATAAATGAACATCTCATATATATAGGATCAATACATGTCCATAACTACATCATCATAATATCATCTCTCTCTCAAAATATACATCTCACATCTTCGACTCATAGGCCAGTATACATGTAACATATATAATCAAAAATAGCAAACTCTAACACTCAGGGTCCTTGAGGCTCTTCGCATGGTCATGAGAAAGGAGTGTCATCACCACTCACTACCCATCTACATCTACATGAGATAGAAGCTATGGAATGTGATATAGACCTCTCCTACTCTCTAAACTCTAAATATCTTTGAATCTATGGAAACTCTCTAATGACACTCTCATAGTAGGCAAGCTCATTTAGAGCAGTCGTATATCTTGCTTGAGCTATAGTCTATGGAGGTCCCATAGCACCTGATGATGGTGTAATCTATACTGGTCCTTGTGATGGTGGAGGAGGAGGAGCAGCCTAACTTGTTAGTCTCAGACTATCCCTCTCTATTGTCATTGTAGTCACCTGACCCTATAAGACTACAACTTGGCCCTGTAGTGTTGTAACTTGGCCCTATAGTGCCCTAACTTGACCCTGTAATGACCACCTACCCTTGTAAGGCTAATACCTATGCCTAGGTTGTATCTCTAGCCTATACTACTAAATCTCAAGCTTGTACTATTGCATCCCTCTCTCTCACCAACCCCTATAAATCTAGTGGTGGCCTCTTGACCTCCACCATGGGATGTAAACTTGCCTACCAAACTATATATGTCATTGTGCACCCTAGATATCTAACACCTAGCCCTACTGGTAGCTCTTCAAAATCAAGGCCCATCTATCTCCTAGGGCAATGGCAGGGGTACCTCTATGTCATCCCTCCTATATCGAGGGAAGGTAGGTAGAATATCCTAAACTAGATCAAACTACCTCCTAACCCATGTGATCTTTGAAAACCAACAACCTATTGTGCCTATCCTCTAAAAATTGAGTATGTCAAGTAGGGTCTCCACAAAATATCAACAGGGATCAAACCCTCAAACATGCAAATATAATAGGTAATGCCCTACACCATGCCATCCACTTGTGTCTATGCCATGCCCTCTCTCCACCATCTAAAAACAACCCTAAATCTGGCTAGGATCATGGTAGGTAATCCAAATGGTCATGTCACCATGATGTACTCATATGCCTAATAGTGTAGTAGATGGCCAACACATAAACTGTATCATCGTCATAATCTCAAACCCCATAACTCTCTATATAACTACATTAAAAATATTAGACCCTAAGTAAAAATAGTCCACTACTCAACGATCTATACAAGCACACTTTTCAATGTAATAAAAAACCTACCACCACCTATATTTGGTAATCCATACACCATGATCTCAATCATCATTAGGATGCTCAGTCGATGTTGCTCCTCATTAGCCATATAGAGTGGATCATACATGAAACTTGTTGAATGGTAGGTCATCTCACTAACATGCTCTCCATATAATGTGACCACATGTATATCATGCTCCTCTCTCAATCAAATGAAGAGCTCCTCACCCTAGAGTGGCAGCCATAAAATTCTATAAACATCCTCTTGAGTCACTATAAACTCTCTGGTTAGTAGATGGAAGGTGTTGGTGGTGTGACCCCACCTCTCAATCAATGATATCATAAGGGGCACACCCTAAGTGACTTGAAAATGTTGTCACACTCCTCCTAACTCCATGGTTTCCATGTGCTCCAACTCGTCAGGAGTGACATCCCTCCTCATACATGTCAAAAGCCTTAGTAGATGATCCTGTAATGTCATCTCCATCCTCACCTACATCCATACACACATAAATCATGTCACATACTTTATAATATACTATATCTCTACCTTTTCCCTTCTCTTTGGGAGAATTACATTGGTTTGAGGCCCTAAACCAAGCTATGTAGGTAGCACTCAGTTGACATAGGGTCTTCTAAGGTTTGCTCAGCCATATACCCACCTAATTAACTAACCTACTCTTTTCTCTCTACCCTAGGCATCATTGGCTCTCTCTCTCTACCCTAGGCTTTACTACCTTTTCTCTCTCCCCACCCTAGGCCTACTTGGCTATCACAACTCTAGGCCTTATGGCCTATATCCCTAACCCTTGACACTATGCCCTATATTTTAAGCCCTAGACCTCTTGACATATCTCAACCTAATTTTTTTACTCATTTCCCCTAACACACCTTTTTATCATACCTTAGATCTTTTTTTCTAGGCTCTAGGAGAACTACATTGGCTTGAATCCCTAAATGGGGCTTTATAAGTAGCACTCAATCAACATAGGCTCTTTTGAGGCTAGCTCAACCATTAGGCTAGTTGACTACTTCCACTAAAGACTTAAACTAAACCTTTCTCCTATTTTGATAGTTATTCATAGTCATCGATGTCAAAAATAATACCGATGTTGATGATTTTTAGGCCTAAGTGTCGATTGACACCTATCAACCTCAGTGCCATGTTGGTTGACATCAATAGACCTCACCAATGTCAAAGATTGGTTTGGCCCTAGGGCTAAATGACCCAAACCTAATATTATAAATTTAACATAAAAACCTACCCAAACAACCCCCCAACTTATCCTACAACTAACCTACCCTATTTTTTACCCCTCTATTAACATTTTCTACACCCCAACCTCTAAACTAGCCTAAAAACTACAAAGACCCAAATCAAATTTCACAACTAATAGAGACTCTTACCTCATCTCTCCATCTCCTTCTAGCTAGCATAACTAGCTCTTGTGGTGGTGTGCCTCTTGTTGGATATCTTTCTTGATCTACCATCTGAGCCATTCTACAAGCTCTATTTTGTTTTCCAATCACAAAGTTGTAAATGAGTTTGGTCAGCTGCCAAACCCCATTTTGTCAAGTTTGGTTAGCCGCTGACATTGATAATCTTAACCTAATCCACCAACATCAGTACCTACACCTATCAACATCAGCAACATTTCCCTAATGTGCCAACATTGGCACTTTTATTATGGATATTGGTAATGTCACTGATGTCGAAGCTATTGCATCTACTATTTTCCCCAAAAAAGTAACCCTAACTTTTTATACTTTACCCATACACTAGGGCATCTAGAGATCACATATATCTCCCCAATATTGACAAACACCATTGGATATCACTTAAATATTCACCCATGATGACTTTGCTTAGAGATCACTAATATCTCCTCGCTCATTGACCCTTTTACACCAACCTTGCATTATTTGTCTTGACTGCTTATGCTATTCTACTATAGTTGGCTATTATGCACACACATGTATACTAGGTGTTTTAGATGGAAACCAAGCTCGTCCTGTCACCTTCAACCCTTTTGTGTTTTCGAGGGGAATTTCCTACCTCAGATACTTGGGACACATCACCCATTAGAGCTATAACTTTGATTATTTTGACCTATCAGCTATCACTTACAAGTTGTGCTTTGGTTATTTCTATCTAATTCCTCCTTAACTTGAATGTTCTAGACTTTATCGACTATAGCTCATTATATTATACACATATGAAGTGATACTCAATTCTCCATAACTTACCCAAATACCTTTTTATCAAAACTGGTACCCGAATTTGGTTTCTCCTTTATTGATTCCCATTTTGAAAGGGGATATCTCATCTAATACTTAATGCATCTAACTCATGTTTTTGTGTTGAAAAGTTATTAGTATAAATTACAAGATAAAAAGGGGCAAATGTAGACACAAAAATTATGTCACACACACATATGTAACTCCCTATGTTAAAACCCTTTTCAGCCCATATTTAAATAATAATAATTAACCTCCCTAACCCATGCTTTTACCCCTCACACATTTAATTAATTTAAAATACTTAATTAAGTTAATTAAAACCCCTTCTTTCCACCTTACCTAGCCACCTCTTCCTATGACTAATTCTCTCCTAATGAGTCACCTTAAGGCCTAGTCCCCTCATCCTAACTACCCAAGACTTATTCCCACTTCCAAACTAAATTCCTAATCAACTACCTCCTTCTTAACCTCTTATTTTTACCATTTTGTAATAGGTGCCACACTTGACACGAAGAGTAATAGAAAATAGGCCAAAAATAGTAAGGTTTACCTATTCTAGGGCCATCGACATTAGTCAACCCATGGTTGACATCGATGGGATCATTGACATTGATGATATAAGCCAAACTCCAACCTGAAGTGTAGGTCAACAAAAATTAAGAAAATTCATTCTTACTTGCATTCAAGATCTTAGAATTCAACTTTCGAGATCCTAGCTTACTATCATCTTGTGTAAGTCAATCAAAATTAGGAATTAAGATCTTAAGGACCAATATCACCTACTTATTCTCTCTATTTAGGTCATCAATTTGGACTACCTAATAGGGACCATCAATCTAGAACTTATCATTCAGTGACTAATGCAGCTAAGTACATCACTTATTATATAGGTATTTTGAGTATTTACTTTACTATCACTTCATATGTGTTGTTCATTACTTTACATACTTCTTACTGAACCCCTATGAGGGAGTTACAAAGCTTCCTTTCTTGTTTCCCCTTGACCTAACACACTAAACCTCAGACCAGATCTAACCAAACCATGCTCTCTCTCTAATAACTCTCCCCAACCTCCCATACCTGATCAAAACCATTTTCCAAACCTAATAAGCATTATACAAGCCCCTAGGCAATTATTTCCCCTATCAACCTCAGTATTTTGACTGACATTGGTTATCTTCACCATCAACCTTAGCAGTATAACTGATATCAGTCACTCCCCCATCAATGTCAGTGACTGTTGATTCCTTAACCTCTTCAAAACCTAACCAAAACAATTTCAAAATACAAACATAGTACACCACCTACACCTTATCAGTCTCTATTGCACTCAAGTTGTAGATAATGGTAATATTATCTCTCTTTCACTCTATCTTTACCTCTCTTTTAGTTATTTATTACTCTTTTGTCTCTCAAAAGTGGACTGTCATCTCTAAGGAAGTTTCACACTTCTTAGAATAAGTGTGTAGCTTGGCAGCCCACTCATTTAACTACTAACAAACCTCTTGTGGTAGTGCTTTCTTACTTGTAGGTAGTCCTCACTAGCTAAAGAGGAGTGCTCACAATGTCTAGATACAATGTGCAAACCAATCTGATTTCATTCTAATCACTTATCCCCATCATTCTTTTATGTTTTCTTTTAGACTTGAAATAGACAAAATTTAGCAAATCATTTTTGGCACGCCCGATTGGACCCTGGATTTTTACTTAGGTTCATTTCTTGTTTTAAACATTCATATAGGTGAGTTATAGTTAAAATATCATTTCTTACACTTCCTCCTCTTTTCTCTTAAAATGAAATATTCAATATTTTATTTTCTATTTAAAAGCATTAAACTAAATTTTTTCTTTCTTTTCTCTTTGCTTCTAAAAGCAATTTATCATTTTATTTTACAAGTTAAAAAAGGAATATCTTCTTTACTTCCTCTTGCATGCACATTAGGATAGTGAATTTAATACTCTATTCATATTTCATCTTTATTTTCATTTGAATATAAACATTTCAGATTTGGGTATAAAACTTAATGAATTTCATTATTTGCTTGTTGCATATTAACTCACCTAGTTAATTGCAAGCATTTTTGAATGAATTGTAGTGCACCTATGTTACAAAACCAAAACATATTCACACAAACAAACATCTAAACTCACCTAAGAAAAGTCCCATCAGGATTTCATCACTTGGTGGATCACCTTACCCTACCCAGCTATCCTACTTGGATTTCACTACCAAGGGGAGAACCCACTCCATTCTCTGGTAGAGTATAAACTCTAGATAGAAGGTATATTCTGGCTAAGCAACCTTTCTCAGCTCTAGGTCCATGAAGTTCAGAGAGAAAGCTCCTATAACAAGCCATGTACTTGGTCTCACATAGATTTCCTCTTGAGCACTAAATCTAACCTAAAACCAATTCTAGATTGCTTTCTAGTACCTTTGATAACTAAATTCTCTTTTCACTATTTGATTAAGGCATAAACCAACATTAGACTAAAAATTAATCTCTAGGACTTAATAGTTGTTGGTTTTATGTTCTTTTTCTACTTTTCTATTGCCTTTTGTATTTTGGAGTTGGTAAGGATGTTTTCCTATTGATTCATAAAATCAATAGTATTTCTAATACTAAGTTTTTATAACTTGTTATCGTAGGTTTTTTGAGTGTTCTTCCTTATTACATAGACCTCTTACATCCATTGTGACTAACATTGGTTAACCCAAGATATCATAGTGACTGACATTGGTTAACCCTACTGGCATCGGCAAAATTTACCTGTTGACATTGGTTAATCCATTGACATCGACAAACTTTTTGTATCGACACCAGTCAAGTGACCGATGTCAATGATTGTGTATATTTTATCTACTCAAAACAACAAGCTAAAATAACCTACTTACCTATACTCAAACCTAGTTTTTCCTTATTTTGTCACTAAGATAAGGTAGTAAAACTATTTAGACTCCCACTTGCATGGTATTAACATGAGCTCAAGCCAAAATTATTACTGATTATGCAAGCTAAAAACCACTTCCACCTTTCCCTCTCACCTCTGATTCTATTATGGAGCATACTTTAGTTATAGAGAATAATCCCAGCAACAATCAAATTCCCATTATGCCTGAGGGAGATCAAGATTTTTCTTAATTTCTTGACCATAATGTGGCATCCCTTTAGCATTACCTTGCTATGAGCTGAACCCGTGATTCTTCAGGTGACCCAATCTATGGTATGCCAACCTATCTAATGGAGACAACATCAATTTTTGTTGCTTTTAATGTTTTCCCCATGGTTACCCAAACCACCACTTTGATGAGTAACCCAAATATAGACATTGTCCAAAGTCAACATCGCCAATAGTCCAATCCCACTGAAACCCTATTGTGACTTCTCTACTTTCACAACCACAACTAGTGCAGTCAAGTCTTGCCCCATTTCAAAATTTAGTGGTACCTATTCCATCTACCTCCATGCCTATAATTACCTGAGTTATGAATCACCCTTCATCCAATTTAATCATGCCAATAATCCAACCTGTAATAACAACCAACCAAAGCATAGTCTCTAACCTAATGGGACAAGCCCTTTTTCTTTCTACACCCCAGCCTATGACTCATCATCCTTATGTTGCTCCAACACAACCTCAACAAGCTATGTCATACACTCCCTCTAATTTCTATCAGGTTCCCTATAACTTATGAGGTATCCCCCTAACTAATTCCCCTCCAAACCTCACTAAGATGCTGATGGACAAGATGTCTAATCTAGAGACATCTATTTCTAGTTCAAAGAATGTGTTGTCTTATGATCAGATATGCAATAAACCAATCCATCCTTCTGTGCCTATTCACCCTTATCTTAGCCAATGGGAACTCCCTATATTTACTCATTTCTAGAGTAAAGAGGACCTAGAATAACACTTATGAATATTTAGACATGCTTGTTATTTAATAGGGCATGATGATGTTTTACTACTTCATACTTTCCCAATTTATCTTTTAGGTGCTACCTTGGATTGGTATAGATCTATACCTTAGCACTCCCTTTTCTCATTTACCCAATTCGCACAAATATTCTTGGACCATTTCTCTATTAACATTTCTAAGAAGGTTTCTATAACAGACCTTTATTCAATTAGACAATTTGATGATGATTCTATTGTATATTTTGTCATTCATTAGAGAATATTAATTCATCAATTCTCCTTCTCCTTACCCCAACCTAAGCTTATTGAGCTCTTCTCAAGGGTATGTGCTAAGCACATCTCATCCACACTTTGGGTACAAACTTTTCACACATTTAATGAGGCCTTTACAATGGCACAAAAACTCAAGGTTTGTGTTATAGATGGAGGCAAAGTCAAGTTGTGCAGTAAGAATCCCAATTCCAAATCAAATGACTCCTCTAAAATATTTCCTTATAACCAAAAATATAAAGGCTCCACCAACACGGTGGTCATTAAGTCAGCCTCTTCCACAACCACAAACTAATCAAATTCCTCGACTTCCCAAAATTTGACCAAGTAATTCCAATAATGGTATGAATAAAGACAATGCACTCCCATTGGGGAGTCATATACATCTATTTTGGAAAAAATCTTGCAACAAGGGGTAATAACCCTTCCTCAGATTAAACCTCATATATAGTTTGACCCCTCCCATCCTATTTAAACTTGGTATGAGGAAGATGAATTTTGTGGTTACCATTGAGTTAAAGGCCATGATTTTAATAACTATAAGACATTCAAGAACATTGTTCAAGACATGCTTGATAGGGGTGATCTTATCTTGGATAATCCTAATGCACCCCCTAATCAAAGTATGGATGTGTTCAAACACCCTTTTCCTAACCATTCACTAAATCAAAATATTATTCAGACCACAACTAACTCAGTTGATCATAATATCCATATAGTTAATATGGTCTTTCCTTTAACTCTAGTTTAACCTTCCCACCAACAGGAGACACCCATTTCATCAACTACTTCCCCACATTCAGTGGCATTTATTTTGCCCATTCTTCCTCCTTAAGTAGAAGAACCTATTTCACCCATTCCACTCCCTCATGAGGAATAGCCTCCTTTACCACTTATTTTTCCACCTGAGGATCCTATAATGCCAATTCCTTTTGCACCAATATTACCTTTCCTTTTACCATTTGAAGACCACACCCTACCCATTCCTCAACCACATGTTGAAGGGAACATCATTTCTATATTATACCCTCTTGAGAAACCTTCTTCACCTACCTCTCCTCCACCTATAGAGAGTAGTACCCCATCCACTCCACCTTTTCACCTTAAAGAGTCAGTTTTATCCACTCTTACATTAGATGAGAGACCTATTGTGCCTACTCTAATTGTACCACTCTTACCCCTTCTTTTGCCTATGGAGGATCATACTTTACCTATGCCTCACCCATATGTTGAGGGAGCCAAAATACCTATGATTTACCCTCTTGAGGAACCTTATTTTCCTACCTCTCCCCCATTTATGGTAGACCATGTCTCTTCTCTTGTCTCTGTCGAAGAGGACTCAGTTGCCGTTCTTTCTCGTATTTGGCTTGAAGTAGTAGAAACTAACAATTTACCTCTTTCCCAAACACCTCAACCTTCTAAAGACACAACCATAAGGCCTACATCAACTTTGTCTAAACCCTTCTCATATTTGGTGAAAAGTCTAGAATTTATTGACTCTACTAAGCTAGATCATGCAGCATTTTGGGGCAAGCTTAAAACTCCTTATCCAACACAATGAATTTCAACCTTTACCACCAACCCTCTCACTACCCTTTACCCTAATTTATTTGACAAAGCTAGATATTTTTCACCAAAATCACCTAAAGTTAAACCATCTATGTTATAACCCTCACCCTCATAAGAATATACCATATTAAAACAAATTAGGCCCTTAGGTGTACACCCCATTTCTAATTTAATTCATCTACAGGTGAAATTAGATTTAACTCCTCAACTACATGTTAGAGTTTTATGACTTGAATTACAAAAAAATGTTAAGCTTCCTAGATCTTGTCGATCTCTTCTTTAGCCCTCAACTTTATCATCCATTTTGGGACCATACCCCTCTACTTTAGTTGGAATGTTGTTGACCCAAGTAAAACAAAAGGTTAAGTTACCTCCACTCCTACCTTTGCCATATGGTAGGCCTTTCACATCTGACACTAAGAAAATAACATAAAAACATGTAACTCCACCATCACCAAACAAAGTACCACTTAAAATTATCTTTTCAATATCAAAATACAAGAAGGTGTCCACTCTAATTAGCACAACAAGTATGAACCCACTTACAGGCTCTTAGAACTTTTTCCTACATCAGTTATTACAATCATCCATAATAACTCTTCCTCCCATTAAGATTTATAGTCCTCATAGAATGAAGCCATCTTGGTTTAATGATACATAATTGTGTTTATATCATCATTCACCTGGACATGATACTGAGAGTTGTAAAGCCCTCACAACAGTCATTTGACAATACTTCGATGTCGAAACTCTCTTTGATGGTACTACGGTTAAACTTCCTATTATTCCACCTCTGGCATCCATAGTGCCTACTATCATTCCACTTAAATTCAAACCTAAAGATGTTGTCGTAACCCCTTTACCACCTCCTTCACTGACATTTCAAATCAACATAGTTATTGTGGCCACACATTCACAAAACCAAAAAGATAAAGCTAAGGAAAATGTCACTTCTCCTTGGGCTCATCCCTTCACCAAAGACACTCCTCTTAATCCTAAGATTTCAATCTTTGGAATACCTAAAACAACATCTTTGAACATTATTCAAAGCTCAATGGTGAAATAGCTTCACCAAACTCCTTTGAAAATGTCTTTGTATGAGTTAATCTAAAACTCATCCCAACACTGTCAATATTTGATTAGTGTCTTGCAAGAAATTGAGGTATAATCTGATGATCCCCAACCTCTTGTAGCTTTGGTCATCTCCCTAATTTATTTTAGTGATTCATAAATTCCACTTCAACACTTGAAGATTAGGATTCTGCCCTTTTTATTACCACATATATTGATCAAACTCATGTCAAGAGAGTCATGATCGATGGGGGATATAGTATTAATATTTTTTCAACCCATGCTTATAAATAGCTATCCTTTCTCAATAATTTCATGTCTTAAACTGATGCAAAACTCTACTTCTTTAATGATACTACAGCTACTACAGTGGGCACTATTGTTTTACATATCCATGTAGGTCCCTTTACTATTCCCAGGCTCTTCTATGTTATGGAAGGATAGTTCTAATATATCATACTTCTTGGATGAACTTGGATACATGATATCGCATGTGTACCCTCAACTTTGTACTGGTGTGTCAAGTTTGAACATGATAGACAAGTACATGTTATACCTACTAACCCTACTCTATTTAAAACATGTAACATGACTTATAATCCCAATGATGTTCTCATTCCATTGAAAAAATCATCTTCTCTTTATGATACTTTTTAAACTTCTACAAGCTCCACTCCCTCAGTTACAAAGATACTGACAACACAAATTCTTGATAATGATTCATGGAAGAGACCTTTTAACATTTGTCACTCGGTGAATATCATTTTTTGATGCTTGACATGCTCTATACTCCACAAGAGTATGTAAGGTTTCACATGCACCCAAATTATGGTCCTCGTATTAGGATGGTCATCCCTTATGGGGCCCCTAACCTTTGAACCAATTTCACATATGGGATAATTGGTTAAGCTCCCATTGTCAGCAATCCATCTTCTTTGCCTCAACCATTTACCTGTGACTTCTCTTTCATGGGTAACCCTACATTCACTCACACCTATCTCTATAGGTGTGCCTAGAAAGGATTTGGTTTAGGTTGTTAAGAACAAGGTGTCCATACACCTATTGAAAATCCCACTAGCCAAACCTTTGAAATTTCCAAAAAGAGGCATGGAGTGGGATATGATGAATCAACTAAGCTCATTACAACTTCTCATGTACCTATTATTGAAGAACTAGTCTCTCCTTCACTAACATCACCTACTAAATCAGAGGTATCTATATCTCCTAAATTTTTTTAATAAATGACATCCATTTGGGGCCTCTCACCTATCGTAAAGGTAAGGAAACAAGGTCCCTTCCTCTCGTTCATCTTAGAATAATTGATGAAGACTCTCCCACTATTAACACTATCTAATGTCAAGATGATGATGTAATTATCACATATATGGGTGTGGCTGATTCTTATATCCAATGATCACTCCCATATGAAACACAAGGTATGTTAAATGAATCAACCATTGACATCAACTTGCCCACTCATGATAACCCTCACATCCTCAAGATTGGCCAATCTTTAGATTCCTTTGAGCAAGATGATTATGCCACACTTATTAATAACCATCAAAAATCCTTTACTTGGTTTTATAATGACATGCTTGGTATTGACCCATCTAACATCACCCATAACATTGTCACTAATCGAGATGCTAAACCTATTAAGAAGATGCTTCAAAAGATACATCCTCGTATTACTCTCCTTGTCAAAGAAGATTTCCCATGCCTCTTTTTTGTTAACTTTATCCAACCCATTGACTACCCATAATGGATTTCCAATATCATTCTTGTCACAAAATCAACTGGGGGAATTTACATTTTCACTAACTATCATGATTTAAACCTTGTTTATCTAAAAGATGACTTCCCATTTCCAAGTATCAACCAACTTATTGATCTGATAGCCAACCATGAGATTTTATCACTTATGGATGGATTCTCTGGATATAATCAAATCCTAGTTGCTCTTGAGGATCAACACAATATAACCCTCATTACCCCATGAGGGACTTTCTATTATTGGGTCATGCCTTTTGGCCTAAAGAATGCTGGTGCAACCTACCAACATGTAGTGACTTACATTTTCCATGATCTCCTACACAAAATTATATAAACTTCATCAAGATCACTTGATGATTCTCAAAACTATATTTTCTTGTCTCCTCCAATATAACATTCGACTGAACCATAATAAATGTGTCTTTAGTGTTATTTTTGGTAAGCTCTTAGGTTTTATCATTTATTTCCATGGTATCAAGGTTGAACCTACTAAGGTTAGAGCAATCCTAGATATTCTTCTACCTGCTAATACTAAACAACTCCATAGACTATAAGGCAAACTTTAAACAATTCACCACTTCCTTTCCCAGTTGTCAGATCATTTCCAACCCTTTCACCATCTCCTCAAAAAAGATGTCTCCTTCCATTGGAATATAAATTAACAGGAGGTTTTTGATGCACTTAAAAAATATCTCCTTTCCCTACTAGTTCTTATTCCACCTAAGGAAAATTATCCTTTCTACCTATACATCTCTACAATAGACCATTCTCTAGGTGTTATGATTGCACATCGAGATGACCAACATCAAGAGCAAGTGGTTTACTACATAAGTTGCACACTTATTGATTATGAAACTCTATATACATATACTATAAAACTTTACCTTGCATTGGTCTTTTCCACCTCCAAGCTTCTCCATTATCTCCTAAATCACAAAACCTATGTGGTCACCCATACTGATCCCCTCAAATACATGTAGTCCAAGACATATCACAACCAATGTGTAGCTTAGTGGCTCATACTTATTGTTGAATTCAACTTAGAATTCATTCATTAAAAGTTTATTAAGTGGAAAACAATCATTGACTAGTTAGTTGCTACCCCTTTACTTGATAATAAACTTCAAAATTCAAATTCCCTCAAGAATCCATCGCAACACTCTCCATCAATGACATATCCTATCAAATGATGATGTTTTTTGATGGATCTAAATGTCAACATGGTGGGGGTGAAAGGGTCATTCTTATTCCTCTAGATGGTGAGCCTATGCCTTTGTCATTTAAAATAGATTTTGAATGCACTAACAATATGGCCAAATATGAGGATTTGATCTTAGGACTTCAAACAACTCTCTTCTTTGGTATCAAATCCATAACCATTTTTAGTGATTCTCAGCTAGTGGTTAATCAGGTTAATGGTTCTTACCTATGCAAAAAATGAAATTCTACATTGGTATAAACATCATGTAGATATGTTATTGGGATCATTTGACTCTTATCTCTTAAAAACTATTCTTCAATCTACAAATAAGTTTGCTGGCAGGATGGATTCACTTGCTTCACACATACCCTCTTCATCCTCTTTTTCAAGAATCTATGTCAACGTGCATCATTTAACATTAGCCTCTTATGTCTTAGCTAACATCCTTTTTGTCATAAATGTAATAGCCCACCCACATGACTTATTGTACAAGTAACTCACATATTACCTTTCTTTTTCTATTACCCCTTTTGATCTCTCCAATAATAGGAGACATTCCTTCATAAAATGTTCTGATCGTTACACTATATTAGGGGGACTTTTCTACAAGTGAAGTTTTGATGGTATTCTCCTTAGATACCTCATTAGTACTGAAACTCCCTATGTCATTAAAGAAGTCCATGATGGGATTTTTGGTGGGCATTTCAATGGTCATGCACTTGCCAAGCATATCCTTTGACTTGGCTATTATTGGCCCACACTTTATCAAGACTATGTTGATTGCGTTCGGCATTATGTCAAGTGTCAACAACACATTAATCTTATTTATGTTCCTAGTCATGCATTACAAGTCACCAAAGACTTTTGGTCTTTCTCCTAATGGGGCTTAGATCTAATAAGAGAGATTAACCCTCATTCATCCCTCTGTCATCATTCTATCATTACTACCACTGAATACTTCACCAATTGGGTCAAGGCTATCCCTCTCATCTCCACTAAAGTTGACAAAATTGTTGACTTCATCAACCATAACATCATCTATCATTTTGGCGTCCCTCATAAAATTATAACAGATAATGACAAATCTTTCAAAAACAAGACCATTCAAAGTCTTTGTGATACATTTGGAATCAAATTAAGCTTCTCATCACCATACTATCCATAAGCTAGTGGATAGGCAGAAGCTTATAGCAAAACATTGACAAAAATTCTCATGAAAATAGTCAATGATACTAGCAGGGATTGACACACACACATTCTTTTTGCTTTATGGGCTTACTGCACTAGAATTCAAACCCCTATAGGTGCTACACCTTTTTCCTTGGTATATGGGATGAAGGTTGTTTTGTTTCTTAAAGTATAGATTCTATCTCTTCACATTTATCTACAAGACATACTTAATAATGATGTCTTTCAAAAAGAACGTTTGGCTCAACTTGAATTTCTTAATGAGTGTCATCTCATACCCTCAACAACCTCCAAATCTATAAAGAGTGTATCAAATGTGATTATAATAGAAACCTCAAAGAGAAGGATTTTAATATAGGAGATCTCATCTTAAAATAAAATCAACATGCAACAAACATGGAGAAAATCAAACGGGGTAAGTTTGCTCCTAATTGGCTTAGACCTTATATCATAACTCAAAAGTATGGATTATGAACTTATCACTTGTCTTCTCTTGAAGGAAGGTCAGAACTGGAGCCTTTATATTATTTAAACCTATGACCATTAGTTTGTTAAATAAGGGTTGATTCACCTCATATTTAACTTGAACTCATCCCTTGAGCCTTCCTATTACATTCATTACCCTTCTTCTTCACTCTTACTCTTATACACTTAGTTAACTTACGTAGTGGTATGGTTTTGCCCTCAAAGTGGAAAACTCCTAAGCCTCTATAGTCTTTTCCATGACTAAAAGCATTAAAAAAAATGGCATATATGATAAAGTTATAAAGTCTCAAGTCATGCTTCTCAACATAGACTGCTCCCCTGAAGGATAGCTACATAACTTCCCTTTGCTACTATCAATAGACTGTTCCCTTAAAGGAAAGCTATTTAAACTTAAAAACAAATTCTTAGACCACTGCCATGAAGGATGGTTAAGTTGATATTTGTTTTTAGAGATAAATATAAATAAAAAAGGCTTCTCATATTTATCAGCTTTATACAACCATAACCTAAATAAAATCCCATTGTAGGCTTCCCACATTGATCAGCTTAAACAAAAAAAAAGCTTTAAGTCATGGACTTGCCTATAGTATCTCTTGAGTCACCCACAAAAAGGACATTCATCCCCACTTTTTAGGTTATGCTACCCAAACATTTTCCCTCATTTTACCTTTTTTTCCCTCATACTCTTGGGATTGTGAAGCTCACTTAACATAAGGTAAACATGATGCTTCTCTAATAAACATAATGGTTCAAAGATATAAAGCATGAAAGAGGCTCATTTTCCTAAGCTATTTATTTTTTGATTATGGTCTTTGTCAGTACATGAGCATTTACCCCTTTATTTTTCCATCCACATCACATGTCTTTCTCTGTATTGAGATGAATAAATAATGTTATACCAACACTATCAAAGCCTACTCAATTTATTTTGTGCATACACCATCACAAATATGAAAAAATGCTGAAATAAACTAACATAACCAATTTATTCATTTTAAGCATACACCATCACAAAATATGAAAAAATGCTAAGATGAAACTAACAAACCAAATATGCATATACCATCACATATATGGGAAAGGCTAGTCTATCTCTACTAATATGATCAACATTAACATCAAATTAACATAGAATAAAATTCTCATCTATATAATCAACATCCATATCATCATCATCATCTATTGTAATACATACATCTCAACATCACAATAGATGAACATCTCATATATATAGGATCAATATATGTCCATAACTACATCATCATAATATCATCTCTCTCTCTCTCAAAATACACATATTACATCTTCGACTCATAGACAAGTATACATGTAACATATATAATCAAAAATGGCAAACTCTAACATTTAGGGTCCTTGAGGCTCTTTGTGTGGTTATGAGGAAGTAGTGTCATCACCACTCTCTGCCTATCTACATTTACATGAGCTAGAAGCCATAGCACATGATATAGACCTCTCCTACTCTCTAAACTCTTAATATCACTAAATCTATAAAAACTCTCTAATTTCCTTCTCATAGTAGGCAATCTCATCTAGGGTAGTCATGTATCTCACCAAAGATATAGTCTATGGAGGTCCCATAGAACCTAATGATGGTCTAACATATACTAGTCCCTGTGGTGGTGGAAGAAGAAGAGCAACCTGACCTGCTACTCTCAGAATATCCCTCTCTACTACCACTATAGTCACCTAGCCCTATAAGACTATAACTTGGCCCTATAGTGTTGTAACCTAGCCTTATAGTTCCCCAACTTGACCTTATAATGTCAACACCTACCCCTATAAGGCTAATACTTGTGCCTAGGTTGTATATCTAGCCTGCACTACTATATCTCAAGCATATACCACTGCATCCCTCTCTCTCACCAACCCCTATAAATATTGTGGTGGCCCCCTAACCTCCACCATGGGATGTAAACCTACCCACCAAGATATAAATAGCATTGTGTACCTTGGATCTCTAACACCTGGCCCTACTGGTAGCTCCTCAAAATCTAGCCCATTTGTCTCTTGGGCCAATGGTAGGGGTCCCTCTATGTCATCCCTCCTATATCAAGGGAAGGTAGGTAGAATATCTTGAATTATATCAAATTACCTCCTGACCTATGTCACAGGTACCATCTCCAACTCACTAGCTCATCTCCCCCTAACCCATAGTGAGCTCTGCAAACCAACAAGCTACTATGCCTATCCTATAAAAATAGGGTATGTCAGGTAGGGTCTCCATAAAATATCAATAGGGATCAAACCCTTAATCATGTGCCTATAATAGGCAATGTCCCACACCATACCATCCACTCAGGTATGTGCCATGCCATATCTCCATCATCTAAAACCAACCCTAAAGTTGGCTAGGATCATGGTAGGTAACCCCAATGGTCATGTCACCATGATGTGATCATACACCCAATAGTGTAGGAGATGGCTAACACACAAAATATATCACCATTGCAGTCTCAAACCCCACATCTCTTTATTTAACTATGCTAAAAATACTAAACCCTAGTTAAAAATAGTCTTTTGCTCAACCATCTATATAAGCACACCTATCAATGCAATCAGAAACCTACCACCATCTACATCTGGTAATTCATACACCATGATCCCAAACATCATCAGGATGCTTAATCAATGTTGTTCCTCATCAGCCATATAGAGTGGCTCATATGCAAAACTCATTGAATGGTGGTTACCTCACTAAAATGATCTCCATATAATGTGACCATATGTATATCATGCTTCTCTCTCAAGCATGTGAATAACTCCTCACTTTGGAGTGGAAGTCATAATATCCTATAAACATCCTCCTGAGTCACTGTCAACTCTCTGGTCAGTAGATGGAAGGTATTGGTGGTTGGATCCCACCTCTTAATCAATGATATCATAAGGGACACATCTTAGATGACTTGACAGTACCATTGCACTCCTCCTAACCCCATGGCTGCCATTTCTCCCACTAATAAAGAGTGACATCCCTCCTCATATGTGTCAAAATCCTTGATAGATGATTCTATAATTTCAGATCCATACTTGCCTGCATCTATACACACACAACTAAAGTTATGTACTTTCTAATATACTCTATCACTACCTTTTTCCATTCTCTTTAGGAGAAATACATTGGTCTGAGGCCCTAAACTAGACTATGTAGATAGCACTCAGTCAACATGGGGTCTTTTGAGGTTAGCTCAACAATATACCCACCTAACTAACTAACTTAATCTTTTCTCTCTACCCTAGTCTTCATTGCCTCTCTCTCTCTCTCTACCCTAGGTTTTATTGCCTCTTCTCTCTCCCCACCCTAGGCTTACTTGCCTATCACAACTCTAGGCATCATAGCCTATATCCCTAACCCTTAACACTATGCTTTATATTTTAAGCCCTAGACCTCTTGACCTATCTCAACCTACTTTTTTTACCCATTTCCCCTAACACACCTTTTTATCATACCTTAGGTAATTTTTTCTAGGCTCTAGGAGAACTACATTGGTCTGAGTCCCTAAACTAGGTTATTTAGGCAACACTTAGTCAACATAGGGTCTTCTGAGGCTAACTCGACCATTAAGCTAGCTAACTACTTCCACTAGGTATCCAAACTAACCCTTTCTCCTATTTTTCTAGTTATTCATAGTCACCAACATTCACATTAATGCTGACACTAGTGATTTGTAGGCCTAAGTGTCAACCAACATCGATAGACACCTACCAACCTTGATGTTGTGTTAGCTGATGTTAGTGGACCTCATCGACATCAGTGACTGGTTCAGCCCTAAGGATAAATGACCCAAACCCAATATTACAAATTTAACTTAAAAACCTACCCAAATAACCCACCAACTTATCCTAAAACTAACCTACCCTATTTTCTACCCCTCTACTAATGTTTTCTATACCCACACCTCAAAATTAGCCTTAAAACTATAAATACCCAAATCAAATTTCACAACTAGTAGAGAATCTTACCTCATCTCTCCATCTCCTCATGGCTAGCACAACTAGCTCTTGTGGTGGTGCACCTCCCGCTGGGTCTCCTCCTTGATCTACTATCTCAATCGCTCTACAAGCTCTATTTTTTCTCTCCAATCACAAAGTTACAAATGAGTTTGGTTGGCCACCAAACCCCCTCTTGTCAAGTTTAGTTGGCCATCGACATCAACATTGTTGACCTAATCTATTGATGTTGGTACTTACACCAACTGACATTGACAATGTTTCCCTAATGTGCCAATGTTGGCACTTTTATTAATGATATCAGTAATGTCACCAACGTTGGCACCATTGTATCCACTATTTTCCCCAAAAAAGCAACCCCAAATTTTTAGACTATATCGATACACTAGGGCAACTAGAGATCACATATATCTCCTCAACCAAGACAAATGCTATTAAATATCACTTAAATCTTCACCCATTATGACTTTGCTTGGATATCACTAATATCTCCTCACTCATTGACCTTTTTACACCAACTTTACATTGCTTATCTTGACCGCTTATGTTATTCTACTATAGTTGGATATTGTGCACACACATGTATATTAGGTGTTTTGGATGGTAACCAAGCTCATCGTATCACCTTCAACCCTTTTTTGTTTCTTAGGGGAGCTTCCTACCTTCAATACCTAGGACACATCACCCATTGGAGCAATAACTCTGACTATTTTAACCTATCAGCTATCACTTACAAGCTGTGTTTTGATTATCTCTATCTGAGTCCTCCTCAACTTTGCATATTCTAGACTTTTTCAACTATATCTAATTATAGTATATGCATATAAAGTGATATTCAATTCTCCACAACTCACCCATATACCTTTTTATCAAAATCCATACCCAATTTTGGTTTCTCCTCTATCGATTCTCATTTTGAGGGGGGATATCTCATCCAATACTTAGAGCATCTAAATCCTATTTTTATCTTACAAACTTGTCAGTACAAATTACAAGACAAAAAGGGGCAAATGTAGACACCAAAATTAGGTCACACACATGTGTGTAACTCCCTGTGTCAAAACCCCTTTCAACCCATTTTTCAATAATAACAATTAACCTCCCTAACCCATGTTTTTACCCCTCACACATTTAATTAATTTAAAATACTTAATTAAGTTAATTAAAAACCCCTTTTGCCACCTTACCTAGCCACCTCACCCTATGACTAATTCTCACTTGATGAGTCACCTCAAGACCTGGTTCCCTCATCCTAACTACCCAAGACTTATTCCCACTTCCAAACTAAATTCCTAACCAACTACCTCCTTCTTAACCTCTTATTTTTACCATTTTTTAATGGGTGCCATACTTGGCACAAAGAGCAAAAAAAAGGCCAAAAATAGTAAGGTTTACCTATTTTAAGGATTCCAACATTAGTCAACCCACGTCCAATGTTGGTGGGATCACTGATTTTGGTGATATAAGCCAAACTCCAACCTAAAGTGTAGGGTAATAAAAATCAATAAAATTCATCATTACTTACATTCAAGCTCTTAGTATTCAACTTTCAACATCCTAGCTTACTGTCATCTTGCATAAGTCAATCACGATCAGGAACTAAGCTCTTGAGGACCAACAACACCTATTTGTTCTCTCTATTCAAGCCATTAGTTCAAACTACCTATTAGGGACCATCAATCTAGCACTTATAATTCATTGACTACTATATCTAAGTAAATCACTTATTCTATAGGTCTTTTAATTATTTACTTTACTATCACTTCATATCTATTATTCATTGCTTTACATACTTTTGACTGAACCCCCATGAGGGAATTACAAAGCTTCCTTACTTGTTTCCCCTTGACCTAACACACAAAACCTCATACTAGATCTACCCAAACCATGCTCTCTCTCTCATAACTCTCCCCAAACTCCCAAACCTGATCAAAACCATTTCCTAGACTCAAAAAATCCTTTTATAAGCCCATAGGCAATTATTTCCCCTACCAACCTCAAAAACCTGATCGACATCAGTCACTTTCACCACTGACCTCGATAGTATAACTGATATTGATCGCTCTTCCACTGACATCGGTGACTATGGATTCCCTAACCTCTTCAAAACTTAACCAAATAACTTCTAAAATATAAATAAAGTACACCACCTACACCCTGTCACTCTCTACTACACTCAGGTTATTGATAATGGTAATATTATCTCTCTTTACCTCATTTTTAGGTATTTATTATTATTTTGTCTCTCAAAAGTGGACTGTCATCTCTAAGGAAGTTTCACACTTCCTAGAACAAGCACGTAGTTTGGCAGCCCACTCATTTAACTACTAACAAACCTCTTGTGGTAGTGTTTTCTTACTTGTAGGTAGTCCTCCCCATCCAAAGAGGAGTGCTCACAACATATAGAAATAGTGTATAAACCAATCCAAGTTCATTCTAATCACTTATCCCCATCATTATTTTCAATTTTCCTTTAGACTTGAAATAGACAAAATTTAGCGAAACACCTCCTATCCTATGTCATCTCCAAGACCACATGTTGAAACACTGATGTGAGAGAGAGAGAGAGAGTTGATTGAGTGAAGTATATATGTAACATGTTCTTAATTCCAAGTGCATATAGAAGGTATGAGTAGAGTAAAACATTTGGTGTATCACCTCCATAGATTAGAATTACTTTCATGATATTATTAACTCTTTTCAACCCCCCAAAGTGTTAGTAGTAGGGACATGTGCTTGAATGATACATCAAAGGGAGTTAGCCCTTATCTAGAGGTTCATCTCACAAGTTTGCTCACCCATAACAAGTGAGATGTCCCAATTTTTCCACTTGGATTAAAGGCCTAGAAAACCTCTTTTCATAGGGTGCATCTAAGTGTTAATTTTTTTTGGCATTCCTGGTGGGACAAGAGTTCCATCCTTGAGAAGTTTTGGTATTCTTCTCAAGATATCAGCTTTTGGAAGAAATTTTACTAAACACCAATGGTGACTCCAAGTATGAATTTACTAGTAAAGCAGCTCAAGTATCCTTATTGAAGTGTTTTCTTGCTCTACATACTTCTCACAAGTCATGTATTACTTTGATGATGATTTTATCATTACATAAGTGGGTGAAACTTACCCTATGTTGCCTGTTCCTCCTAATTATGAACAAGTCCTTGTTCAACCTTGTCATGCACCTTATGTTTCTTATAATCAATCTTCCCCATATTATACTCCACATGGTCCATCTCTAAATCATACTATTGCTATTTTAAAAATACTCTCGTTAGCTATCAAGAATACATGCTAGACCTTGACACTAGATATGGTGGTGGTGAAATCATACCTAGTGTTTGTATTGAGAGTGTAAGGAATGAATTAGAACAAATCAAGGAGTGGATACCTATAGAAGGGGATAATTGGCCAAATCTTACCTATGAATTTCTTGATGTTTGTGGCTTGATATTTAATCTAGAGGAGAGATTGAGAGTCTATGAACAAAATCCATCTTGACAACCTCAAAATTTCCCACATTCACCTTTAAGTGTGCCATCCTTGCCCTTCCAAAATGCTAGTCCAACCATGTTTTGAAATACCCCAAACTCCTCATGTACTTACCCAAGTTTCATTTCTTTGAAATCCATTCAAGAAAGCATCCCAAGGAAGGAAAACATCATGGTTGAGTAGGTTCACTTGTTTGAAGAAGATTTTGAGGGGAAGAGGTTGAATTTTGAAGCTCATCTTGAAAGGGGTTTGAATTGGCCAATTAGGCCTTGAGGTAGTCCATTATGGTAATGGAAGGTAAAATATTTAAGCCTACTCTTTCATTTTTAAATCAAGACACCAAACTTCAAGAATCTCTTAGTTTCATAGACATATCTTTCACTCCTTCACTAGCACCTTAGTCCTATGGAAATATCCTTGAACCCATTTTTCCAAGATGGGCAGAAGTGATAACATCTTGTGAGGAGAGGAATAAATCTTGTTTGAGTAAAGAAGTTGGTAGAAGAAAGAATACTAAAACCAATCCATTCCCTCCCACCCCTCCTCAAGAGACCATTGACTCCATCCTTCCATCTCCTCCAAAAAATCAAGGTTGCCTTCCTGATGTGGAAAATTATATTGCTACTTGGGCATCCCATTTGGCCAAACTGCCCATTTTTGAGATTCTTGATGTTGACACCACCAAGAGGGAAAATGAAATTAAAATGTCAGATTAGATAAAGGATGAGGAGGTGTTGACTAATAATGAGGAGAAATTTGCTTTCAATGATGAAGGAAAAGATGAGGGACAATTTTTGGAAGAGTTCCTTTTGAATCCCGTGAAGAAGAGGGAGAGGTCTCTCTTGTTTTTCCATTTCATGATGTAGATCAATTAGCTAAGGAGGAATTATGGCATAATTTTTAGGACATATGCAATGAAGGAGAAGGCCTCAAAGGGTCTATAAGTCCTTTAAACCTTACTCCAAGCCATGAAAAGCAAGAGGCTTGTCTAAAAAGGAGGACATGTGGCAAACCTACTTGTAAATATTTCAAGAATATGAGGAAGGTGAGAGGGTTAATTTTCAAGTTGAGAAACATAAAGATAAAGGAGAGTAAGCACATGTTGAATAACATCACCTCTAAGAAAGTCCAGCTCATGATGGAGTCATCTATGATGATCTTGAACCATTTGGAGGTGATCTAGAGTTTGCTTCTAAATCCATCTATGAAGCTACCTCCACCACCATCAAAAGAGGTCTTGAAAAAGAGACACTTCCTAATAGACTTGATACAAGACTCCTTGAATAATTTGAAGAAGTTGTGATAATGGAGAAGAATGATAGAATACTTCAAGGAGAAATAGATTTACAACAAGCTATCCCATGTCTAAGTATGCCGATTTGTCATGAAGAGTCAGGAGGATAGTAATATGAGGCTTGATTTAAGATTCAAGATGACCTTATCTATTTTGGAAATCTATGAGAGATGACTCCGTTGGATAATGTAAAAAGACAAGGAATAAAAAGAAAAAGGCAAGAGTCATCTAATATCCCATCCAAGAAGAAGAAATCTTGGCATCTTCACTCATCTAGTGATGAAATATATCTAAGTTACTTACCTTTTGACCCAAGAAGGGAGGTATGATCAAGATGTATGTACATATTTATTTCTTTTCTATTGTGTGTCTTGTTTCCCTAAGTGATTAGTAGCATAAGTGTGTCTTTGTCTTGTTTATTGTTTGGGTCCTTGTGTGTGTTGTTATTTTCCTTTGTGTGTTTTGAGGAAGAATTATTATCTTTTTGGTCTCTTCAAGGTCTACTCCTAATGTTTTCTAAGCATATTCTGGCTCCCTTTCCCAATGGATATGATAAGGCTACTAGTCCTTAACATAGGCAAGCATGTTACCCCTAGGAGTTGCCAAATTGTTGACCAAATTTCATTTCTAATAAAATGATGTCAACCCATATCATTTAAAACTTTTAATAAGGTTTACATGCATCCTTTGGGGTCACATATTGTTCTATATATCTTGCTTAGCCATGTCCTATTCTTGGTTGAAGTTCATTCCTCTTGAATTGGCCTAGTCAACCATGGTTAACCTGGTCAAACTTGTTCAAAAGTCTATTTTGTGCAAATTTGTCCTAACATGGTCTTTATAATATTTTAATTTGTTTACAAGTCATGAATTTTTCATTTCCTAAGTTTCATGTGCAAAAAGGGGTCTTTTAGCCACTTTTTAGCTCATTAATGGACTTGTAAGAACTTATAAAAGGAAAAATTTATCACCAACATTATTTCCAATGTGGGAGAGGTTAGTATAAATCAAATGGTAGTCAGAGGTTAGTTAAAATTATAAAATGGGAGTTTTTCCTTGTTTTTAGGGGCTTTTGGGTTCTTGTACGGCCCCCATAATCAGATATTCAGCTAAAAATATACATGGGGTGTCTCTTCACCTCCCCACACCCATTTAAATGTTTGAACTTAAGGTATAATGAAAAAATATGTATCTACAACTCATTTTTCTTCATCTTCCTCTTGGCATGCAAATGAAGGTCAACTTCAAGCACTTGGTATAGAAGGTACAACTAGAGTTGGGAGGATTGATTCTAATGGTGTATTTTAATCTAGATATCCTTCATTTTAATAATATTATTTTGTGTTTTGTTGCCTCCTCTTTTATGAACAATCATTAACAATCTAGGTAGCCTTTTATAGAGTTGCATCCAAGAGGGGTACACTTATGCATCTATTTTTTGGTTTTAAAAAATATTTAGAGCTATGTGGTGTTGATAAGATGTTTTTAGGCTAGAATAAATCTCTCTCCATGATATTTGGAACATCTAACACTTCACTTTTCATTGCTTGTGAAGGAGATCTCCAATGGTGCTTATTTTCCAAGTTTACAGCTATAGGTGTGTAGGTACTATGTTTTCCAATGTTTAGGGAGATTCATGGTGGTTATAGTGTTCTTTATATTCATGTGTCAAGATATCACTCATGAAATCATCTTGTGGGAGGTCCAATTAGCATCCTTCCAAAGCCAATATACCATTTTTGCCTTGTTTGTTGCCTTGCCACCTTCAGATAGTTTGGGCTTGCTTCAAGAGGTTTTATGGATGAGAGAGAGAGTTGTGAGAGCATGGTGGAATCCATTTTAGGCCTTAAATTTACCCAAGAGTCATAATTCTCATGATATGAAGGCCTGGGATGGCATAAGAGCATTTCTTATGCTAAGGAGAGGTCATTCCATTTTTAGGCTCTCAGTTCCCAAGTGTTCAAAATAATGGTCCTAAGGATTTTATGGATTAATTTTGGACATGATAGAGGATTATTTCACCACTTTTATTGTTTTGGATTTGTATCCCTATCTACCTAGTTCAATTATGCCAAATTTAGGAGCTAAAGTCTAAGTAGAAGGTGGATTTTTAGCTCCTCTAAGTTGCTTTGAAACTCATGGAATTATTAGCAATTACCTTAATAGGCACACCAAATCTATAAATAATCTTATTTAATAAAAATTACATAATGACTTGGTGTGTAGCTTTGTTTGTAGGGACCACTTCAACCCATTTCATGAAGTAGTCAGTTAAAATAATTATCCATTTATGTCCAGTGCTTGACAAATAAATAATTTCCCCAACAAAATCCATTCCCCATTATCTAAATGGGTCTTCAATCATCATATGCTGTAAGGGAAGAGAACTTGAAGCTTTCAACCTCCCAACAAAATGCTAACATTTCTCACACTTTCTAACTTTTTGAGCAATATCCTTGATTAGTGACAGGCACCAATAACTAGCTCTCAGAATTTTATTAGTTATAACCTTGGGTGCAAAGTGACCACCACATATTCCACTATAGAATTCTTTAACCAAATTGATAATTTTTTCTTCTACCAGGCATCTTAGGAGAACTCCATATGGAATCTTTCATGCTAGTCCACATTCAATCAAGAGGTACTTTTGGGAAATAAGTTTAAGATTTCTCCTTTGGTTCTTATTGACCAAATTTGACTTTTCAACCAAATTCAGGCACCTATAGGTAAAAACATGATTTTATAGGTCTATAGGGTGTGTAATATGAGTGTCATGGGGTGAAATATAGCTCAATTGATGTCAATTAATGTTATATTGGCTTTGGTCAATTATTTTTTATCTTCATTTATCATTTTGGGTCAGTTTAAGGGTCAAAAATGGTGTATTTAGTGCTTTGTACAAGTTTATTAAAAAATATGAAGGTGTAAAAATGTGATTCCATTTCCCATGTGTCCCTATAAGTCTTAATTAATTGACAATAATGAAATTTGTAGGTTCGTCAAAAGAAAAGTAAGTTTTCTTAAAGAAAAGGAAGAAAATGGCACTTGTATGGCCTTCTTGAGAAATGTACCACTTGGAAAAGGTTGAAATATGACTCTTCACCTTCCCCACACTCATCTCAATGCTTGAATTGAACTAGAAGTGTTATTTCTTGCTCAAATCCATTCATCTCTCTTCTCACCCTTCTTGGCAAGCAATAGTGACTTACAAGTTTGTACTTGGTATGGTCAACACAAGGGATTTTAAGAAAAATGCTCTTATGGGTATATTATACATTTAGTTAAATTCCATTTCATGTTTTGTTGAGGAATAATGGTGGTCTGAGCTTTATGAACCATTGCTAACAAGTTGATTGTGAAAATCTACCTGCTAATTTGTGTACCCTATGGGTATTGCCTTAGTTTGAGATATCTATACAATCCACTTGCTAATATTGGTTTCAAATGATGATGAATATGTCTCCTCATTATTAACATGCTTGGTTTCATGTTTCAAGTTAATTTGATGAGCTAATAACCTTACTTTTTTAGATTGGATTTGAGTATAACAGGCATTTTCCACCATTTTTAGAGTTTCATGATTTGTCAATAGTTTTAAGGGGTTGTAATATGTCATTTATTCCATGTTTAAATTTTCTCTAGTTCTATTTACCTCCTTGATCTCATTCTCCAAACAAATCCTCATAAATATAGTCATAGACCACCATATAATCAACCTGCTATTTGATTGTCATACCAGTTAGCCAAGTGAAGTGTGCAAGGCCATGAGACATGTTTGTGGAGCTATGATAAAGGTCATAAAGTGTTTAAAATGTTCTCATATTAGGAGTAATGAATAAAACCTTGCACTTGTCAGATAAGCCCTATGACTACCATAACAAGTCACACATACAGTCATATAATAGAGAGAATGTACCTACAAGTGTTTCAATAAAGAATGAACATATTAAAGTGTGAATAGTGAACCATTTTTTAATCCCTTAAAGATGAGGAGAATCCTTTTGAGACTTTGAGAAAATATGGAATAGGTTGTAAACCATACAATGTTCACTATTTGATGTTTTCCCTACTGACTGTGTACTATAGGAAAATGACCACCTACAGGTGGTCCTTGACAAAGAGCATAGGTGACAATTGAAGTGTTAAAAAACATATTAAGCTCACCTAAAAAAACTCATCGGTTGAAACATTATAAACATGAATTTTTGACATGTTAAGAGGGTAGATGAGAACAAAATTATGCTAGAGAGTCAAATGACTATGTTTCAGGACTCTTTTCCCTAAAAATACAAAATAGAGGACTTAGACCTTTTGAAAAGGTCATATAGCATGGGTATGAAGACATGTGATGCTTCAAAAGGGTTTTTTCTTGAAGCCTCTGATAGGGAGAAAACTTACACAAAATTTTAGGGGCAAAGGGCAAGTGAAGTATGATTATTGAAAGGTCTAAAAGGGACGGAAAAACATTGAAAAATCATATTAAACACCTACATGTTTTGTGTTTTAGATGGTTTTTGATACCCTTGAAGGCAAATAAATCATAATTGGATGGTTCAACTGATGAGATGACATACAAATGCATATGAAGGCTATTGTGATGATGCTAACCCTTAGGTTTTTCAATCTCCATGCCATCTACAGGCATACCACTATGCAAAGACAACCTACAGGCTAGTGGTTAGGCTATCATAAAGACTGAATTACATAAGCTTGATATTCAAATGTATTTCACTATTTCAAGGAGAAAATATAGTTAGTGGGTGGTGTACATAGATTCAAAGGGGTCTTGAAGAGCCATGTTCAATCCAACTAAGCAGACAACCCCTATAAAGATCAGACAGGTAGTGGATTTTATAGGTCTATAGAGGGTGTAATATGAGTGTCGTGGGTTGTAGTATAATTTAATTTATGTCAGTTAATGTTATATTGGCTTTGGTCAATTAGTTTTTATGTTCATTTATCATTTTGGGTCATTTTAGGTGTCAAAAATGGTGTATTTAATTCTTTATTTAAGTTTATTGGGAAATTTTAAGGTGTAAAAACATGATTTCATGTCCCATGTAAGTCTTAAGTAACTAAAAAAAAAAAATTGTAGGTTCATCAGAAGAAAAGTTAGTTTTATTAAATAAAAGGAAGAAAATGACACTTATATGACCTCCTTGGGAAGTGCACCACTTGGAAAAGACTAAAATGTGACTCTACACCTTCCCCAAAATCATCTCCACACTTGAATTTAATTAGAAGTGTCATTTCTTTCATAAAACTATTTATCTCTTTTCTCACCCTTCTTGGCAAACAAAAGTGACTTGTAGGTTTGTACTTGGTATGGTTAGCACAAGGGGTTTCAATAAAAATAATCTTAGGGGTATATTATACATTTATTAATATTCAATTTTATGTTTGGTTGTGAAATAATGGTGGTCTGAGCTTTATGAACCATTGCTAACAAGTTGACTATGTAAATATGCCTGCTAATTTATGCACCTTATGTGTTTCACCTTGGTTTGAGAAGATCCATCCAATAAACTTGATAATATTGGTTAACTATTATTTTGAATATGTCTTCTCATGATTCCCATTCTTGGTTTCATGTTTCAAGTTGATTTGATGAGTTAATAACCTCAGTTTTGCAGACTACTTCTTTTGAGAGTAACAAGTATTTTCCAACATTTTCAAAGTTTCATGATTTTTCAGTATTTATAAGGGGTTTTAATATGTCATTTATTACATTTTTCAATGTGATATATCTCTCTTTACCACCTTGATCTCATTCTCCAAACAAATCCTCATGAATGTAGTCATAGACCACCATAGAATCAACCTATTGTTTAACTATCATACCCGTCAGCAAAATGAAGTGTGCAAGGCCCTAAGACACATTTGTGGGGATATGATAGAGTTAATAAATATTTTAACATGTCATAATATTGGGATTAATTAATAAAACCTTTTACTTATCAAATAATCCCTATGACTGCCATACACAAGTCACCCATATAGTCATATAATAGAGAAAATGCACCTACAGGGGTTTCAATAAAGAATGAACATATTAAAATAGAAATAGTGAACCTATTTTCAATCCCTCCAAGATGAGGATAATCCTTATGATACTTTTAGAAAATATAGAATAGGTTGTAAACCATACAATGTTCACTATTTGAGGTTTTCCCTACTTATTGTATATTGTAGGATAATAGCCACCTACAATGGTCCTTGACAAAGAGCTTAGGTGAAAATTAAAGTATTAAAACACATAGCTCACCTAACAAACCTAATATTTTGAAACATCCTAATCATGAATTTTTGACATGTTAAGAGGGTAGATGCGAAGAAAACTATGCTAGGGAGTCAAATGACTATGTTTCAGGACTCTTTTCCCTAACAATATAAAACATAGGACCTAGACCTCTTGAAAAGGTCATATAGCAGGGGTATGAAGAAATTTGATGCTTCAAAATGGTTTTATATTGAATAATATAGTAGGTAAAAAACCTATACAAAATTTGAGGGGAAAAGGGAAAGTGAAGTATGATGATTGAAAGGTCTTAAACGGCCTTAAAAAACACTGAAATATCATATTAAACATCTACAGGTTTTATGTTTTAGATGGTTTTTGATACCCTTGAAGGAAAATGAAGAATACTTTCATGTTTTTGATGGTTCAACTGATGAGATGACATAAAAATTCACATTAATTCTATTTCAATGATGTTAACACTCAATCTTTTCAATCTCCATGCCACCTACAGGGATACCATCATGCAAAGGTAACCTACAGGGTAGTGGTTAGGCTATCATATAGACTGAATTGCATAAGCTTGATATTAGAATGCAGTTTAATATTTAAAGGAGAAAACATAGTTAGTAGGTGGTGTACATATATTCAAAGGGGTCTTGAAGATCCATGTTCAAGCCAACTAAGCAGACAAACCCCTATAGAGATCAGACAGGTAGGGTATTATAGTCAATAAAGGGTTTTTAGTTTATGAGTGTAAGGTGCATGTGAAGGTCTAGTGAGAATTTAATGAATGGATCAGACCTATAGAAACCTTCATTAGGTCCATGATGAATTCAAAAAACCTTTGAATATGTGAGTAAACCTACACAGGATTCTTGAACCCCTATATACACCTACAGTAGGGTATGATGTAGTAACCTAAGCTTGATGCACAAAGAAGTGTATTAAATCTTCAAACAAGAATACTAGTTAAAATACATTTTAGGGTATCTCAAAGTGGATTCAAGGATTCCTTTTCAAATCAAAACTCAAAGCTAAAGAGTTCATATACAACTACAATAATTAGACTTAGGGTTTCTTTGTCACCTTGGGAAAACCCAATCTTATAAAGCTAAGAGTATGAAGGGTGTTTGAGAAGTCAAGGTGTTGAAGGGAGATTAGAGACACTATATTTTATTTATTAAAAAATATATGGACCTATTTTTAATATACATGGAGAAAAATAAGGGCTCTAAAACGACAAAACATAGTCTACTTTAAAAAACCCTGCATACAATCTTGTTTCTAAGAACATGTTTTGTTTTTGCAAGTTTTAGGGGATCAAATTAGCAAAATAAAGGCTCATGTTTTGTTTAGGGGACAATTTAAACTTGTAAAAATTCATCCAATGATAATTTTTCCTAATAAAATAGGGTAAGTACCCCATGTATTGCCTCAAATAGGGGGTACTTCCCCTTGTGTATACATCAGAGTTTGAGGAATGGGAGCAAAGAGGTAAAATAAATGTTAAGTTAATAATTAAATGAAGTTTGTGAATATGTATCACAACTAAACCAAACATGTAAAATAATCACTGAAGGAAGAAACTAGATAGGGTTCCCAAAACCTCAAGGGTTACAGTCAAACCTAATTGGGTAGGCTTGGGCCAAAAAACCAAATACGAGATCAATGTAACTTTTGGCCTTATAAATTCATTTAAAATTGTTGAATAATGTTTTAGGGATGTAATTTTATGTTTCTAAGCTAATGGAATGCAAGTAACCCTCAACAAAGTCATTTTGTGATTCAAGCTACAAGCAGGCCTATTGAGCAACATTAGGTCTAATGCCCAAATGAGGATTCACTTTCACTTTACACATTAAAAGAACATCCTCATGAATTAAAACATTTTTTTAAGGAAATTTAGTAAATTTCCAAGCTTCTTGAGGGAATAAAAAGCACAAATAATCTATTTTTAGCTCAAAAGCCATCTCAAGCCTATGTAAATAGAGGAATCAATCTCAAATAGGTAACATTCAAATGCTCATATCTTCCTAGAAGATCTACATGGGATGAAAAGTAATTTGGGGAAATTATTGAGGTCCTTAAAAATCAAACTAGTGAAATTAGTTGGCAACTTGGATGCCCAACTTTCATGAACAAAGCTTAAGGGTCAAAACTGCTCTAAAACCCTTGTAAACCCTTGATAGTGACTCAATGGAGGAAGCAGAGCTGGGTATCTATCTAAATGGAATATTTTTACAATATCAAATATTGGATGTTGTTTAGGACTTATTAAATATACTCCCCATGCCTTTTGATTGTATGGACTTATACGGATGAGGGCATAATCAGGGTTTTCTCACTATTTTATGTGTTTTATAGGTTGTAAGAGGATTAAAGAGATGAAAATCATATTTATGGAAAGATTAATACTTAATATAAATCCACATATCAATATTAAGCCTTTAAATATCTCCAAAGTTTTCAAAATAGGTGCTTCAACTCAGCTAGTTAAAACTGGTCTAATGAGCAAACTAGGGAGAAGTGGGAAAACTTTAGGTGGATGGACTTTTAAGGTGTCCCTAATGCTTATAAGGCCATGGAGGGCCTTTAAACATATAATTAAATAGATTTTATTTATTTTCATGAGAAAATGATCTCTTTTTGGAGGCCAAATGTACAGGGTGGATGGAGAGGAGATGTCAAGTATTGAGTGATTTAGTATTTTCATTAGTTCCTATTGACAAAATTTTATTTATAGTCAAATGAGGTAAACCCCTATCATTTTAAACTTTTCAATAAGGTTTACATGCTTCTTATGGGGTCTCATATTGTCCTATATATCTTGTTTATCCATGTCCTAGTCTTGGTTGAAGTTCATTCCTCTTGAATTGGCCTAGTCAACCATGGGCAACCTAGACAAACCATGGTCAAACTTGGTAAAAATTACATTTTGTGTGAATTTGTCCTAGCATGGTATTTATAATGTTTCAATGTGTTTACAAGTCATGAATTTTTCATTTCCTAAGTTTCATGGTCAAAAAGGGGTCTTTTGGCCACTTTTTAGCTCCTTAATGGACTTATACAGACTTCTAAAAGGAAAAATTTATCACCAAGATCAGATTCAATGTGGGAGAGGTTATAATCAGGTCAAGATCATTTAGATGGCAGCCAGAGATTAGTTATAATCAGAAAATGGGAGTTTCTCCTTGTTTTTAGGGGATTTTGGGCACTTGTATGCCCCCCATGATCAGATATTAAGATAAAAATTTATATGGGGTGTTTTTTAACCTCCACACACACCTGTTTTCATGTTTTAAATTCAAGGATAATGCTAAAATATGCATATGTAACTCATTTTTCTTTATCTTCCTCTTAGCATGTAAATGAAGGTCAACTTCAAGCACTTGGTATGAAAGGTACATGTAGAGTTTTGAGGAGTGATTATAAAGGTGAATTTTATTCTAGATATAATAAATTTTAAAAATATTATTTTTCATTTTAGTGCCTCCTCCTTTATGAACAATCGTTAACAATTTAGGCAACATTTTGTAGAGTTACATCCAAGAGGGGTATACTCATGCATCTATTTTTTTCATTTTTATAAATCCTTAGAGCTATGTGGTCTTGATAGGATTTTCTTATGCTTTAATAAAGCTATATCCATGATATTTTAAACATTTAACACTTCACTTCTCATTTTTTGCGAAGGAGATCTCAAATGATGTTTATTTTCCAAGTTTGCAGTTGTAGGTGTGTAAGTACTATGTTTTCCAACGTCCATGGAGTTTCATGGTGGTGATAATGTTATTTAGATTCATGTGTCAAGATATCCTTCATTAAATCATCTTTTGGGAGGTCCAACTATCATCCTTCCAAATCCAAATTGCCATTTTTGCCTTGTTTGTTGCCTTACCACCTTTAGACACTTTGGGCTTGCTTCAAGAGGTTATATGGATGAGAGAGATTTGTGAGTGCATGGTGGAATACATTTTTAGAATTAAAATTCCCCAAGATTCATAATTATCATGCTATGAATGCCTAGGATGGCACATGAGCATTTCTCATTCCAAGGAGAGGTCATTCCATTTTTGGGCTCTCGGTCCCCAAGTGTTCAAAATAGTGGTCCTAAGGTTTCTATGGATTAATGTTGGACATGATAGAGGATGAGTGTACCACTTATTTTTTATATTATTTGTATCCCTATCTACCTAGTTCAACTATGCCAAATTTGGGAGCTAAAGTCTAAGTGGAAGGTGGATTTTGAGCTCCTCTGCGTTGCCAATAAATCTCTAGAAGTTGACGGTGATATCTATAGGATTCCTAATGAGCACTTGCCCTAAAAAGACATTTGATTAGTCTTATGAATATTATTTAAAGAGGTAAAATTTAAATACATCTCAAAAAGCAATCCTAAGCACCAAATCCATGAAAAAGAGTTATGTTTCATGTAAAGACCTCTTAGGTTTATCCCCTATCCATACATAGGGCAGGGTAGGTAGTGAAGGCAAGGTTTCAATAGGATTGCATGAAGAGATAATATTAAGAAATTCAAGATGATACTATGGTAAGTATGAATACCATGAATCTAAATTAAAAATTAATATGTTCTATACACTCCTAAACATGCTCCAAATGACTACATATAAACCTATAAGCCTGGATTATCCACCTATAGCCAGGGGCATTGGAAGTGAGTCTCAGTCAAGTGTAAGAGTGGTTTTTGAACCCAAGTGGAGCATTAAAATGATTTAAAATTATGTTACAATAGGTTATTCAGGTAACTAAATTTTTTATACACCTTCAAGGTTAAAAAACCCACCTTGAACACCTACAACCAAGGAAAAATATGCACCTATAGCCTGATTTTGAGTTTGGTCTCAGTCAGGGTTAATGAGGTCCTTTGAGCTCAATTGGAACATGTAAGTAGATAAAATTATGATAATGGAGCATTAATAAGATACAATGGATATTTTATAGCCTTTTGGAGTCTAAAATCTTGCCTTGAAAACCTATAGGCCTATATGTAGGTGTCTAAGTCCTAATGAGAAAGTAGAACACAGTGAAGCCATGAGAGCATATGTAAAACCTGTAGGAGACTTATGACAAGGTGAGTGGATGTTTAATTATATTAAATTTATAAATTAAATCCTATAACATAAACTCCCATTATCCTCCCAAGCCTAATGTGCTCAAAGGAAGGCTTTCTTAGTGCTAGCAAGCAGTGATAGGAATGAAGGGGTGAAGGTTTGACCTAGTGCCAAGCATGGGAAAAAGAACAAGAATATTTCAAAGAGTGAAGAATATTACATTAAATTAAAATTAAATATATATCGTTCTTATAACACTCTTATAGGTATACTGACCTTTTTCACCCTTGCAATGTTGTCTCAATTCATACAATCAGCCAAGTAAACCATGGTTTCAAGGGGCAGGTGGTGCTTTTTAATAGAAAAAAAGTTTTTTAAAGGACTCCAAAGATTAAATATATTTAATTTATGATTTATAACATTACCAAGTATATGATAATTATGGATGGAATATGTAAGTAGCATCTATAAGGAGGTTTAGGCAAAAATAGGGTTTTTGACCCCCTTTTGGGCAAGATTAAGTTATTTAAACTTGTTAGACATGGAATCCAACCAAAAAATTTAGTAAAAATGGTCATCAATACCTTTTTTAGTTTTAAAAATATTCACTTTTACCATCCAAATATGGAAATATGCCTCTATTTTTTCTCAGAGGTGGGTGACTCCTTTCATGCAAGAAAATGCTAGTTTTTTGTGAGTCTCAAAGGAGAGTCATCTTAGCAGAAAAAAGTGATTTTATTGAGAAAAAGCAACATCTTTCTTTATAATAACTTGAGTGACAACTTTATGATCAAGAATGGGGGTCTTGTGATCAATTTTCCCAGTCAAGGAGGTTTTTAAAGTTGGATAACATATATATTTACATGATAAACCAATATATAACGTTTTTATTCCAATTAGATGATCTACACAAGGAGGTCTACAGGTAGACCTAGTGGGAAAACATGCAAACCCAACCCCAAATGAGATGTCACTTCAAGTTATATCCCTATAAAAGTACTCTAATGTAATTTTTGATTCATAAAAGGGTTAATATGATGTTATAATAATATTTTAATTTATTTATGGTGATAATTATCATCTTTTGGTTCATAAAGTACAAACAGGCCTATTGGTAAGGCATAGCTCTTGTTCCAAAACAGGGGTAACTTCCATTTTTGGCTCTTTTTAAGATATAAAAATTATTTGAACATGTTTTTAGGTTAGTTAAATAGGTGAGGAATATTTTTTGTGGTAATTAAACTCCATAGGAAGTCATATCCAACTCCAGACATATTGAAGCCATCACAAGAAGCTTGAAAGCCACTCGAAGATCAAGTTCAATTACTTATATCTTCCATAAATGTTTGCATGGGAACCTAAGACATTTAGATAAGTTATAGGGGGTTATTAAGAGATTAAAAATGTAATTTTTCCATGGTTTCAATTTCAGACCTTTATGAACAAAGGTTAAGAGTTCAAGTCACTCAAAACCCTTGTAAAACCCTCATAGTGACCTATTTTGGAAATTTGATTCGGTAAGGCACCAAGATGAAATAATGAGGATAGGTGCATAAAAGGAAAGTTTTATAATACATTATCATGTTTCTAATCATGTGATTTGATCATATGGAATTATAAGTATCAGAGGGAAATAGGGTTTATTTTCACCATTTTCAGTGGTTTTCAAGATACATGAGGAGTAAAGAGATGAAACAAACTTTGGGAGGAATATTTACACTTGATATAACTCCCATAATTCTCCTGATTTCATGATTCATCCTCTAAGTTCTTCAAATATGTCCTTATTTTTAGCCAGTAAAAACTAGCCTAATGCACAAGCTAGAGAAATGGGAGAAAATATTCAAGTAAAGTGATTTTAAGGTACCCCTTATGCTTCCAAGGCCATGGAGGGCCTTGAAAATTTTAATTTATACTCTTTTATGGATCATTTTGAAAAATTGGGGAGTTTTGAATGCCAAGTGGAGAAGATGCATGGAAAAGAGCCCTTTTGAAACTGTTAGTGATGATTTTACATGCCCACAAGAATAGATATGGTTAGGGATCAATCCAATATATGTGGGGACTTTTCTTCAACCCCTCTTACTTATAAAAATCATCATACATAACCATATGCAAGGATAGGGGTATTTTTGGAGGCAACTCAAAGTGGACAGTTTCTCATGCCAAAATGGTAGTTTTGTGCCACTTTTCACTATCTTTATGACTTATTTTGGACAATTATAAACCTATTAGATTGAATATATTTCCCCATATTTGTATCTTATGCATGTTTAACTGATATTCACTTGGTGACACATGTCCTTATGCCTTTTCAACTTCTATTCTCTCTCTTCTTCCAAGTTTTATAAATTGGGCCTTCTTGGCCATTGTTTGAATCTCTCTGCTAGGTATTGCGAATCCCTACCAAATTTATACCTTGAATAAATAAATAAATAAATATAATTAATTTTACCTCATTAAAATAATTCACTAAGTTTATATGATAGTGTTTGGTCTTATGCAAGTGTGATGTTTATTTGTCTTTCAAATGTTACTCCTATTACTACCTAGTGTGTTATGATATCTTTCTTATAGGTCATCAAGAAGTGTCAAGTGAGGTTGATATTTTAAGTGAGTAGGATACTAAATATATTATCTTATAATGAATATTGTTTAGTTCCTCATATCCTATGTCATCTCCAAGATCCCATGTTGAAACACTAATGTGAGAGAGAGAGTTGATTGAGTGAAGTGTATATGTAGCTTGTTCTTGATTCCAAGTGCATATAGAAGGTATGAGTAGAGAAAAAAAAATTTATATCAACTCCATATATTAGGCTTACTTTCATGCTATTATTAACTCTTTTCAACCCCCCAAAGTGGTAGTAGTAGGGACATGTGCTTGAATGCTACACCAAAGGGAGCTAACCCTCATCTAGAGGTTCATCTCACAAGTTTTGTCACCCACAGTAAGTGATATGTCCAAATTTTTCCACTTAGATTAGAGTCTTATAAAACCTCTTCTCATAGGGTAAATCCAAGTGTCAATAGTTCCCTCATAGGCCTCTTGTCTAGTCCTCCTAGCTTTGCATATTCATCCATAACCTCACAATGTAACATTGATGTGAGAAGATGAAGATTAGAGAAGTGTAGCTTAATTTTATCATTTTATTTCAAGTTTAATATGCATAAGGTTGGATTTCATCATGTTATTTAGTGTATCACCTCCCTTATATTAGTTTGTTTTTATTTATTCTTCTCCTTTTTCACCCCCCAAGTTTAGTAGTAGTTGCAATCCAAAGTGGTACATCAAGGGAGCTAGCCCTCTCTAGAGATTCACCTCATTCCTTAGTCTACCCACAAGTTTAGAGGTGATTCCATTGTGCCACTTGGATGAGGAAGGTTTTGCATCTTGTCAAAGGGTGCAAATACAAGTGACAATAGTTCTTGTCCAAGTTAGGGGGATAATTTAAATTTCATAAGTAATAGACAATGTCTTTATATCATGGAGATATGTGAATCTGACTCAAGGAATCATCAATAATAATAAAAAATAGTGTTTAACTCAATGGATTGTAAATTGGTCTCATCCATGAGCTTGGATAAACCCATCTCTCTCACTAGCTTGGTGGTCTAAATATCCATGTAATATTCTTGTAACTTGTTAACCCACCTACATCTCTTTATTGATGCTTCAATCTGAGTCAAGATGTCCTTCACCACTATATGCATAACATATGCAATAATATTTAAACTTAGAATATAAGGTCTAAAAATTTTAATAGACTTAAAGAGAGCAAAATCTTATTTTCCCATGATGGTATAGTTTAGTTCATAAAATTGCATAGCTTTACTAAAGAAAGGTATTGGCTACTCATGACCTTCTTCATTATTTTTAAATAAGACAACAATAATAATATTATGAGATGCAAAAGAGAATATCTAAAATTCTTTTGTGTAATCAGGGCTGGCCAAGATAGGAGCAGACTTTAAGGCTCCTTTGATGTCTTTAAATGCTTGCACAACCTTTTCCTCCCACTTGATCATTTAGTCCTTATTCAACATGGACTTAATAGGTAAATTAATCTCTATAAAGTTTGACACAAACCTTTAGACAAAGCTAATTTATTTAAAATTATTGAATTCTCTTCTTTGATTATGGGATAGGCACTTTTTCAATGGCTTTTACTTGATCTGGATCAATCATAACACTATATTTAGACACTATATGTCCTAGCAACTTATCATTTTGTACTCTAAAGTGACACTTCTTAGGATTATTAAAATTTTTGAACTGCCCACATCTAATGAATGTTTTTTCTAGATGCTTTAAATGTTATTTTCTATTCTTATAGTACATGGTAATATTATCCTGATACATAGATATAAACCTATTAATTACCCCTACAAAATCAACATCCATAGCTCACTAAAATGTTGCATCATCATTCATTAAATTGAAAGGCATCCTCATATAAACATATGTGCCCCAAGGCATTGTAAATGAGGTCTTGGGTCTCTTAGATTCTTTCAACACTACCTGGTTATATTCTAATAAACTATATAGTGTAGATAACATCTCTAATCTAGTAACACTTTGCAACAAGTTATCCATATTAGGTAGGGGTAATTATCCTTCAAAGAAGCTTTATTCAAATTTAAAAAACTCACACACAAGAGAATGTCACCATTTTTCTTTCATATAGGGACTAAGTTCACCACACATGATGAATACCTGATGGGCTAAATATCTCATCATCCCTTAGCTTATTTAACTCATCCAACATTTTGGTGGCTAAGATAGGGTTAATAGGTCTTTACTTCTATATGAAAGGCTGCAATGGTATGACATGTTGAAACAAATCTTCTATATATGCTTTCAATTCAAAATAAGACCAAGCTAAATAGTCCTAGTACTTTTTTAGCAATTGCATATAAACTTAGTTCTCAACTACATTAGGTGAGTACCTATCCAATCCTTCCTTGGATTCTCATGAGATTCCAAATTACACTCAGTCACATCTTTTGAGATAAATGAGTATCTTTTTTTATTCTATCCACTCCATTAAAAGATGCTTTTAAACTTACCAATCCCCTAGGGAGAGTGTTTGTCTTTAGCTGAATGATCTCTTCCCAAAGAAGGTTTCCTTTTCATCACAAACCTCAACCATGGATTCCAAGTCTATGAGTTGATGATGGAACTCATCTTCACAACTTAGAAACCTCTTAATCTATTCATCATCATCAAACACCTACCAATGATGAACATTGTCTGGAATTAAAGGCCTAAAAATCACTTCCACTTGATACTGATAATGACGGTTCATATTTTCAATTTAAAACTAAGCACATAATCTTGTAAGTCTATTAGTGTCTTTGTTGAAACTCTTATCATGATAGAAAATTGTGAATGCACCAAAGAATTCTAATAAATCCCAAAAGACATTCCTATATTGTCTCAAATTTTTATTTTTGATGGCATACACCTTATAGACTTACTTAACCACAAGCTCAAAATCACCCTTTACAATCAAGCTTGTAATTCCATGTTTGTGAGAAATTTGTAAGCTAATAAAAAGTGCCTCATCCTTAGTAATATTATTCATGCACTCAAAATATAGCTAAAAAGAAAATTTGAAACATTTTTCATTAGGGTCATAAAAGACAAATCCAACTCCATTTTACAGATTGAAGCAAGCCTCATCAAAATACATTTTCCAAACAACACCTTCATTGTCAAACCCAACATCAAGAATAATAGGGTATTTAATAACATCTACATTCCCAATAAAGTTACCCAATTCCACATCCATGTACAAAACTTCATTCAAATCATGTTTTGGATCTTTAAGTACATGTAACATCTTTAAATCTCTATAAAATTTTACCATCTTACCCTCCAAAGGGATGGTGGCATAAGACAAGTCCATTTTCACACTTCCACCCATGCTGGCAGCCCATTTTCCTGATAAAAACATCACCACTTAGGTGGGCAGTCAAAAACTACCACATCTATGCTCAAATATTTACCTATATTCATAGTGAACTATACGACAAACACTTTGAATTTTCCAACAACTAGTACATCTCATGAATCCATGGCATAACACTTGTAAAAATCTAATGTAATCTTAAATCTGAGCTCATTAAAGACACCTAGGACATCACATTGTAAGAGGATTCAAAATAAAATATGTAATTATGGATAATTAGACCATTGATCAATAGGGTTGTGTAAAATGGATCCACATTTAGCTGGCTCTCTATTAATGCATTCCATGAATAGAATTTTTAGGTTGGTTCAACAATCTCATATGATTTTTCATCATCTTCTAGGAGTATTGGGGGTGAATTCATTTCATTTAAAGTTGTACTCTCACCAAATTTCAAATATTCAAACGCCCTATTCCTATGTTCAAGTATTCATAATAATTTAATAAGTAGCATGGTGATTTTTATTTGACTCAACACCTAAGCCATATCACACACACTATACTAAGGAAGGGGATTATTAGGAGGAAGGGTGACAACACCTTCAGCTGGGATAAAATTGTTTAAAGTTTGAAGTAGAATAGGCTAAGATTAATTTTCATGTTTTACAAGTCTTCAAGGGTTGGTTATTTCTAACATCACTAACACCCTTAGGAATATTGGAAAATATGGGTACTCTATTCTTGGTTAGAGCACCTCTTGGTTTATCAACTTAGGAAATGGGTGCTAGCTTGCAATAATTTGGGACTTATGTAGTATTTTTATTTTCTTACTTACATCCCCCACCCTTAGATTTATAAGGGTAGTATATTGAGGAGCAACATGTTATTTCCTACTTCTCAAGCTATATTATTTCTCTTAGGTAATTTCTACATTTGTTAACATCTACTTATTCTCAACTGAAGGAATTATCCCATTATATTTATGAATCATCATGGAACATAATAATTATAAATCATGATTGGGTAATTTATAAGATTTTGTCATATTAACATCACAAGAAAAATTAGAAGTTGGGACATAAACCTTTTTTACTACACTCAAAAATTGATCAACAATAGTATCATTTAGAAATTCCATGGAGGCAAACATTTTAATTTGGGAGACTTGACAATCAATCATCAAAATCTCATCATCATTAGATGCAGACACAGGATCATCCACATATTCATCAATTGGTTCAACATTATCACATGGAAGATGTGAAAGGAAGCATTTATCACACCAATCAATGTCAATGTCATAATTTACCACATTCACTTTAGCATTTAATGGATCAGGCACTTCCTTTATATCCCCTCTATTTTGATTTCTATCAATCCTTTCATCATGTGCAATCCTCTTCCCTCTGTCATTATCCCTAATGAGCAAATCATGTCTCCCTTATGCTTGATTCATATTCTAATCTCTTTATTGACTTGTAGACCCATGAGGCAGCCCCTTCTTAGCTCTAGTTAGCTTATAGGACATATCTCTAATAGTAGAGGCCAAAGTCTTAATAGTTTCCTCAATGTTGGTTGTCTTAGTAGGCTACATTTTATAGGATTAACCAAATTCATGTTATTCTACTTGTTTAAGGGATTTCCCACATCTTTTATGTTGTTTTCAATTTATATGGCCATTTTAAATTCCAACATTAGGTATGTAGGAGCCTTGTCCTTCAAGTAGTATGTAGCCTTCTTTCAAAGGCATCACAATATTTAATCATGTTGTATCACTAGGCCTAATGGTCTTAAGGAGCCTCACATAGTCTTGTTAAACCTTGTATTAAAATTTTTCAAACACTCATTAGGTTTCTTTTTAATATTTTCAAATTTTACTAAGAGAAATCTAGGATCAATCCTATCACCATACTAAATTTTGAAAACATTCTTCATTTATTCTCATGAGTCAATGCATCCATGGGGAAGGGAATTGAACCACTCACAAGCATCTTCTTTCAGCATGTACATAAATAGCTTAATGCAAACATCCTCATGCTCAACCTCATAATCCTCAATGATAATGTGAAAATCCCTCAAATGTTGATCACCAGTCACTACATTATTCCCTTGAAAATTAGGAAGGTAGTTTCTTACTTCATTCAAGAATTCATTGGGATAGCCTTTCATTTCATTAAAATTAATAGGTTTAAATATAGTAATCCTAAATTCAAGACATTTATTCTCATCTTGATCTCTATCCCTCATGATTGGTTCAATGGTAGGTTAAAGATTAGATGGCAAAGGGTTATAAGGCGGTGAGTGAGGTGGACTTGGGTGGTTAAACATAAGATGGGATTCAGCTAGTTAAGAATGAGATAGATAATAAATGGGACTATATGATTCTAAATTATTAGGATAACTATGACGATCTTCAATAATAAGAAGTTTAAAAAAAAAATTAGGTGTATCGTAATCTTAACAATCTAAACACTCCTTAGAAGCTAAACTTTGTCCTTCAACTAGCCTCCAAACTTGTCTCCTTATTTGATGAAAAACTTAAGGGTGAAACAAGTTGTTTTGATGAGTCACCTTTGAAGGATGACCTTAGTCCTTCTAACTTTGCAAACAAGAAAACACTCAAAGTTGAAACTTAAGATATTCAAAGTGGGCACTGATCTTCTTTGAAACCAGATGATATTGTTGGAGTCACCACTATAAGCAAACTTATATAATATAATAGTTTATGAACAAGTTATGATACATGATGAAATTAAAACTTGCTGAAGATTATTGATGAAATAGAAAGAAAAGATACTAAAATTTTTAGATTTATGTTTAGAAGGGGAAATCACCTTCAAACATGTATAAGTTTACATCTCTTTACAATAAATCCAATAGAAGTTAATTTATAAAATCTTTCAAGTCTTGGCACATCCCCAATAGAGTTCCACATAGTTGATGGCCAAGATAGCAAAGACACTCAAATAAACTCAACTTTAAAACACATGAGATAATATGAATAAAATTTGTCTATAAAACATAGCTGAGACTAATTACGTCAAATATAGGTAGAGAACTTGATAACCTAAAATTTTTTACAACTCTCTACAAGAGTCCCCAGTAATACAAGTGGCTTGGTAACACGGGTGACAAGGATTGTACCTAGAAATGGCACTAGTGAAGTGTTGGTTCTTAGTTATACATATCTTGTGCTTAGCCTTGCACAATTGATAAAAATGGTAAATGTGGATGATAAACCCATTGACATGTCATTATAGTCAGGGAAGGTTTTAGCACACTGAAGGACCAAACACAAATAATGACTGAAAAACACTAACATAAGGTATGGTTAGCTCCCTGCTACTTATGGATATACCTAAACCAAGGTGAGAGTAACTAAGAAGTAGCTTGATCACATGGAGGGATACTTAAATTCAATCTCCATGGGGATTATTGGGTCAAAATGTAAATATGATGAGGGCATAACCAAACTTTCACACTTCACTCGAGAAGGGTTGTCACCTAGAATGCACAAGTGCACTAAGTCAAACACAAGCTACTAAATATATATGGGGATGTGCTTGTAGCCTTCACTTATAAAAAAAATTCAACAATAGGGGGTCAAATGAAATACCATAATGTTAGGCTTAAAATCACAAAATACAAACACATTTTAAGTATGTAATTTTACGCATCTATAGGTAAATAACACGTATAATATGTAATATTTATATTATTTATAGGGTAGAACAGGGTAGGAAGAGTTTGGTAGTTATATAAAAAAATAGTGGTGTGCTAGTGGTTTTCAACAAATAAGAATTATTTAAACATTCATGACATTACACATTTGCAAAGATGTATAAAAAACTAAAATACAAGATAAGGGGAATTATCAAGAGTGATTTGTATCCATTGGTACAAATACAATGCAAATACCCAAATGATTCCTAAAATCCTAAAGCATACACTACAACTAGAACTTCAAATACCTTTTCATATCAAATCGATAAACCTAGGGTCCCCATAAGAGGTGTTTAATAACATATTACTAAATCACTATGCAGAAAGGGGTTTATAACCTAGACTATGCCCAAAATGATAATCAGTAATAATCATAAAACCATATATCCAACCAACATAACTTGTAAAACATATCATTTCATTTCATCAACAAGAAAAAGTAAAAACTATGAGTATTTTACATTATCTTGAAAAGAGATCTTATAGACATCGGTTTTTTAGAATGTTACCATGGGGACAAGCATGGTGAATTTTCTCCTCAAATAGGGGAGACATATTACAATGCTCTCAGAGATTGCGAGTGGTTTTACAACTACAACCACCTTATAAAGAGAGACAAAATGTACACACTGTAATGGATCCCAAAATTTTGGAAGAGCCTACACCTAGGAAAACCAAAAAACCAACAACAACCTTAGAAAAGATGATAAGCCCTCTTTTAATACAATTTTCTCACCCATTTTAAATTTGGGAATATGTGTTGCAATTTTAAATATTGAAAACTTGTAGTGAGTCCTCAAAGTTATACCAATATGATTCCAATTGGAACATGCTCTTTGCCATGGCTAGAATCTTCATGCCTTTGCAAAGAAAATGATTCTTGTAACTAATTCTACATGTATTGATGAAGATTTTCAATAAAACCTTGTTTTGATTGGATATAAATGCATTTCATTTGATCTTGAAGGAGAATATTCATTTTGGAGCCAAGTAAAACCCTTATATTCTTGATCAACTACTTGAACATGCCTTTGACCACTCATTTACAAATTTGGAATCTTCTTGGACAGCTACCCTTCCTATTATGCATGCCAAATAACAATCCTTCCTTTATAATTTTTTCACAAGAATATTCTAGATTTATGGCCATTTGAATGATCTTCTTTGGAATGGCCCACCTTGGCTTTAAAAACTTACAATATTTCTGCCATGGATATGTTTGAACAAGTGAAATATGAGAAATGAAAAAACTTATCATAGTTTTACCTTTTTTACCTTTACATGCCTTTCAACACTTTAATTTTTTCCATTTTTGACTTTTAGGGTTGTCACCAACTTTTTCAATGCTTAAGTGCATTACTTTTCACTTTTTAGCCTTATGGGGAACTTTGAGTCCCATTAGCAATTTTTCACTTTCTTTGTTTGGGTGAAATCTTGAACTCAACAACACATTTGTAACTTACAAATTGGAAAATTTTAATTTGTAGTTGCAGTTCCCCTTAAAAGCTCCCACAGGGAGCTGGTAAATCCAAGTGCAAATTGCAATTTGTAATTTGTATTTGCAGTTCCCCTCAAAAGTTCCCTCAAGGAACTAGGAACTTCAAGTGTAATTTATAATTTTCACAAATGTAAAATTGCAATTGGTTTGGAAACTTCCAATTTGAACTAGGACCCCATGTTTGATCAACATTAACTAGTGGGTTTTGGAGATCCAAGGGTAATTTACAATTTGCATAATTGCAAATATGCAAAAATGCATCCCTCCATGAAATCTCCTTGGAACTCTATTTGAGTTGACTTTTTCCACTTGATTCTCCCACCAAAATTTCTTGCTAACCTTGGGAGCCTCATTTGCAAATTTTGAAACTTGCCCTTTCTTTACTTTCCACTTGACTCTATTCCAACCTAGTTTAGCAAAACACCTTCTAGAAAAGTATCTTATAAGCCAATGCTTTCCTTAGCCATTATTTGATTCAACACAATAATCTTTAAACTTTTCAAGGCTTTGTTTTAGTTGGGCATTCATTACCTAATGTTGGGTATCTTGTTAGAGCATTGCCAAGGTTTTACAAGCTTCTACTAGATGAGCCCCAAAAAAAGACTCCTAAACTATAGATGCCAACTTTGTATGAGGCCTTTTATCTCTAATAATATGATTTTGGTCTTTATATTTCATCCATTTATCCATAAATATATGATGGTGGGGTCTAACCCCATGTGAATAGAGCTTCCATTACCCTTTTATTTGTGGCAGTAGTCTTCAATGTCTAGAGACTCCACAAGTCTTTTGTATTAAGTACCATCATTGATCCATTTATTTTGGAATTTGAAGTTGTTGGGAAATTCATTCTTATCTATCTTACCAACAATATCATCCCAAAATGTTTCCAAATATATTTTAAATAAATTTGCTTTGATATGCTTCCTATCACTTTTCTTGAAATAATCCTAATAACTAGTGCCTTCATCCTTACAATGCCCTTTATACCATTCCAAATCTTACATAGATTGTTGTTTCTTTCTCAAATCATTATTTAGATCCATAATATCCATGCCATGCATGCTTTTCATCTCTCTAGATTTATAAGCTAAATGTCAAACACCCCTTCAGCCAATTTGGCCTTTATTAAATTCTCCCTCTGTAATTACATTTGTATTATGTTTTGAAGTTGCTCAGATTATACAAGTTGTTATGGTTAAAATTTCAACTATTTAGATTGATCAACGCTTGATGTAACTTTCTATGTGGTAAGACTCAAAACCATGACCTCTTCTTAATCATGTTGATGGTCCACGTTTCTCCATAATAGTGATAGAATAAGTTGAGAGACTGACATGTCGATTGAGCCCTCAGATTGAATCATATAATATCCCAAATGATGAGGATAAAAATAATAGATTATAACATATTCCTTGGAGACCCCATTTATTTTTCCTTAAAATTCCACATGAAGAAGCATAAAACCATACTTCTCAGTAGTGTATTCCTCTTTTGGTATGTGTTAAATAATTACAATAGCAGCTGGTACATTCATCTTTCTTAATATTCCATCTGACAACTTTATGGTACATGTGCCTATATTTATATATAGATATTTTTACCTTTTATCCTATTGATTCTTCCACCTAATTTTCTTTTCTATCCACATGAACCAGAACTTGGCTTGCAAGTTGCAAGTTCATAACTTACTAAGTTGTGCTTCACTTCCCATTCTTCATCATTCACCTATGTTTCATCCTTTCCTGCTAAAATCCATAGATTTATAAATAATTTTTAACTTATCAAATTTTGAGTTGTATCTTAGCTCTCACTTTCCACCATATGCTTCATTTTCTTCTTACTGGCTTGGCATGCTATGGGATTGGGAGGTCCACTTACAATTTGTAAGTTGTCATTTTAAAAGTTTTTTTTTTGCATGTGCATTCCCTAATGTCCTTTCTATTATGGGATCCAAAAGTCAGCTTGCATTTTTCAAGTTAGCGAACTTGCAAAGTGCATATCATTTTCCCTTTTCCACCACAGGTCTTCTATGTTACATTTGTAATTTGGTCAACCTGCAGTCAATGCTAAAATCTATACCAAGCTTATCTTTGCAGCCACGCATTAACTTGGTAAAATTTTGTTTTATTTATTTTATCTTTCCATGTGGTAAGTCTGATGGTGTGGATTAAGGCTTTCATAACCTTATTCCAATGTGGCACCAATGCTTCTACAGTGGGTTTCAAAGTTGTTTAAACACTTTACAAATTAAAAATTTAATATGTGCATTTCATACATGCATTCCCCACAAGATATTCTTACAGACTTTCACCACCTCAAATTCAATTTGCATATGACCCCTCAATATTTTTCCATTTATAAATTTATTTTGATTGTTGACATTCCACATGGGTTTCATTAATGGCATGACCTTTTCATATTTGAAAATTGTTAATCCAAACATTCCATATGGACCTCTCATCAACAAGCATGAGTTTTTTACATGTTGACTATATCCCTTCCATGCCACATGGGCATAAGGACCTTCACATAGACTCTCCCAATCAAGATTTATTTTTAGTTTACACCCTAAAACCTCATTAAAACATGAAAACATTAAAAGTTAAATAAAATGGAGATCTCACAGGGTTGACACAACTCAATTGTGAAAATAGGATTTTTTACAATACGACACATCAGAATGGGGTTTTGGTTAATTTGAGTGAACACGTTGGTGAATTGGGGTAACAGTTAAACAAATCAGGGAGTAATACTTTGAAAATGGGGCACAAATTCTTAGTGCAATCTCGGGCACCAAAGGTATATGCTCATTTTTATGTGTCAGCAAAGAAAGTTCATTGATTGAGTGTGTGGTTAAAAGGATTTGCATTATACTAAATAAGATTTGTTCCCTAAAGTAAGTTTACACTCTAAGAGAAAATGTGTCTTTATTTATTCCTCATAAAGAAGGGAACATATTAATTATGGGGTGTTGAGATGACTCTCCTATGAAATTGTAGGATCATACAGTTTATATCTATCACAATTTTTTTGAAATGGCTACACAAAGTTCTATCTATTTTTCCCCTTAAGTTTATAAATTTTAGGGACCAAAAGAGTGTGGATGAAGGTCATTATTTCATTTATAAACCCATCTAATCATGTTTTCAAATAAATTTCATATATAGGGAACATGGTTTAAAGCCTACACATTATTCTAAACATATCTTGGTCCTTAAAAAATGTTTTTTCTATGACATAATCATGTCACCATTTATTCCTCTTCAATATTGGAAGATAATACTCATGGGAGTGTGTTGGCTTAAAAATTTGTCAGGGGGACAAATTGGTAACTTTGGGTCAACAGTGTGGGAACTGAGTCCTTACATTAATCAATAATGTAGGAAAAAAGTCCCCCTCCTATTAGTAGGTTAATTTACCTTTATTGAAAGCTAAAAAGGTAAAATTAAGAGAAAATATATTCACAACTATTAATAGGAAAAATGTTTTCTACTAGGGGTTTTGTACTTTTAACCTAAAAGCATAGAAAGGAGTTAGAAAGGAAAATGAGAGGAATGATATAAAAGAGGGGGGAAATGAGAAATGAAAGGAGGAATGGGATCATTATATCTAGTTAAATACATAAGACACCATGATAATCTAAGGAAAAATGAAAGATAACTCTGTGTAACTAAACATAGAAACTTACTAGAATATCCCAAGAAGGGGAAAACATTATATTCATAGAAACCTCTTTAATTCAATGGGTGGTAAAGACATAATGCACCTTAGGAGTACAAAACATACATTGAGATAATTATCTACTACTAATAACATAATGAAAGACAACTATTTCATATTTACCCATTAAAAAAAATTAAAATATTGTTTAAATCCCACTGAGATTTCACATTCATAGAAATAACACAAAAGTATTACAAAATAAATACTTAATTTGAAATTCCCATTTTATGATAATTTGGTAGTGATTATGAAAAAAATTTAAAAGTAAAGATATAGATACAGATGAATCATATGCAAAGTTATAACTCATGAAGAAATCTTGAACACAAAGTCTATAAAATCTCCCAGTTCTAATCTTTATTGATTCAAAAATACTATCTCATCCTTCAAAAGTTTATATATAATCTCACTAACAAAAATTCCCATTTTACAATGATCGTAACACTCATATTTATAATGCGGGAAGGTGGTTATGGTGCATAACCACCTTTTTCTATGTTATAGGTGGTAATAAAGTGATTTTACAAAAATACACCACTTAAGTGGTGTAAAAGTGAGTGTATTACACCATGTGCAAATGTGAAATTATAAATTGTGCCACTTGAACGATGCAAAAATGCTTTGATGCTTTTACAACACTTGAAATTTATAAATCAAAATTACACAATTTGAGACTTACAAAGTGACAGTGCATTTTCATGAATTGCATTTATAAGGCTGAAATTACAAAAAATTGCAACACGAAATGACAAAATGGATTTTAGAGTTAACATGAAAAGGTGAGAAGATTGATGAAGAATTCTTTCACTTTCTCCTTCGCTAAAGAAAATATCAGTCATTAATTTTCTCTTGTCAGGATATATCATCCTAAATATGCTTGTATTTTATATCGGCATATGTCTGAGTAATCTCAAGTTTACCTGATCAAGAATTTTTAATGACCATTGATGTTTTCTAGTCATCCTTTATGTTCACCATAGAAATATTTTCTTCATAAAAGCATAATATTCATGTTAATATTTTTTGAAACCCACCATCACAATGTTTAACCTTATTAATTAATTGACATGATTTAAAGGCTAAGAGGGCACTTGCAATAGTAAATAAATTTTAATTTACACCTTCCATTTGCATTTGGCCTCCAAAATTTTATGTTGACAACTTATGCCCACATCTAGAAACCCAACACTAAATACTACTCAACACATGAAAACATATATCCATATGACACTTGAATTAATCTCAGAGATGCCCATGCAAAACAATATTGTCTCATTAAAATTTCATTCTACCAGTGAAAACTACAAACTTTCAACCAATACCATGCTTTTGTAGTGAATACCATAGGTTTTGGGACCAAAACAACCTTTTAAACACTCAAAAAAAAAGGGGGGGGGGTTCATTGATAAAACCACTTCATTTTCAAATACCATGAATTTATTCTTGAAACCACCATCATTCTCCATTTACCACAAATTTGGGGAACTAGAAAACAAAATTGCATGACTCAAGAAAATGTAATTTCAATTTGCATGCCCAGAAAAAATAAAATTTAAAATTTCATGACCACGGAAAAGAAAAATTCAATTTTTCACAAGAATAGAAAATGTAAAAAGAATTTTCAAATTACACCAAGTGGAAAAAATAATTTACAAATTACACCAAGTAGAAAAATAATTTGAAAATTGCACGAAGTGAAAAAAATAATTTACAAATTGCACCGAGTGGAAAATAAATTTGCAAATTGCACTAAGTGGAAAAAAGAATTTGTAAAATTGCATCGAGTGGAAAAAATTGTAAATTGTATCAAGTGGAAAAAAGAATTTTCAAATTGCACCGAGTGGAAAAAAAATTGCATGGAGTGGAAAAAATATTTTGCAAATTGTACATAGTGGAAAAACAATTTGCAAATTGCATTGAGTGGAAAAAAATTGTAAATTGCACCAAATGGAAAAAATAATTTGCAAATTGCACAGATTGGAAAAAGAATTAAAAAAATTCACCGAGTGAAAAAAATAATTTACAAATTACATCGAGTGAAAAAAAAATCAAAGTGTAAGAAGTGGAAACAATAATTTGCAAATTGCATGACTTGTAAAAGTGTTGGGGCATTTAGTACAACTTGAGATTTGTAAAAAAAAAATTGCACAACTTGTAAAAGTGCATTGGTGTTTTTGCACAGTTTGAAACCTACAACTATGATTCTCTCCCTTGATATTTAATGTTCAAGGTAAATTCTCTCTACCAAGTGTTTATAGTCAAAAGTTATCTCTCAAATTTGGGCTCTGCATTGGGACAAAAATCAAGAACTTCTAGAGAAGTTTGATTTATCTTGAATTTTCACTCTAGTGTTGATAAGATCAAATGAATTCATGACTTCTCTCTTCTCTCTATCATAGTATGCTTTCCATGATGACAAGAATATTTTTTTTTTGAAAGATAAATTGTTGATATATATTCAACACACTATTTGGAAGTTTGAAAGAGATTAGATTTCATTATTCTACCTAAACCTTGTCCATTGGAATATGTATTCGATGTCACATTTTCCAAAAAAAGTTACTGTCCTTGTTTTTAAAACACCTCTAATTAATTGTATGAGCATAATTGAGCATGTTATCATGAAATGTAAAATTTTATGACAATAATTGGCTCTAACTGTGGGACCACATTTCCAAAGGGAATGCAGGAGAACTCTAGAATCTTACATGACTAGTTCCTCATTACCATATGTTCCTAAAGAATTCTATGTAGCTCATATTTACATGTCCTAATATAACAACTAATAGTCAGTTCACCTATCTCAATTGTATAAGAAATAAACATGTGTTTTCAGGTCAAATCCTTTATTCTAAATATTTGCATAGTTTGATCAAACCAACTGATAGCCAGTTCACCCATCTCAATTGTATGAGAAATGAACATGCATTTTTAGGCTAGATAATCTAATCTTGAAATGATAACTATTCACTTGAAGAGATGCATTCTAAACTTGTTTATTTTGTTTCTTGAGATATGAGCATCCATATCACTATTTTCATAACTATAATAACTATTATTTGGATAAAATGTTAAATTTCTATTTTGGAAACTCACTTTACCAAAATAATTCATGTCCCATTTATGCATGTCATCCAAGAATTGAAGAATGTTTACACTAAAGAACTCACATGAGGATCTGAGATGTCTGCCTGATTGGGATTCAATGTGTAATGAACCACTACACCAAAAGCCTAGACTATTAGTGAATCCGCCCACCAGGATCATAACATCCCACCATGCTTATGCAGCCCAGACTCTGGGCTAGGCTTTGCACACGTACACAAGATTCACTACGTGTACAAGCCCCAGATGAACACTGCAATGCTAACATAACCCACCCGTTCTGCAACTCAAACATGGGTGGTTGCTCTGATACCAAATGTAATGAACCGCTACACCAAAAGCCCAGACTATTAGTGAATCCACCCACCAGGATCATAACATAATGTAAGCATAGATCATGGCTACAAATATGTGTAATAAGGACCAAAATAAGGAGAGTAAGGAACAATAGACAACCTATTAAATTTATTGAAAGAAACTCATGCACACAAAAATAATATAGGAAAAGGATTCAAGCCAAAATAGGGGAAGCAAAACTATTTATAGAGGGAAACATAAAATAAGAAGACTATACAAAACTATTCATTGATTTGGATAATTACCTAGCATTTTAAAATAATGGATTTGACTTATGAATTCTGAACATATTTAACAACATTGACCAAGCAAGTGGGAAGAGTAACATAATATTAACATTCACACAAGGATTATCATGAATGAAAAAACCATTACTATCTTCATATCCTAGAATGGAAACATTATGAATTCTCTGATCTTCTATGATCACTCATGAGAAATACCATACCTTTTTAATGTTTTCTTGGTTGGTTTCAATTTTATTTATACCAAATATAATATATGAACCAAAGAGAAGTGTATTGCATGTTACTTTCTGAACTGGAATAACAATAGGAGTATTTTCTAAAATGAATTAAGTGTAGATATTTCTTTCCAAATTATTTCCCATAATAAAGATAAATTCATCGTCAAATGAATCATTATCATCATCTTCATCAATCTATTATGCCTTGATTGTTGGGTTGTGGAGCTAAAAGCTTCACTGATGCAAATAGGGGAGGAGGTTGTTGAGTGTCACAGTGAATGACGTCGGTTAGGCCAACCGACATCGGTCAGAGGTGCACAAGAAGCTACCAACATCGGTCATGGAGTCGGCCAACATCAGTCACCTCTGGATAGACAAGGACCGACGTCGGTCACCTGTGCAATTCCAAAACTATTTGTTGCATGAACAGTTAATTTGTTGAACTGGTTGTTTGCATGTAAAGACTAATTTTAGTCTTGAGCCACTTGTCTAATTATTGTTTGTATGGGATCTATTTAAGAGACCCATGAGCTGTATTTTAATTTATCCTTTATTTGTAAAAGGATCCGTGAAGGATAAAATCTTCAAGAGGGAGAATCAGAAGGACTTGGTGAGGCAAGGACAAGGGTTCTCTCAGGTGTATGATCTCGGTCGGTAGGTGTGCAAGGCCAGGTTGATCTATGGTATAGCAAGATCAGGTGAGATATACATGGTAAGTAAGGTCGGTTGATCTGCAAGTGTGTGTGTGTGTGTGAGGTCTAGGTTTGCAGGTGTGCAAAACTAAGTTGATCTGTAGGTGGCGGCAAGATTAGGGAGATCAGCAACACAAGTAGTAAGATTAGGTGAGATCTACTTGGAGTAGGTGGTGTACTCAGACTTGGAGTATGTGTGTATACTCTATGGTACTGGCAGTATTGTTACTGACTGGTGGAGGTGAATAACAGCTCTGTGTTTGATTTTTTTGTTGTGACCGTAATTGGGAGAGAGAACTCTTGAAGAGAATTATTGTATGCCCTAGAGGTGTGGGAGCCCTAGAGGCATGGGAAGAAGATTGTGGCATCTTCTTTGTATTTCCTTCTGGAAAGAGTATTAATACAAGTTTGGTATTGTCTCTCATATTCTGTGTTATTTTTGAATTTTAGTTACTCATTTTACTTCTAGTTAAATTCCGTGTTTAGTTGCTTATACAAAGGTAATCATGTGTGCTCCTATGGAGTGGTAGATCATGACAGTTGGTATCAGAGCCTGGTTGAAGGTTTAGTGTGTGATACCAACCTGATAGTTGGTATCAGAGCTAGGATCAACTAACAAGCAGTTGAGCAGGTTAGTGTTTGTTGATTACAGGTCACTCTCAAGGGTTTTTGATTGAGTGGGAGTATAGCAATGGTAGAAGAAAGAATGGAGAAATTCAAAAGAAATAATGATCAATTATGGAGTTATGGAAAGAAAGAGAAGGTAAAGAAAGATTGTTGGTTGGTAGAAGATCAACATGAAGGAAATAAATTAGCATGTGTTGCAGGTATTATTACACTGGTTGCTCTTATATGTTCCTTGGATAAAGCAGAATCTTAGTTTATTTCCATGCAGCCCCAAATAGAGTATTTTTCTATGTTAAGGTCCATGGAGACTTTGGAAAGATTTATTTAGGGTTTGGTGAGCCTTATCAAATTGTTGGCAAAGGTGAAGTGTGGCTGAAATTATAGACGGCCAACACATGGGTGTTGAAGGATGTCATGCAGGTCCCAGTTCTGAAGATAACGCTGATTTCTTCAAGAAAGTTGGGTGATGAGGGATGAATAGTAACTCTCACAGTAGATGCACTTGAATTAGCAGGTGGTAAGAAAGTAGGTACTCTTTATCTATCTACTTATATTATTGATTCTTCTTCTATTGTAAAGATGTGGCTTTGTAGGCTTGGTCACATGAGTAAGAAGGAGATGCATGTTCTTAAGAGGAAGTCAGATGTCTTTGACAAACTTAAGAACTAAAAAGCCTTGGTGTTCATGGAGGAGATGATGGACAGAGATCAGTGGAGAAGGCTGAATAACTCTGAGCAGGGTAGTTTGGATAGGGTTTTGATCCAAAGAGAGCTCGTGAGTAAAAATTCATCACTCACAGGAGAACACAGTTACTGGTGTCAGTCAGAGGAGAACCAACATCAAACAGACATGTACCAACATCGGTCATGTGTAGACCAGAGTTGGTGGTGTCAGGCAGGTGGCTATCGGTGTCAGTTAGAGAACTGACGTTGGTGACCAGGAGGACACCAACGTCAGTCAGGGGACCGGCATCGGTAGTCAGGTCAGTCACATGGAACCAATGTCGATCAGATGCAAACTGGGAGGTGACTGACAACTGTCACTGGAATGGATTTTAGGTGGACAACAAGCTATCAAGGAGTCTCAAACACCCGTATGGATGACTGAAAGGGTAAGTAAGCCTCAAATTCATTATTCCTCTTCTTTATACTACTTCTTGCTCACTGATGGTCAAGAACCAAGAAGTTTTTAAAGAAGCAAAGCATGTAGGATCCAAGAAACAGTGGGAGCATGGCATGACTCAGGAATTTGATTCCTTGGAGAAGAACCAAATGGGAGATTTGGTAGAGTTTCCAGCTAGGATGAAAGCACTGAAAGATGAATGGATTCCTAGGTTAAAAAATAGAGTGAATGGACAAGTGAGACAGAAGGCCAGGTCATATAGTCTTGAGAAAGCTCCAGGATAGTGGTACAAGTTTGACAGGTGTATGACAAAGCATGGCTTTAGTCAATGTCATTGTAACCATTGTGTTTACTTTACTAGGTTAGATGATGATTGCAACATTATCCTGTTACTATATGTAGTGTGTATGCTTGTTGCAGGGTCACACATGCAAGGTTTTTCTGAGCTAAAGGTAAAGGTAACTCAAAGGTGTGCTAAGAAGGAGTTAAGAGGAGCAAAATTCTTTGGCATGAGTTTTTCTAGAGACATGGAAGATCACAGGTTGATTTTGTCTCTAGATGATTGTGTGAATAAGGTAGTGGCGAGGTTTGTTATGTAGGATACATAACTAGTTAGCACACCTATGGATGGATAGTTCATAGAATAGTGTCCCAATTCACATGATGAGGTTAAGTACATGTGTACTAGACCTGATTTGCCCCAGTAGTGGGTGTTGTCAGCAAGTTCGTAGCCAATTCAGGAAAGAAGCACTGGAGAGCAGTTCAGTGGGTTCTCAGGTATCTGAGAGGGACTAGCAATAGAGATTCATGTTATGCAAGGTCAAGGACTTCTCTACATGGGTATGTAGAATCGGATGTGGCAAGGGACTTGGATGATGTGAGTAGCACCACAGGGGTTGTTGTGGTGGTTGGTCTTTAAGATTGAGCTTGAAGAGGGATACAAGCTAGGAAACAAAATTAGATGATGTATAGGTACAAGTGCAGCTATTTATCTCCAAGTGGGAGATTGTTAGGTTTTGGAGCTAAAAGCTTCACTTATGCAAATAGGGGAGGAGGTTGTTGAGTGTCATAGTGATCGACATTGATTAGGCCGATCGACATCAGTCAGAGGTGCACAGGAAGCTGCTGACATCGGTCATGGAGTTGACTGACATCAGTCACCTCCAGATATACAGGGACTGATATCGATCACTTGTGCGGTTCCAAAACTATTTGTTGCATGAACAATTAGTTTGTTGAACCGGTTGTTTGCATGTAAAGACTAATTTTAGTCTTGAGCTGCTTGTCTAATTATTGTTTGTATGGGATCTATTTAAGAGACCCATGGGTTGTATTGTAATTTATCCTTTATTTGTAAAAGGATCCTTGAAGGATAAAATCTTCAAGAGGGAGAATCAGAAGGACTTGGTGAGGCAAGGACAAGGGTTCTCTCAGGTGTATGATCTCGGTCGGCAGGTGTGCAAGGCCAAGTTGATCTGCAGTATAACAAGATCAGGTGAGATCTACATGGTAAGTAAGGTCAGTTGATCTATAGGTGTGTGTGTGTGAGATCTAGGTTTACAGGTATGCAAAACCAAGTTGATCTATAGGTGGTGGCAAGATCAGGGAGATCAGCAACATAACAGGTAGCAAGATCAGGTGAGATCTACTTGGAGTACGTGGTGTACTCAGACTTGGAGTATGTGTGTATACTTTGTGGTACTGGCAGTATTATTACTGACTGGTGGAGGTGAAAAAAAAACTCTATGTTTGAGTTTTTTGTTGTGATCGTAATTGGGAGAGAGAACTCTTGAAGAGAATTGTTGTATGCCCTAGAGGTGTGGGAGCTCTAGAGGTGTGGGAAGAAGATTGTGGCATCTTCTTTGTATTTCCTTCTAGAAAGAGTATTAATACAAGTTTGGTATTGTCTCTCATATTCTGTGTTATTTTTAAATTCTAGTTACTCATTTTACTTCTGGTTAAATTCCGTGTTTAGTTGCTTATACAAAGGTAATCATGTGTGCTCCTATGGAGCGGTAGATCCTATCATTGATAGTTTCTATTTTTCTTGTATTCCAGATCGATCACCATTCATTTCATTTTGGCTTCGTGCATTTTTTGATTTCAGATTTCGCCTACTTTTGGTCTTCAATTTGTATGGGTTAATTACTTTGGATTCAAATTATATAGATAACTCTTCTTTGGTAGAACTTAAAAATGAAATACCTAAGGAATCTTCATTTTTAATTATTGAGTCTTTCATAATTATAAAGAAGGGATCTTCTACTTGACTAAAAACTAATTTCATATTGTCTTCATCATTAAAAAATATAAGATCACATTCTACATTATTGCTTCTCTCTATTTGTGATTCAATCAATTATTCTTCAAATAACCCCTTTTCTCTTTGGACCATAAAGTTTGATAAATGTTGTGAAATATGTAAATCTCTCTCTTCTTTGCTAAGAGGGAAGCCAAATTATTTATGTATTTTTTCATCAATAATTAGTTCTTCTAACTATTTACCTTCTTCCATTATTGAAAATTTTAAATAATCATATGTGATAGGAATCACTTTTTGTTTCTCCTTGCTAGAATTTTGACATGTTTGATCGAGAACTTGCCTTTAAAGTCTCTTTTTTGAATATGGTAAATTCTTGATAGTATCAGGTTTCATTATTTATTCATCACCATTTGTAATAATTTTAAAAAATTTATAAACCTCTTTCTTTAATATTATAAATAAAATTACATCGACTTCAATTTTGATACCTTCCTATTATGCAGCTTCTAAGTCATTTACTTTGTTCATCAAGAAGAATTTGATATCAGGGTGTAGATAACCAATGAAAACATAGAGGTAATTTTTGTAACTAGGTTGATCCACTTGGTAAATCAGTCTCAATAATTTGTTGAAATATTCTATGAACTCTCTCATTTGATCATCATATTGCTTCTAAATTTGGAAGAAATATGACAATAATGCACACACATCCACAACTAATTTGAATTTATCCCTGAACCTATTATTCAAAGAGTTGAAATCCATAATACATCTATTTTCCAAGTGCCAAAACCACTAAAAAATAGATCTAATGAGAGTTTTAATAAAAATATTGATGGTAACATCCTCATGCATAACTCCTAAGATGCTATAGGAAATTGTGAAGGTCATGATATGATTATCTACAACTTGATCATTTTCTCTAGAAAAATTCAAAAATTTATTCCTTAACCCTGATTGTAACTCATTATATTGGGCCAAAGACAACATCCCAAAATGTTTTCCCCATAGGACATAGGGAATATTGGGGTTGGGGTGAATCAATGCCATTTTTTCAATCAGGAAGATGCATGCACTAGGTATTTTTATTCAACGGAGTCTCTAACCTCCATTCCATGGGAGGTTCCTTTAAATTTATAAAAATTGTGCATGTAAAGCACCTCGATCCCTAGCAGAGTCTCTAAAACTATTGGCTCCAAAATTTATCAGGAGGACAAATTGGTGATTTTGGGTCAATAATGTGGGAACTGAGTCCTTACTTCAATCAATAATGCATAGAAAAATTCCTCCTATTATTAGGAAGAGCTAATTTTATTTAAAGTCAAAAAGGGAAAAGCAAGGGAATATATATTCGCAATTATTTACAGTAAAAATATTTTTTATTAGGGGTTTTATACTTTTAACCTGAAAGCACAAAAAGGAGTTAGAAATGAAAATGAGAGGAATGATAGAAAAAAGGGGGAAAATGAGAAATGAAAGGAGGAATGAGATTAGTATATCCAGTTAAATACAAAAGTCACCATGATAATCCTAGGAAAAATGAAAGACAACTCTAAGTAGCTAAATACAAAACTTACCAGAATAACCTAAGAAGGGGAAACCATTGTATTCATGGAAACCTCTCTAATTAAATGGGAGGTAAATACATAATGCACTCTTAGGAGTACAAAACATACATTGAGATAATTATCTACTACTAGTAACAAAATGAAAGATGGCTATCTCATATTTACTTGTAAAAGATAATTAAAATATTATTAAACTCCACCAAGATTTCACATTCATAGAAATAATAAATAAAGATTCTAAAAGACATACTTAATGTGAAATTTCTAATTTTTAAAAATTTGGTAGTGATTATGAAAAAATTTTGAAAGTAAAGATACAAATATAAATGAATCATACACAAAGTTATAACTCATGAAGAAATATTGAACATAAAGTCTGAAAAATATCCCTATTTTAATATTTAACCAGTAGAAAATACAATTTTGTCCTTCAAAATTTTGTGCATAATTTCATTACCAAAACATTTCATTTTATAATGAGCCTAACACTCATATTTATAATGCGAGAAGGTGGTTACAGTGCATATGTTGAAGGTACAATCACTGAGAGGAGGTTGAATCAGTGATGCAAAATATTTGAAATTTTAATTACACTCATTTCAAAATCTTAATCAATGATCACATGCATTCATAAAGCATACAATATGTTCATAATAATGAATAATAAAGATGATGCAAGATCATACACACAACATAAGATCTATGTTCAAATTTTGCATTTATCAAAAATTGTAGACTAATTTTCCCTTGTAAATTTGAATATTTAAATTCCAACGATCATTATATAGACACTAAACATTGAGCACTTTACTTTCATCCCATGCTTCCTAGTAACAATATAAAAATATGCACTATCAATCTCATATGAGTAGCTTGGTCTTTATCAAGCAATGCTCACCTTCAGATTTATATTAGACCTCTCATGATTGTGCCACTTGGCAGCTCTACATGCCTTATACATACATTGATTCTTTGACTCAACCAAAACCATTGATCTTTTGACTGCATGATCATCTGTGAACTATTGATCTTCTGTCAAGCTCTTTGAATATGACACTTGTTAGTAACACATTCATTCTTTAAAATATTGAATTTTATGCACACCATTGGATCAAAATCTATGATTTAATGCTCATCATTAGATCTACTGACTAGTGACATCAGATTTCAATGAAGTTAAACATGATAGTCTCTAGCCCGACATAGTCTGAAAGAGCAATTTTGAATCTTTATAACTTGAGCTAGAAAATACTTCAAAAGTCCAAATTTTCAATGGACCTTTTTGGAACTATAAAAAACATCTCCATGATTTCCTTTGGCCTTGGTTGACTTTTTAAGACCCTATATTAAATGCACAAACTTGTTGATTCATTCAAATCTACATGACATGTAGTGACGTTCAGGACTCTCTTAAGATAAAATATGTTTTTTCCTTGTTTCAAATGATCAAGTGACACACTAGAGCTTCACCAAGATATTTATGGATTCCTCAAAACTTTTTTTTGTCTTTACAGACTTGCATATGTGTTATATATCTCCAAATCATCAATATGATCACTTTATCAATAATTCATCAATACAACATGCTCTCTTTGACATCATTGATAACCAAACATCAATGACTATGCTCAACAATCTCCCCCTTTGTCATTGATGGAAAAACATACTTAGAATGACTTATTACTTACTTAAATTAAGCTCCTTCATTCTGATCTTTCTCCCCCTTTGGCATTAATGACAAAGGATCTCTTCTTCAACATGCCAAAAAATATTCCTCAAAATTATGTATGCATTAAAATACTATTAATATGTTCATGACACTTACATACTTTCAGGCATATAAAATAATTACTTCCCCTTTGACATACACAAATATGAACTTGAACTTATCTGATCCTTTGACCTGATAAACTATCACAGAGCTTAAAAATATCCCCCTAACATTAAGCTCCATATCATGTCATTTATTCTTTTATATACACCAATCTGTAGATGGGATTTTATTATCCTTGGACCTATCTACCTATATAACTCTCAAGCTCTATTTACTCATGTAAGAAGATTTAATACCTTGTCAAAATACATGACTTGATTTGATAAAGTCATCATGTCAATCTTCTTGAATTCTCAATTATAGCAGATATCTTCATACTTCATATTATGACTAAAGCATCTTCACATATGCTCCCCTAACTCCATGCTTCACCTGGATCATGACATCTTCAACAAGTCTTCTCAATGAGCTAGGTCTACCAGCAATTATTTAACACTATCCACACTTTAGTAAAAAACTCTTATGGAAACATCTTATCTTCTTCATAATATTATGACCTCCGTGGCATACACAACTTGTAATCTATAGAAATCTAAGACATTCTTCATGATATTAAAGCTATGGCAATATATTCTCCTCATACCCTTGTCTTTAGTCTTCAATATTTAATCAGTCAATTTAATAAATTGACAAGATCTTACCTTTAGGACCAAAAAATCTAAACACATCTTGAGCACATTTGAATAAGATCAACATCATCCTTGATCAGACACATGAAAACTTCCATTTTCTGTTTGCAGACCTTTAGAACCAACATCTTCATTCTTCACCATTTGACCAACTAGGCCATCTTTTAGTTTTGATCAAAATTATGACTTTAGGATCACTGTTTTTGAAAATATCTTATCATGTCCTTCCATAGTAAACCAACACATCTTCTTATGACCTTTCTTATCCTATAACATCAACCAAAGATCAATTGGAATCCACCATGCTTCTTCTTTCTATCAAGTGTCTCCTTGAAGCCTCGATAAAGGCACCCTAACCCACAATGTCATAGAATAATGTGAAACCATGAGTTTCCCACAACTCCTCATATTCCTTCTACTTCTTGGTCATCTGATACTAATAGTTCTTCTTCTTCTTATCTTTAAGAGAAGTAACATGCTCATCCATAACAATATTCTCCTTCTCTTATAATAAAATATTGACAACATATGGAGACAACATAGATTCATGACATACCTTTTCATCTGAAGAAAGAACCTCATCACTAGTCATTGATAACTGATCTTATTTACATGAAACTTGTTCAACTATAACAGGTTGTTCACTTAGATCTATACACACCTTAGGACTAGTCTCGACTAGCATCTTGGTCTTCTCCTTGAGTTTGTTCTCTTCATTCATGACATGAAAAAATAATGAGAGATCTTGGCATTATTCAGCCTTTGTAACATTCTCTACCATAGAAAATAGACCACTTAGACCTACAGACTCATCATGACTCACACTTTTTATTTTTTATTTCCATAAGTTAACTTGTCTTCTTCCTTACATACTAAGAATCTAATTGAACTTATTTTAAATTGATGGCCTTTGTTTGTAGAACCTACAAATGTGACCAGTCTTCTCATAATTGTAAAAAACCATTCTTCTTGAAGTGAACTTAACTTACCTAATTTAGAAAAAATATTGTAATATTTCCTATGTCATAACAACTGAAGCACTCAAATTTGTTCATGAGATTTGACTTATGATTCCACTCATTTCTAGTAGGTCTTCTACACTCTCTAGCCCTATGACCAAATTGATTACAAGTATAGAAGTAACCATTAAAAGTTACATACTTCATGGTATTTGGCTATCTAATATAATTTATCCTTATTCCACCAACACCTTCATTCTTCGACTGATGATTGACCTTCAAGGTCTGATTATCTTTGTTCACATTGGTCTTTATCTTTTTTTGAGTTACATTCTTTTGTTCTTATTTGTAACTAAGTTCAATTTTATTATTAGCATGCTTTTGACTATTCAGAATCTTGTATAGATCACTTGAGCTCTTTTAAAACATCACATATGACTTCATCTTACTAGATGTATTTTCTAACTCAATTTTTAATCACTACCTAGAATACTCATCTTTTTTAGCTTTTAGGCCTATAAATAAGATTTTCAATTGACAACTGAGATTCTTGACTATATCTTCATGTTCCTTGGTGTCTTGATTCATTCTTGCCTCAAACACATTGAATTGATCTTCATAGTCTTTAATTTGAGACTTCATCTTCTTGTTAATCTTCTTCTCAATCTTCAATTCTTCATGAGCATTCATTAATTCAATCTCATATTCTTCCTTATCTTCTTCATTATCTATATCACTCCAAGTAGACTCCTTTTGATATGAGTAACTTCCTTCCTCAACCATGTATAAGAATTCATCTTCAATACAAACCTCAGAATCATTGTCTTCACTCTCATCTGATGAGATGCAATCTTTATTGGTGTATAGACTCTTCTTATTTTTGGAGGTCTTCTTCTTGTTATCATACTTTCAGAATTCTTTCTTATCAGACCTGAAAGTCTTTTTTTCCTTCATATTGGCTTTCATCAAGCTCTTCATTATCATTCTTCTTATGCTTATGAGGGCACTTGTTATCAAAGTGTCCTACTTCTCCACAATTGAAACATTTGAAGGGTAGTTTATCCTTATACTTCCCTGAGTATGTTTTCAATTTACTTGTAAATAAAGATATTAGTTCATCATCAAATATCTCATAATACTTGACTTCCTTACCTTGAATTATTTTCTTATTTGGCTTCATTTCTATCTTGAATGATGCTTCCACTTTTCATAGTTTTTCATCATTGACTCTCATCTCATAGGCATTAATAATGCCATATAATTCATCCATATTCATCTAAGTAAGATCATGACTTTCTTCTACAACAAAATTTTTTAAATCAAACTTGAGTGTAAGAGTCCTCAGTACCTTTTTTATTATATTGGATTCATAAATAACCTCTATAAAACCTTTGATCATGTTTATTAGCTCATAAACCCATAGAAGATAGGATGCCATAGTATCTTCTTCCTTCATTTTGAGACCTTCAAATTGCCTTTGATATGTCTACAACTTAGCTAGTTTTACCTTAGAGTCTCCTTCATAGATAGTCTATAATTTGACCCAAATTTCTTTGGCAGATTTGTAATGGATCACTTTGGTGAATTAATCCTTGGATAAACCATAAATTATAGCATTCATGGCTTTTGAATTATTCTCGCTCAACTTCTTTTTGGTAACACTAGTTGGAGGAGTAGTTGTAGTATAACCATTCATGACAGACTGCCAAATATCAAACCATAAAGACATGATGTATATCCTCATCCTTGTTCTCTAGAAAGAATAATTTGACCCATTGAAAAATAGTTCTTGATTTGTAGAGAAACACTACATTTTTTGACTTTCCATAATGTACCTTGGATCACCTTCAAGTGATTAAACTTGCATAGAAGGTCTAGCATTGATACCAATTACTGGAGGTATAATCACTAAGAGAGGGGGTGAATTAGTAATGCAAGATATTTCAAATTTTAGTTACAATCATTTTAACCGCTTAAACAATGATCACATTCATTCATAAAGCATACAAGATGTTCATAACAATGAATAAGAAAGATGACGCAAGATCATACACAAAACACAAGATCTATATGGGAAACCCTCTTTGATATTAAAACCCACTCTCAATCCTATAAACACATGAACTACTTATTCTATGAGATGATTACAAATAAGATACACTTTCAGTGAAGCACCCACTTCACAAGGATCACCTACCCCTAAGTATGAACAAGCACCCACTTGTTCTAGATGTTGAACACCCACACAACACCTTATTAAATCAAAAACTCCATAATTCTAATTGCAGACCAATATAATTGGAGACACAATGTATAACATCTCTCTATCACCCTCTTTACATATAATAAAACTTGCTCATACAAGCAATGCATCCAAAACACCCTTTTGGATATATCTAGTATTTTTTTCTCATCCTCAATCTATTCCATACTTTAGTCTATCCACTGAGTAAACTATCTCTGAGCTCTCTCCTTTATCTCTATCTTCTACTCTCTCAATGCATGCACACACAAGTCTAGAAACCATTTCCTTGGCCTCCACTATGATTCTTCATGCATATTATCTTCTTGATCTATGATAATAATTTCCTTAACCATTAAGACATCTAATATGATAATACATAGCTCAAATAAATTATCATATGTCTACCATAACATCTATGGGTCACCTTAAGTAGCTACACCTTTCAATTAGGCCTTAGTACCATTATAGGTCTCATGGAGACCTATTCACCCATTAAGCACTCCATCAAGAAAATTAAGAACACAAGATCATTTTCAAATACTTGGGTCCACTCCATATAACCCCTAAAACATCGTTAAGATATTGATCCCACCAAAACATCCTTCTGCTAAAGCATAATTACTTAAATAATATTTTGTTCATTGTAGCACCATGAATGAATAAATAGTTAACTTCCAAGCCTTTATTCATACTGAATATAGATTGGTCAAGCCTCCAAAATCCACACAAATGATCTTCATTGGGTATACAACACTTTCCAATAGTTATATCATTTTAAAACATCAAAATACCATAAAAAACAAATCAAATATCCTTATCGAGTCACTTGTAGAACATGATAAAACATACAATCAACTTTAGAGGTTAATAACTTTGATTGTGTGAACATTCAAACTTATAACTAGGTTCTATGGGTGTACCTTAGAGTCTTCTACAATTTTTCGTTTTACACCATGATCAAATTCTACATATATCAAAAGTTATAGTTCAAAAATTATAGACCAATTTTCCCTCACAAATTCAAATATTTAAATTCCAATGATCACTATACAAACAGTAAACATCGAGCACTTTACTTTCATCTCATGCTTCCTGGTAATAGTGGATAAATACACACCATTGATCTTCTCTAAGTATCTCAATCTTTATCAAGCAATGCTCACCATTAGATCTAGATTAGAGCTCTTGTGATTGTGCCACTTGGTATATTTTCATGCCTTTTGTATACATTAACTCTTTGACTTGACCTGAACTGTTGATCTTATGACTACACGATCATCTGTGAACCATTGATCTTCTATCAAGCTTTGTGAATGTGTCATTTATCACTATCAATTTCATTCCTTGACATACTGAATTTTATGTACACCATTGAATCAAGATCTAAGATTTAATGTGGACTGTTATATCTACTGACTAGTGACCTCAAATTTCAATGAAGTTAAATATGACGGCCTCTAGCCTGACATAGTCTACAAGAGCAACTTTGAAGCTTTATAACTTGAGATAGAAAATACTTTAAGAGTCCAAATTTTCAAGGGACGTTCTTGGCACTATAGATAACATCTCCATGAATTCTTTTGACCATGGTTGACTTTATGAGACCCTATATTAAATGCAAAAACTTGTTGGTTCATTCAAATTTACATGACGTGTAGTGATGGTCTGGCTTCTTTTAAGCTAAAAGATGCTTGTTTCTTATTCTAAATGATCAAGTGACACACTACAGACTTGATCGCACTAGAGCTTCACTAACACATATATGAATTCCTCACAAATTTTTCTTTATCCTTAGAGACCTGCATATGTGTTATATATCTCCAAATCATCAATTTGATCACTTTGTCATTAATGCATTAGTACAACATGCTCTCTTTGACATCAATGAAAACCAAACATCAATGACTATTTTCAACAGCATAACCACCTTTTTTTACATTACAAATTGTGCAAAATTGAGTTTATAAAAACACACCACTTAAGTGGTGTAAAAGTGAGTTGATGTAATTACACCACATGCAAATGTGAAATTCTAAAATTACACCACTTGAATGGTGAAAATGCTTTGGTGGTTTTACATCACATGAAATGTATAAATAAAAATTACATAATTTGAGACTTACAAAGTGACATAGTGTATTTACATGAATTTTATTTACAAGGTTATAATTACAGATAATTTGTAACTCAAAATGACAAAATAGGATCCAACATTAACATGAAAATACCAGAAGCTTGATGAAGAATTCCTCCACTTTATCCTTTGTTGAAGACAATATCAGTCATTCTTTTAACTTGTTAGGGAATTTCATCCCGCATATGCTTCTCTTTTATATTGGCATATGTCAGAGTAATCTTAAATTTACTTGACCAAGAATTTTCAATGACCACTGATGTTTTCTAGTCATCCTTTATGTTCACCATAGAAACATTTTCTTCATAAGAGCATAATATTCATGTTAATATTTTTTTTAAACTTTCCATAGAAATCTTTAACCTTAACAAGTCACTACAAGGACTCAGAGGGTACTTTCAATGTTAAAAATATTTTAATTTACACTTGCCATTTGCATTTGGCCTCCAAAAATTTATGTTGGTAACTTATGCCCATAGCTAGAAGTCTAACACTAAATACTACTAAGCACATGCAAACATATATCCATATGACACTTGAATTAATTTCAAAGAAGCCTATGTAAAACAACTTTGTCTCATTAAAATTGCCTTCTACTAGTGAAAACTACAAACTTCCAACCAATACCATGCTTTTGTAGCAAATATCATAGGTTTTTGGACCAAAATAATCTTTTAAACACTCAAAACCATGGGTATTATTGATAAAACCACTTCATTTTTAAAATACCACAAATTTATTCTTGAAACCACCATCATTATCCATTTACCACAAATTTGGAGAAGTACAAAACAAAATTGCATGACTTGGGGAAATGTAATTTCAATTTATATGACCAAGGAAAACAAAATTTGAAATTAGATGACCATGGAAATGAAAATTCAATTCGCACGAGAAGGGAAAATGCAAAAAGGATTT
>JARHVA010002788.1:30000-360000 GCA_037957365.1 Torreya grandis | reverse complement strand
AGTGTAGGGTACTACAGTTCTAATGGCAGCTTCAACAATAAAATCCAAACTAGGTGGAGTACCCAAAATATTGGTTATCATCTATAGAAACAAAAAATGAAATTATTAAATTATTAATCAATTGAGTAAACATATATTAAAATATCAAATTAATATTTTTTTACATACATACACATGTTATAATTAATTACTTGTGTGAATACATATGGTGAAGTAGATAAGTCTTAAATATGTAGTTGTGTGCTAATTTGAGGTGGTGAAATAAATCTAGATGGCATATACTATTTCAGATTGTGTCTGAAGGGCTAAAGTAACTATAGATGGAATATATTGTTGTGTACTAATGTTTGGAGGTGCTTAAGAAACTATAGATGGCATATATGCTTACATATTAGTGTCATGTATAGATGTGTGTATAGTCTCTAGGGTGTGGCAATTAGATTTGAATATGCAGCCCCTATATGTCTAACCTGAATATATGGTCCAGTATAATTTCTCCCACATGATGTGCAATTATGTACAATAACTATAGGATGCTTGCTAGTTGTGCTACCACATGAAGCACCAATAGTAGGAGGGACACTACTAGATGTTTCATAACCTATAACATATGTACAAGTACTAAGTGTATGCATCCCATGGTAAATGATGACCTATGTGATACTAATAACTACTTCAAGGGTGTCCATTTTTGTACTAAAATTAAATATTTAGTGATGGAAGTATGTGTTAATGTCCTGGTATTTCTTTGTGAGTTTTTTTAGTAGTTTTGGTCCAGCTTGGCATTGGGTCTATTAAATGAGGACCTACTTCCCCTACCTTGGGATACCTTCATGTCCAAATAATTTGAGATATTGGAGAATAAATTTACAATAAATATGTCTCAAAAAATACAATAAAACCTCATTTTTATTTCATGAAGGCTCATCAAACACCATCCACCACCTTTTCCACTTATTTAAAAATCTCTACATGAATACACCAATCAATGCTAATATGTTTGAAACTCGTTGGTGGTGGTTTTATGGTTCTAAGGATATGAAACAAAGCACAATTTTTTTTCCCTTTCTTCTATTTTTCATTTAAATATCCTCGTATGAAAATTTATTGGAATTATAATTTTTAATACCTCTCTTTGATGTGGCATTCCATCAATTTGGGAAGTGACATTTCCAACATTGTTATAAATGACCTCCAATGTATCAACAATTAAATTTTGTGCACTATCTTTTGAATATTCACACAAACTATTAATTATAATTTATAAATATTTCTTCTTTAAATTATTATTATTATTATTATTATTATTATTATTATTATTATTATTATTATTATTATTCTTGTTATTATTATTATTATTATTATTATTATTATTATTATTATTATTATTATTATTATTATTATTATTATATGAAGTTAAAATGGCAGGGATTTTCATTAGGGTTTTGTTGGAGGTTTTCTTCAAGAAATGGATCCATCAAATCAAGAATATGAAATCATAAAAATAGAAATTTATATTAAGTAGTTGAATCCTTTCAAAAGATAATTATAATTTTAATTTCAATAGCCCCTTACCTTGTGATTTTTTTAAAAAAAATCATCACAAAAAATATTATTACAAACCCTAAGCATGCCCTAAGGAAAAAATACAACATAGTTGGGACTACAATGTAAGTGTGGAATCTAAGTAGCGATGTTTGGAGAATAATAACATACACACTCTCTCTATTTTCCTCTTCTCAATCACAAGAAAAAAATGTGAAATGAGAATAAATCATAGGTTTGTGTTTTTAACTCTTTTCTTTGTTGTATGAATGTTGTGCACTCTTTGTGGGGAAAAGGGCACACACCCTTTAGGTTCATTACCAACTCATATATTACCTTTTTTTTTGTGTGTGTGTGTGTGTTCTTTTGAAAACGGTACTCATCCTTCATAACGAATGATTTTTTTCCTTAAAATGGCCCCTTTTTGTCCCCCAACCTTTTTCATCTACCCACCTATAATGTAGACACACCACCTAACAATCATGTAGGTTATTATATATATCATGACCATTTTAATGATTTATATAGTGATATATGTGGTAATCCTCACCTAGGCATGTGACATTTACACCGGTTGATATAAGATATACATTTTAGCATCCCTTTGATGGGACCATAGGTAACATTCCTAATCTTTATTTATATTATAGCTCAGACATAATTTATCATCAATAGATTCTTATTTATTTCTTGATCACCTTATCTTGATTTAGATAATTGACTCCTTCATTAATCTATTTTCAAATGGATGTAGAAATGTGATTTCATATTGAACATTATTCTATCCCTTGACTTTGATTTGATTATTGTGTTTCACTGGCCCTTTCCTTTTGATTATGTATCATATTCTATGCATTCACACTAGCTATCTTATAATGACACATGCATATGCATTCTTTACATCAGTCTAATCTTAGTACATATTCTTTGAGGCATGTTACACATCAAATCTTAATAGATTTGTTTCATGTCTATTATTATTGTGTTTCATGACCATGATGCATGTATTAATGGCTTATTCACTATGATAATGTGTGTATGTGTATGTTTACATACATTCATATGGAGATAATTTATTATTATTGTGTGTTTCATGTTATGATGTATATCAAACATGTTTCTATTGTGTGTTAACTATTTATATTAACATTTTCATGATTTATCTCATGTTTTTACTATGATTCTTATTACTACATGCTTCATTGATATATCTAGTTGAATCTAACACCTATTTTTAAATAGATTATGATGATTAAATATTGTGTCCTCTTAACACAGAGCTTTCAATTATTTTGATTTCATGTTCCATACTGATTGAAATGATCAAGGTTATTCTAGACAAACACATCTTATCATTTTTATAGGGGTGCTTTACATTATTATTTTTTTCATGTATAACAAAAAATGCAAATAACTCTTTCTTTTGAGACAAGTGATTTTTAGGCTTCATACCTCATATAAAAAATGAGTGCATACAATGGGCATGTTTCAAATATTTATCTCAAACATATATTTCATAATTTGTTATAATTTATATGATTTGAATTGAAAATCTAGCATATTAAGATGTGTTCACATGATTTTGAGGAAAATAGAGACATTCCATGAAATTTTAAGACAAAATTTGACATTCTATATCCATATTGAGGATTGGGGAGTGATCATAGATGGTACTACACACTAACTTTGGGTATATATCCAACTACATCCATTTATCCTTTTTATATACAAACATGAGTTCAAGATTTTTATCAATACACCCTTGTTTGATTTATTGGTTAAGAAGAGAATAAGGATATATTAACTTTTGTCCATTTGAATAAGGGTTATTTAAACACCTAGGGAAATGTGGTTGAGTTTCTTGTAGCACTCAACTACTAACATCACCTTCTCTAGTGATATTTTTGACATTCACAATCCTTATCTCACCATTTGAGTAGTTGCATCTCCCTGGAGCATGTTTACATTTTATCCAATCAAATTCAAGAAGTGTAAGCATGGTGTGCATACCATCAAGTGTATTGTTTCCTCATATTTTAAATATTATATTATTTCAATCATTCAAATAATTTCATATTGATTATCATGAGATGAAATTAATATACACATGTTTTCTTGAAGGTCTTACTTGGAATAAATTGTACACTCTAGTTACCCTGTCATCATAAAGAATGGTTATCACATGTATCAACTTTATTTATTTAATAATTTTAATTCATAATACTAAATGCTAGATTAGAAGGAGGCATCTTTATATACCTAAAAAAAATTAACACTTTAGCGATGTTAATTTGGCATCCACTGACTGACTTTGAAAATGTAAATATATTTGAATCTTGAGCACACTTTCCCTTTGTCAGTCTAATTATCCATTGTATTAGCTAGGTTTATCTTCCAAACATGTTTATTTAGAATCAACTTAGTCTGTATAAGACCACCTTCAAAATCATAGACAAACATTCCCTATAACTGAGATCTTTATATGCGATTCCAACACACTATTTCTAAACCTAGACAATGTCAGATACTGTAGGTGTCTCCCTCTACCTACAATCTATGGGCCGTAATAGATAATTCTAAAATAAGGAAATATCCATTAGGTTATCATAGACACATTTCATAGCACAGTTTTAGAAATAAAGTAAAAAAATATCTATTTATACAAATCTTCCCTAAGGTTATTGATCATCATAGAATCACCAAATAAGACCATGGATCATATCTCACTCCTTTGGATTAATCCGTATATCTAAATATGTTTACAAAGAGATTAAATTTGTATGGTGCCAAATGCCAAAGATTAAATAAAAGACTACATTCTAGGTTGTTCATGATTTTGTACACACTCACCTAAGTGGGAGGACTATGTGGGGTTTGATCCCTCTTTGGAGAATAGGAACATAGGTAGTGCTCATACATTTAGAAAGGAGTAATTGGGGATGTCTAACCCATACTGCTAACCCAGTTTATGGTATTTTGTAATAAATCAATCATAACAATGTTTTTGGAAAAAAGAGATAAAACAAGTATTATCACATGGGATTGAAGATATCACACATACATAAAACATTTATAGTCACATGCACATGGCTCTTAGAAATTTTAGATCCCCATTTTGAAAATAGATAATGTTGTTAAACCTTGAGAGTTTCGGTCAGTATATGCATTTAAATTTTCCAAAAACATCCAAATAGTCAATCTTCGTTTCAAATCTCATCCCCAGATGCAAGACAACTTAAGAATTTTCAGATCATATGGCATCTTTTGTGAGTGATAGGTTTTCAGAATTAGCTAAGTACATTATCATTCTCTTGTCTTGTCAAGTGTGGTTGCAATATACATTATCCCATTTCGATTCAAATTATTATTTTTATTTCCATTGTTTATGTAATCTAACATATTAAATAGTTTAAATTATTTTATAGATACATTAGGTATAAAATAACCAAAACGTTAGCATATAGAACTAGATACTTGAACATAATTGTCATGCACTTCAATTTGTTAAAGCTATATTAACTTGAACTGACCTTGAGGGGGATCTTGGAACGATATCACCAACATAAATTTGTATTGAGATCTAATCCAATTAAAAAAAAGTATCATGTCACAATTTTATCTAATATGACTTACAACTTAAATAGTGTAATTGTTGGTAATGTTATATACACATATAAGATATATTCATTAATTAATACATTAAAATTTAATTATGTTTCCAATTAGACAATGAACTTCATAATGCAAACATTTAACTTTATAATGCAAATAATTAAATTCATAATGCAATGATTTAACTTCACAAATCAAAAATTAACTCCATAATGGACAAATTAAACTTCACCATGCAAACAATCAATATATAGATATATTGAAATTCACATAGCAAGCATTGAAATTTACATTGCATTAATCAAACATCCCATTGAATTAATTTAACTTTTCATTGAATATAATTGTTTTTTGGAATTAGAATTTTGATTTGTTATGATTCCTAAACACATTAATAATTGAAAACAAGTATTGATGCCCAAAAAACATCATCATCAATAACACACATTTTTTACATTAACATCTGACTATGGAATTAAATTATACACATGCCACACATATCAATGATTTTGATGATACATCCTTTTCACAACAACATACCCAAAATCAAACCCAAACATTATATAAATCATGCACAATGTGTTTATGCTTCCAACAATCAATATTATATATATTAATTGTTTTCTTGATCACCTTTTGTTGATTTAATTGATTGATTCCTCCATTATTCTATTATGACATGGATGTGTACATATGATTTCATATTAAACTTTATTCTATCCATTGGCTTTAATTTTATTATTATTATGCCCTTTGAAGAGGTTTCAACCTAACCTTGTGCCCATTGGCCTTCATGTATATGATGCAAACTTTGAGTAGTTATGAAATATCATGCACAATGAATTACATTCAATTGTCCATATTTGCATGCAAAATTATATTTTTTATTTATGAAACGTTATATATTATAATGTATTGGTAGATCTTCCTTAATTGTACTTATAAAGATGATCTTTATTATTCACATATACAAACTATTATATATTATGATATTGATTTAGATCCTTATTCTAAAAATTATTTGGTAATTTTGTGAAGTATAAATATATTAAAAAAGGAAGTTAGCTTGGTATCAAAATACTCAAAGCAATTATCGAGTTACTAACTAATGACAACTCCATGGACAAGTTTTAGATTAGTATGTGGGTTCAAAGGTGAAAGCTGACTTGATATGCCATTCAAAATCCCCAAGCCATTTTATTATTACAAGCATATCGAGGAAGGTATGTTGTTCAAGAAGATATTCATTACACTACTATATGCAAGGGCAGATTCAATTTATAATATAATTCATTTAAGTAAGAGGTCTAGCTAGTAATCAAGTTGACTTGAGAATGGACATGAGCTAGCCCAATTTAATTGTGCATAGTGGGTTAACAAAGTGACCATAAATATTATGTTTAAATAGCGAGTACACTTAAGCATACTAAGTTGATAATCATGTCTAACATAAAGTTAAAGCATCCCAATAAACGTTAAGAGAGAATTAAAGAGATTATGAGGGAATATTAAATGTAGGAAATGTGTTTGCACCAAGAGTATAATGTGGTATAATAATATGGATCAGTGAGGAAATGAGATATTTTGATATCTTGATTGATGAACCTCTCTTGGACGCCACACTAGGACAATTATACGTTGAACAAGCTTCCTTCAATTTAGCTAGCTCGATTAAGGGGCGGGGGGAGTCCAGCAAATTGATTAGTTTGAGAAAAGAGAATAAAAATTAAGATATACTTATTAAAACATGATGATCCATTGTGCCTAAAGAATATAACATATAAACTTGTAGTGCTCCATTCCATCATTGGGTTGTGTGGTACAAGGATATAATTGAAGAGATGGAGTGTGGCGAGACAATTGCATGAGAAAAGCACTGGTGGTGCCATTTAGCATACGCCATATCTATGAGGATAGAGAATAAGATGTTGGGCATTACACCAAATTGCATGCATTTTCAAACACCTTGAGTACTAAATCTCTGGTTAATAAAAAATATGTCGATATCATTCTTGGAAAGACAAAGGATATTTAAAGTGTATGAATGAAACAGCAATAGGTTAGGAATTGTTATCTCCAATTCATCCATACAAAATTCGTGTGCCTAAATATCGCCAGTTATTGATTCTAGAGGAAGCCTCAGATGGGGGATTTATCATTTGGGTGTAGATGAACCTCCACCTTTTGACAGAATTGAGCATCTAACGACTGGTTTTATTGGGCTTTTGTAAAGGTTAAGACAACAAGAGGGTCAGGAAGTGCGCTAAGCAAATCCTTTGCAGGCATGACGAAAATTATGCACAATTGAGTGTAATCAGAAGACAGTCAAGGGAACTGAGATTCAGAGTGTTCTTAAACCTTAGTACCTGGCAGAAGCAATTAAGCTGGAGCGTGCTTCTATGATTGCTAAGGGAAATGAGATTTAACCAATGAAGCGTACGCCTTGTTATAGCAGGAATGTTTTATCTATAATCTTGAAACATATTCTTGGCTCTCTCTTTCTCTCTATCTGATTCTATTTTTGGTATACATATAATATAGTATGTGCTCTAATTCTGATAGCATGCAGATGCTCGTTAATAATTTGTATTAGAGCTATTTATGTATTATTATATGGTTGTGTATTCAAATGTAAAAATTGTGGTCTTGCTGAAACAATATGAATACATGGTTTTATATTATAGCCATACCAACCATGTCAGACTTACATTAAAGAATGGCCTTCAAATTTTATCCAGTTTCCATAGGACTTTTCGACGATGTTCGTTCGTCTAGAAATGGACTGTGTGGTCTTCATCCATTTAAACTCAGTATAAAAGCTTTTTCCGTCGTTTGGATGGTATAAATTGGTGGTATCTTGGACTTACATGTTTGATGGCTTACGTATTTGTGTAATTTGTTTTTGAAAGATGGAATGTATTCAGACTTTGGCATGTAAGTTTAAAATTTGAATGCCTAATTTATTTTTATTTTTATTTTGTTTTAAATCGATACTTGAGAATTAATAGGTCTTAGGGCTTTTTAATATAAGATTCAAAAAACAACATAGTGATTTGGTTTAAAATTTAAAAATGTGAAGGAAAAATGACTAAATCATAACCAAATTGATTCAAGTTCATGGAAAAATCAATAGTCACTATATAAACAAAAATTATTCAACAATAATCATATGACCTTTAAGGAGACTAGCTTAAATATACATAATATACTATTAACACTGCCAACTATCCCGAAAGAGCCAAACAGAACTAAACTGAAACATAGTTATTCCAGAAAAACTAACTCTACTAACTTTCCATTATTGGGCAGAAAAAAGCCCTATTTGCTAGGATTGCCAGACTTTTTGAACCCAGTTTCACAAACTACATGCCTTCTATCCTTAGAAGCAACCCCTGTCAACACCACCGCCTTCCCAGACCCAGTCCTCTCGGCCATCTACACCTTTGAGAAAACCAACCTTCTCTGGGAGCTCGTTGAATCCTTAATCATCCGATTTTTACCACGTCACCATGGTGGAGCCTTGAAATCCCCCCTGCACCACTCCCTTAGCTAGCCACTTTATTGCCTTAACCCGCTCTGACTACCTTCTCAAAAACCATTCTAGACTTGGGATGGGTTGCAATGAGTCTTGGATTTTCAACATACAAATATCCCTGCTCCTTACCACTAGTTGTTTATCCCCACAAACCTCATCCAACTCTTGCTCAAAATTAACTAGAGCTAGGAACCTCAATTCCAAAGTGCAAAAAATAGACAAAGAATATAACACAATGAGTCCCTTCCTAAAAAGGGAAGAGTGGGAGACAGGTCGAGATGAAGAGTTTCAATCTAATAGAGGAGACCCAATCTATATTTTGACCAAACAAAGAATTCAACAACCTTCTGGACTTGCTCTAAATTAGAGAAAAGCAAACAAAGGTTGCTGGTAAAAAGGGAAGTCAGGTATGAATTGACTCTTACCCTATTGCTTGTTGCCAACATATCTAACACCAAAACCTGTTCAATGGCTTCTACCACCTCCACCATCAAAATCCAAAAGACATTGAACAATCTTGTCTGAGATATGATACTAAAAAACTCATTTCCTTGGTCTTAGCCTTATCAAAAACTAATGGCCGCCCTATTGTTTCCACCTAGAATGTTAAGATGTGGAGCTAAAAGCTTCAACTGGTGCAAACAGGGAGGAGGTTGCTGAGTTCCAGGGAGACCGGCGTTGGTAGAGTGCAGTGCACATGGAAACCGAAGACGGCAGGATGGACAGGAATGAAACCGACATCGATAGGATGTCGACCGATGTCGGTCACCTCTAGGCAGATAGGGACTGACGTCGGTTGCCTGTGGCAGTTCCAGAACTACTTGTTCCATGGACAGTTAGTTCGTTGAACCGAGTGTTTGCATGCAAAGGCTATTTTTGGTCTTGAGTTGTGTGTCTAATTATTGTAATTAGGTTAGTCTAATTATTGTAAGCATGAGATCTATATATGGACTCATGGGTTGTATTGTAAACTTGTAGCTAGTGAGTAAGAGAGCAATAAGCTCCTTCAGAGAGAAGAGAGCAATGGTGCATTCCTCCTAGTGCCACAGTACCAAGGTGGGTACTGGTTTGGAGAATCAGCAGGGTTCTTCGATTGTGTATGATCTTGGTCAGCATGTGTGCATGAATTTATATAGGAGATCTACAATGGTGAGTAAGGTCTAGTGATTTACAGGTAGCAGCAGAGAGCAGGAGATCTACTTGGAGTACGGTTGCGTACTTGGTGAACTGGCAGCGTGTTACTGACTGGTTGGAGAGGTGAATATCAATTTTGTATTTAGAGTTGATTGTTGTGACCAAGAGAGAGAGGGAAGAAGGTCTTGAGGTGTGGCGAACCTTTGAGGTGGAAGAAGAAGTGGCATCTTCTTTATTGTATATTCTTCTGAGTGTTTATTAATACAATTGTGTATTGTCTCTCAATTCCTGTGTTGTTTCATATTTCTAGTTACTTATTGATTCTGGTTAAATTCCGTGTTTAGTTGCTAATACAAGAAGTAATCATATGTGCTCTAATTGGTAGAGCAAGATCCTGACATAGAATTGCTCCATCTCCCAAAACTACTTACAAAATTGGTTGCATACTAACAACCTGACCAAAAAAAGCACCACCTTATGATCATTGTGTTTGCCAAACCATCCCAAATCATTAATGTGCACGCTAAAGATCTTACAGAGCCTTGATTTCCAATTATAGCAAGTTTTTTCACTCAAAATCCAAAAATCCTTCGTCATCAAAGCCCAATGAAACTCAAGCATGCGGACACATCATCAAAGGACAAGGAAATCACCTTGCTCAAATTTAAAGGAGGAAATTATTTTTTAATAAAAAATAAAGACTCCTTTAAACACCTTTTATACTTCAAAGATCTATTTGATCAAAATTTATACAATCTTCCTAGCTAAACCTTATGTTATCCATTTGGACTTCCACGGATTGGTTAATAGCAATATTAGCCATAAAGTTTGCCATGGTATTGCTTCTCTAAAGTAATGAGAATAGGACCAAGCATCAAAATTTTCTATCTTGGGCCAAATGATTTCTAATATATTAGCTAATTTCTATGATTTCATCTTTTTATTAATCAATGCTTGAATCATAGCCTAAGAGTCACCTTCAATCTCTAAGTTGGTAATGCCACAATCAAAAGCCATCTGAATTTCAGCAGTCAAATCCTGAGCCCCTGCTTTATTATTAGTCCCATCTGGAAGCGTCAAAGATAAATCTCTAATTAAAGAGCCACTGCAATCTTTTATCACACTCCCTGCACTAGATGCCCCTGGATTACCTCTATTAGCCCCATCGAAATTCAATTTAAACCAACCAAGTTTAGGCAGTTTCTAGATTGCCTATTTTCTACTTCTCTTTACTTTCTTATTTACTATTGATCCCTGAATAGGAGGTTGTTTAATATATTTCTAATTATCACATATTTGCATATCTCATTAAGTTAGCATACCTTTTTTCCTTTCAAAGTGTGAAGAAACCACTTCCAAAATAGAGAATTCTATTTATTTTAAAACTGCATATCGGGGTGAGATTTGTTGGCAAAAATTTGAGCATTTATTTCTTGACAAACTAACCAAATCAAAATCATTGGGCTGCATCCCCACAAGGTGAATAAACAATTCTTGACATTCCCCACTGGCCACAAAGCAAAATCTTGATGAAGAGACTGCAGCCAAGCCCAAGACCAATTGAATTTATTACACATCCAAACCCAACACCAAAAAGAAAACAAAAACTTATATAATAGATGATCCTCATATTCTTCCTCTTATTCACATAAACAACATCAAGGCCCACAAACCCAATTTTCTTCAAACAATCTTGAATTAGAATGTGGCCCTAAACTACCAACCAGGGAAAAGTGCAAGCTTTCTATAAACCTTTTTAATTCCAACATAAAAAAATTACATCTTATAGAGTCATCCTTAGCTTCCACCATTTGATAGCCTAGATGAACTGAATAAATACCTAATTTAGCCTCAATCCAATGCAGCGAATCATCCATATTTTTCAAAAAAAAATCTTGTTCTTGAGACTAGCTTCCAACAATCGAGCCTCTTCTATTAGAACAAGCAGATCTTGAAAACTTCTCCATCTGTAATCCACTCTTCTTAAATGACAATCAAAAATCGCATAATCACAAACTTTCACAGCCCACAAATTTTACAGAAGTGGTTTGATCTGTCTATATACAAATTCCTCCACTAAAAGGTAGTGGCCATTCCAAGAATCATTCCTAAAATCTATCTTTTTGTCATTATTAACCATCCAAAAAACATGCTAAGAAATAACCAATCTATAATTCAATATAAAATTCCACATATGAGATCCCCAGGGTGGATTCCTAATATAAACCATTTTCTCTGAGTCTGAATCAAGAAACTTGGTTCTTGGAAATCTGCAATCATAATCTATCTAGCTCAAAAACCATTTCCCAGATTGATTTAGCTCCCAACGTTGTATTCTGAAGATGAAGATCTTTAATTCCCACTCCTTTATGTTTCCTTTTGCAAACCCACTCTCATTTCATCAATAAAATTTTCTTATCTTTACCACAACCTTGCCAAAGAAAATATTTCATTATATTATTCATGGAATTGATTACCCTTGTTGGAGGGATGAGCACTGAGAAACAATAGGTTAGAAGAGCACTAAGGACTACTTTGATTAGAGTAATCCTACCAGCTAAGGAAAGCCATATTCCTCTCCATAAACTCAAGCAGGCCTTAAATCTTTCCATTAAATTTTTCCAAATTCTTGAGGATCCATTCCCTTTGAAAAAAGGCATCCCCAAATATTTTCTTGGAAGTTTTCTGATATTAAAGCCTAGAAGGTTGCTTAGATTCCTTTCAATGCTATGACAACAAATCACAAAATAAATTCCAGGCTTATCTTCATGAGCTTTTTGAATAGAAGCTTCTTCATAGCTTCTCAAGATTTTTGTAAACTCCAGAGCTTCTGTTATCATTGATTTTCCAAAAATAAAATTATCATCTGCAAATTGATGATGCATTAAAGAATCAAAATTTTCAATAATTTGTAAGCTTTAAAGCCTATCTTGATCTTGTGCATCATGAACTACTCTACCCAAAGATTTTACCATGATAATGAATAGAAAATGAGAAAAAGGATCTACTTGCCTCAAACCTCTAGAAATTTAAAAAACCAAAGGGACTACCATTTACTAGCACTAAATTTTTTGGGTTAGAAATACAATTGAAGACCCATTCATACCAATCTTTACTAAAAATGAACTTCAACAAAATTTTAAACAAAAATATCCCATTAACTCCATCATATGCTTTGTTAATATCCAATTTTATCATCATACCTTTTTTCTGATTATGGGATAGAGAGTGCATAATTTCATGTGCCACTATAATACCTTCATGAATGCTTCTACTTGGAACAAAACCCACTTGTTCACCAGAAATTAACTTATTCAAAAAAGATTTAATTCTCTTAGCTATTACTTTAGAAATTATCTTATAAACAATATTACACAATGCCACATGTCTAAAGTATAGGAAAGAATATTTCACTTCCCCTTTCGAGAATTAAAAAATAAAATTCATATTCAACTCTATCTTCTCTTTTTTCTTCTTTCTAGATTCTTCTACCATCTCCCAGACCTCAATTCCCATCACCTCCCAGAAATGTTGAAAGAAGGTTGCAGGTAAACCATCAAGCCCATAAGCTTTATCTTAGCCCATAAAAAAACCACCATTTTGATTTCTTCCAAAGAAAATAGCACCATCAATTTATCATTCATATCTTGGGAAAAAACTTTAGGGATGACTTGAAGAAATTCATTTTGAGCTCTCAAGTTAGAACCAATCTCATCATTTAAATTTTTTTGGAAGAAGTGAACTACTTCCACTCTAATCTCTTCAGGGGTTTCTAAGGCCACCCCTTGACTAGAACAGATATGTGCTATTTTATTCACCTTCCTTCTAGATTTAAATGATTGATGAAAAAAGTAGAATTTGTGTCCCCTTCTTTAAGCCAATTTTTTCTAGATTTATGTTGCCAATAGATCTCTTCCCTGCAAAGAATTTTCTCATATTCCCTAGTCAAATATTTCTCATAGTGATAAGTTATTTCATCCATCCCTTTCTCAAAAATTAGCTCATTCAACTTCTTAAAGTCTTCTTCAATTCTAATTTTTTCCTAAAAAATATTCTCTCTCTTAAACATCTAAACCATCTTATAACCATCTAAAACATCTAATCTCAATTCCACACTTTTAGTTTTTATTTCTCAAATTTTAAGATCTTAAACATCTAAACCATCTTATAACCTTGAACTATTGGACATTGAAGCCAACAAGTTTTGAAAAAGTCAAAGAGAGAGGGGTCTCACAACCACATCAGTTCAAATTTGAATGGACATCTTTTTGAAGGGGAGTCAAAATCAATTTTCAAAACAATTGGTTGATGATTTGAACCTACAAACTGAGAGACCCAACAATCCAATTTTCTATTACATTCATGCCAATTAAGAGTAGTCAAAAACCTATCCAGGCACTCCATAATATTATCTTTTTCTAAGAGCCTATTATTCCAAGTAAACCATCCGAAATTAGGAGAAACATCTTATAGAGCATTTAGCTTAATGAACTTACCAAAATCTTGAATCACCTGAGAGTTAGAAAACACACCACCTTTCTTATCTTTGAAAATTGAGATGGCATTAAAGTCACCTCTTAATATAAACTTTTATATCTAGAAGTATTTGAGAAAAGATGAAATGTCTTCCCATAGTTTAGATTTGACTTGAAAACCTTGGGGACCATAGATGTTAACCAAAAAAACTACAAGTTTGAATTATAACTAAGAATTTTACTTATTTGCTAATTTTGCTCCGAAGCAATCACATAAAGTTTGGAAGAAAAAGGTGACTAGAGAACAGCTAATCCTCGTGAAGCTTCCACTACCTCCATAAAGACCCCATGCCAACAACTCCTAAATGAACTCAAAAAACTTTCACCTTCTTCCTTATCTAGTTTGGTTTCTTGCAACAATAAAATATCTAGATTTTCAATCTCAATTAGATGTTTTACCTATTGTATTTTGTTAGGGGCATTAATACCCCTAACATTCCGTGATATTAATTTCATGATTCCTAAGGAGGGATTTCCACCCCCCACTTTACAACATCCCAAAAATTCTCTAGAGTACCATGCCTTCATGTTAGAATTTCTCCTTTAGTTTGCTCTTTTTTTGCCCTAAGCCTTCTTCGGTCCCTAATCTAAATTCATGTTATTGCTGAGGAACTTTGAGATGGATATAGTCTATTTTGAATTCAAATCCCCTTCAGAGGCTTCATCTAATTCTGATTCCTCATCCAAGGCTTCCTTATCTGAACAAATGAATCTTGGGCTTCAACCTCTGAATTACTCAACTCCTTAAGATTTCCAGAAACCATATGGTTTTTCATTTCAGAACTAATTCTTTAATGGAAAGGGATTATTTCTCAATAAAATCATAGATTTTTAACATTGAATTTGGGGAAATTAATTTCAGATTTTCCTATCTTAACCAATAGATCCTTAATAGCCTTTATTTTCTAAGCTTGTAAAAGCCACAAATCCTTCTTACTAGTTAACTGAACATCCCTACTTTCTTGATTCTTTTGAAGAGGTATATTCCCTTGTAAACCCTTCTTTAATTTTCATTGAGGCCTTGCCTTGATATATTTGGTTTGAAGTGAGATCCTATTATTTTATAAAACTTCTAAATATGCCTTGGTTGATGACAATTATAACATCTAAAAGTAATATTTTTCACATCAATTCTATGATGCCAAACCCTATTTTTTGTTTTAATGATCACAAAATCTAGAATCTCTTGATCCAAGTCCATTTCCACCATAATTCTCACATAGGCATATCTTTCACCTAAGAGTGAAGTTGTATCAATTTCCACTACCAAGCCCATTAGCCCTCCCAATGTTGTGAAGTAGTCTTCTCTCCAATATTCAAAGGGAAGCCCATAGAATCTAATCCACACTGGGAAACTACCCTTTCTTGCTTTGAACGGGTCAAAATTAAGACTCTAATTTTGTAACCAAAGACCCAAACCATTCACCAACAAGCTTTTAACTTCAAAAACCTTAACTTTAACTTCTAATGAACTGAAGACCACTACAAAAAATCCTTTAGGTAAAAAACTTACCTTCTCCTCTAAACCCCAATTTTCTTTAATCCAAAGTTCAACTACTCCCATCACTGGCCATTTCCTGACACATTTTCAAATTAGGGAACACTAAGATAATTATGGAATCTTCACTAAAAACAGTTCTGAAGACCATTACAGGGTTTTGGCTTCTCTTATTTTCAATCCATCACACAAAAGAGCCCATTTATGATTCACCTTAACCGCCTGAAAATGTTCACCATCCATCACCTACTGAGACCCTTCCAACAAACCCAAGTTAACCTCCTTTTCTACTTCAATTAATTTAGAAATTTGATTGCTCCCTTCATCCTACTCAAGAGGATGTTGGTGTTCCCCTATTAACTTGTCTTTCCAATTGGCCCCTATCTTGCTTGCATTCACCTCTTCATCCCACCACTCTCTTTCTTCCTCTATTATAGCTTATAAAACCTTCTTTCAATCTTTTTTTCCATGATTACCTCCATATTTTTCGTTTAAACTGGTAGAACTTAGATTATGTGCTTGATCCTCCCTACTCTCAAGGCCTATTACCCTAGAATTCACTTACAAACCTCCTTTCTTCAATTTTTTCACCTTCACTCCCTCCTCCTCCTTCACTCTGATCTGCACCTTCACCTTCACCGACTATTTTTCTTTCACCATTATATATAATTCCATATTGTTGAAGCTAAGACAAGCTTAATAAAATCTTGAGAAGGATTCATCTCTTCTTATTCTATGTCATTTAAAACTTGAATGCCTATTATTACAGAGAGGATATAATATATAGTTTGTGTTGCTTATGTATGTATCCACATTTTGTCAAAGGTCATGGATTTTAGGCTTTAAATATGCCAATGGAAATTCTTACATGCCTTTTATGCCCTTTTCAACAAACCCAAAACCCATTATGTGCATATCTTACAGCCATGGCATTCCATGAGATAACATATGAATGAGGTATTTCTTAGAAAAGCCTTAAACCCATGTCATGTGAATGTGTGTTCATCTTAGAGATTCACATGTCAAGGTTGGTTATTGATCTTTGGTAGCTACTAAAACTAGCACTTGCTCCAAAGGTGCAAGTTATACTGGAAGGAATGTATACATGTTTTTTCATTTTTTGAGTATATTTATCTTTAAAGTGTATGACATGGTCACCCCGTAATGTTTTATAAATAAACTTATGAACTCTCCCTATGTCTTAGGGCCAATCGATAATCAACCACCCTTTTCTCTCAATCAGTGACTCCTCTACCGCAACATTCATATTGTATCAATAATCATGCCCCTTATGCACCCATATGGTATGCACTTTAAAACATCTTTGGTACCCACTTCAACCATAATGAAAGAAACAAGATACACTCCATAACCTCAATAAAATATGCCACCACACTGTAAGATATAAACCCCTTTGTAATAGGTGCGGGGTATGTAAATCCAACAAATGCCCTGAAGTTGGGGCATGTGTATGATATGGGCATTCTAGTGTATGATATTAGAATAATTACCCTATCATTTTCATTCATCAATAGTTACCATTAACGATGGTTTGTAGTGGACTTTGGATGATCTTCTCTCCTATAGAGTGAGAACATTGATTTTTTCTTGCATAATAACCATTTATTTATATGGTTTGGTTATCTTTTCTCCAACATATTTTTTACTATTTTTTAGAACCCAATCACCCATAATTTTCATAAACCCAACATGTTGCACTCTTCAACCAGACAATACAAATGTCACATGATAAAAATTGGTGGAGTTGCAGTTTTGACATAGTGTTTAGACAAATAGGCTATCTCTTTTCATGAAGAATGTAAGCCATGACTTAGACAAAATCCTTGCATGGTGATTCAGATCCTATGATCATAAATTTTACATATGAACTGATCATAAATATGATGGAATAATAATTAAATTGAATGGATATAAAGTAGTTAAGACAATCTTTATGTATAATATCTATATATATTCACAAATGGTAAGAGCCTTTACAACTAGAGTATTGATTATGATTGTATGTACCCATGTCCACTTCAATTTTATTTTTAAATTCCAACCCCGAAATTCAAAATCACTCTTGGTTATTAACTAAATAGTTTGGTGGAAGCCACATATTGGGTTCACATATATGACATGGCATTCAACTTTGCATGTGTGGTTACTCAAGCAACTGACTAAAATAAATATATGGCTAATGTGCATGAAGTTTTGAGGCATCTAGGTATGGCATCACCATATGCAATCTTTTTCTCACCAAAACTAAGGCATGGCTAATTGATTATTCATCAGTATGGTTGAGTTTTATCCCATATATCTATTGGAGATGAGATTTGAGGAGAGGACCAAAGCTCAAAAATCAATGACTACTATATAGAACCACTTCCTAATATATCAAACCAATGACCAATTGAAAATGTATGACCAATCAGAAACTAAATCCCAATCTCACCAACCAATGACCAAACAAATTTACAAACCAAATCCTTTAGTCCACCCCAAATATAATAGTTGACAGAGATAGCCCAATGTCTATATGTAAATTTATATATGTAAGCCTATGTATCTATGGGGCAAGTCAAGTTCCCAATCTCATCATCTTGTTGATATATATGGCCTAATCTATATATATTGACTTCTTTCATCCCAATTCAATATATATAAGCTATCTCTAACAACTAATAAATTGGTGGGGAACCAAACTATAAATGTACATCCCACTCTCATCTATATGTGTAAGCCATATCTATCAACTATTAGATTTGGGGTCTCTTTATAGAGATATATGGATAACACTTATCCCATATAATTTATACACACACATGTAACTATGTTAAATTTTAAATTGACACATCAATGTAATAACAATGCATATTGATACATGTTAGTTACATCAAATCAAGGTTGTGACATCTTTTATTGTTTGTTTTCTATTGTCAAGGGTAGATGAGAACATCATGAGATTAGTTTGCATGGATCTAGTGTTGGCATGACAAATGGAATAAATATCAAAATGATTGCACCAAAATATATAGTGCATATATAGGTAAAGGTGGTTTCAAACAGTAAACAACACAGTGGATATTTAAATTTGAATTTAATTGCCATATATTCTTTATCAGCCAATCGGATCACATTCCACCACTTCCTTAACACATTTACACCTCATCTTCAAAACTTGCATCACATTGTGGAGTGTAAATGTGTCCCAAATATTTGATGGGAATAGAATTAATTCTACAATTTGACCAATCATCGCCACTCACCATCACCACCATTTAAATTTTTCTAAGTGGCTTGGAAATAAGAAGTAAAGCATTCATTTAAAACTTATATGACCATTTATAATCAATTAAAAAGGTATTGCCATGTATCAATATGTTTGGTAGGGTTATATACAGGACACAAAAAAATGGGTGTAAGATTATGCCATTTATTCAGCTTATATTCTTTCATCGTTAACATACCCTACAAATTTTGATTTGATATTATATGCCATGGGGGCCATATTGTACACCAGACCTGGATTCATGGAGGTGGTTGAATTTACATGACTTGCATCACCCATTATAAAAGGGTTCGTATCTTGCAAGGTGGAGACTTATTTTATTTGATTGAAACATGACACCACGTCTAATGTGCAGCTCAAATCAATGATGCAATGTCATTACTTCAAGGAAAAAACATTGAGGTCTTAGAGTCAGACTTGTTACTTCCATTCATCCATATTACCAATAGATTAACACTTGAAAAAAAAATTATAACCCTTCGGGACAAAAAGCAATATGCCACATAGCTAGATGTCAAACCTATCAACTTAGACATGGTGTTCCTATGTAAGAGTTACCAATGTAAAAAATCAATAAGACGAGTACAAGTGTAGACCTATGAAGATAGTGGTAGGGTTTTCAGTTGATGAATCATTTAATGAGTGATCTCTTCTTTTTATATCCCTACCGCCGCCCCTCTGCCGACCCCCCCCCCCCCCACACACACACACATACATATATCCATAGTGAATACTAATATTTTTGGACACAAATGGATGCATAAACTATCGAGCGAAGCACCCATAATGATCTATACAATGCATAAAGTTCCCATATAAATATATCTATAGGTGGAATGATAGGTCCTAAAATGATATATAATTAGATGGATAGATCTCAATTAATTGTATATGTAAGTGGGCCTCTTATATAGATATATAAGCAGTTAGAGCACCCCTATCTCAAAAATGTATATGATATAGGGCTGACCCATATTTTATGGGAGTTAAAGTTATTCTATAATAAGACTAATCATTGCCCCTCATCGGCACCATCAGTTAACTTTTGCTAAGTGGCTTGCAAAGTAGTAGTGAAGTAATCATTTAAAAGTTACTTAACTATTGATAAGCAATTAAAATTATATCTCTAGGTCAATCATATATTATGTTAGAAATAATAACTACATTTTACAATATTTATACAATTTTTTTAATAAAATAATTATTAAAAAATTAATGGAGTAATCTATGATTTAACACTAAAAATTTGTAGGTGGTTAATATCATATCATTTGCACTCAATCAAAGTAGTTCAATTTTTGGGTTGTGTTAAATTTATAAAGTTTTCCCAATTTATATATGAGAACATGTTTTTTATTCGATGAAGAAACTAAAAATCCTATTTCATAGCTTGTCAAAAGGCATAATTGTTTTGATGTATAAATCATGCATCGTGGTGAATAGTAAAGTTTATTCTAGTGTTTTGATGGTTTTGGTTTTAGATATAGGTATTAGATGCAATAGGTGGTCAAATTAATTTTAATAAAAACTATGCTTACCAATAAAGACAATCCACATAACTTGATAACATGTTAGCTATACAACCCATGCATCTGCCATCTACCATCACCTACACCATGTCACTCTGATGATGTCCTCTTCCTTCATAGTATCAATGATGTCAAGATACTTCTATATAATTATCATTAGATAAAACATGTTTCACTGAAATGGGGAAATATCATACAATTTTCATTATAGTTCTTCAATTACTCACTATGTAATAGCTCCAAGAAGTTTGAAGAGGTAAAGGTTTTTACAAATATTTTTATTGAGACCCTAGAAAACGTAGTGGAGGAAGATAATTATTCCAAGTAGGACAAAGGCTTTTTAAAATTTAATAGCCATGTGGCCTAGACAGATGAGTCCCACCACACGTAAATAAATACCAATCTCTATCATTCTAAATTACAATGTAATCCATCACATATACAAAATATTTGAATAGTGATTCAAATCTTGATCCTCCTACCCTCCATTCTCTATTGATGGGATTAAAAATGTAATAGACATTAAAGGCATTGAATATGTGCCTTTATGTTGTATCCAATTTTTTAATTTATTTTCTCAATGTCAATTGACCAAATTACCTCAAATTGATGCTATTAAACTCAAACTCAACTTTCACCATCTGATTACTATTTTTCCATTGGTTGAGGATTTAAACAATCCCAACCAATATACATGGCTCTATGCATATGTGTTTAAGTTGCAAATGAGTATGAGTCCACTAAACCCCATACTTAATGATTTTATCATTTTATCTATCTTTATGGGTCAATGTGCTCAACTGTATCCACCTCAAGAGTGGTCATCGCATTTTTTGAGCCATAAATATGCTTAAAAGTGTTTGATATCATTAAAAATGATTATTCAATAATGTTAATCATAGAAACAACTTTTTCAAATCTCATTGTAGGAATAGCTAATTAATTGAAACATGAAATAATTTACATCAACTTCATTGGGAGATAAAAATGCCAACACAAAATTTATAATTTCATCTTCCTCACATATGCAATTAGCAGTGGAACCCTAGCCATTGTATGGTTCACATTAACCCCTATCTTCTCATTCTCCATATCGGATGATGGATGTGCATTTGTAAGAATAGGCCAGTAGGTGATATTCTAATATAGTGAACACAAAGAATTCTGTAACAATTATGACCCTACTTATATTCATAAACATGCAAAAGGATGTGCAATAAGTGTTTGATGTATTAAACTACCTTGCTTACCAATTATATACTCTGTTACAATAGCTTGGTGATGATAAATATAAGGAGTAGGGGGAGTTAACTCATATGATAACTCACTATGGGATTGAGTGTAACTCACTTTGGAACTCATAAGAGAACTCACAGTGGTACTCAATTGAACTCAAGGTGGTACTCTATATAGAACTCACCCTCTCACCCACTTAATCTCTTATCACACCTAAGCAATTTAAAGCTACATGTATAGGGATTATCTATTTAATAAGTAAATAGAATACTTAATATCTTACATTAACACCCCCTTTAAGCGTAGCTTAGGTGGGGGATACAACACATAAGTGAGTCCCACTTGATGGCCAAATGCATCCAAACCCAAAAAAAATGGGGTTCAAACAAACCCCCTTCATTTGAACCGCCCTGTGTACTTTTTGAAGGGGGTTCAAATGAACCCCCTTCGAATGAAGGGGGTCAAAGGTTTACTTTGTATGTTTGATTGATTTTTGATTAATTTGAATGAATTGACCAATGAAATGAATGGGGCGGAGGCAGGGTCATGGGGTTTCAAATGAACCCCCTTCGTTCAAACCCAATGTGACATTAAATCCTCACCCATTGAAGTGGAAAGCTACTACTGGTCTAAAATTGCCACTTTAAATGTCACATAATAGGATGAAAAAATAAAATAAAAATGTGTGGCTCTACATATAAATAAGTCTTTTTATGAGCTTTCTAATAATATGATTTTATATAAATTTTAATAATATTTAATATTTATTTTGATTTATTTAGTAAAATATACTTATTTATAAAATAAAGTACCATATGTTTGAGGCACTAGGAAAAATAGGAGACTATGGCCAAAAAATTAAAAAATATCACTGCACTCAACTTTAATGTCTTTGTTTCAATGGTGAAAAAATTAGTCTATTTTAACATATATATATATATATATATATATATATATATATATATATATATATATATATATATATCATGAGGAGAAGACATAAGCATTGATATTCCTTACCTTGATCATTAAAAAATTAATAAAAAAATTATTTTTTAATCAAAAAATAATCTTGCATTGCGTCCATGTTTCTAAGACATCTTTGTAAAAATATTGAAAAAATATTATTTTTTGAGAAACTTATGAGGCGAAATCAAGTACTCAATAAAACTTTTTGCACACAAAACTTACACACTATGTATTTAGGTATTAAAAAATCTTTTTTTTTTTTTTTAAATAATAATAAATGTAATCTACACTTAAAATGAAACATTTAATTAGTTTACACCATTTTCACATTTTATATGATTAAGTCACTATTGTCTATAAAATTTGAGAAATCTTCACATTTTTATTTTTTGTTGTCCCCTTTGTACCAAAAAGTGGGACATAGTATTATGCTTCAACCTATGGATGGAAGATTAAAAAATGGATCTCAAAAACAAGTCCTGATGAGGCATCCATGTATAATGAAACTCTCAATAAGTGGAGTAAAATAAAAAAACCCAATGGAAAAAAAATCCTCCTCCCCCAAAAGCGAGACAAAGAAAAGAAAGGACTAGAAAGCCCCACTCCAACATCCCCCCTTAAGCTTAACTTAAGTGGGATGTAAAACTGGATCCTAAAAATGAGGCATGAGGAGATACTCAAGTACATAGTGATGATCCTAGTATCATATAAAATATGAAGTATATGTGCCTCCACAAAGAAGAGAGAGAAGGTATGCATAGAATGTCACATAATGAATGCTATAGTAGGTTCCTCTACAAAAAATGTTCTTTTTTCTTTTTAGAAGAAAGAAACCATGAGCTATCAAACTATTGAATTCACACTCAATTGGAATGTAGATAGGAATCAAGATATAGATCTCTGAAAAATGCTCAAATGTCTCCCTAATAATGCTTGAATGTGTCAAAGTTTGATCAGGTATCACATGACTAACTGTAGAAGATGGCAATGAAGAATCATATAATGAATGGGAGAGAACAACCAAAGAAGAAGATAGACATGTAACATTCAATGAAATAATGTCCATGGGAAGAGGATATTAAGGCTTAATAATTATCAAAATTGAAGACTAATTTGCAAATCAAGCACTCAGATCTATAAGATGAATGTCTATAGAGACATGAGTTGTCAATACTCTCCATGAAATCAGAAAAGCTTGAAGAAAATAAATTCTATTACATCTCTAGAAGAACAATAATCAGTATAGGAATGGATGTAGAATTTGCAATGAGACAACTAAGGTCTAACATCTCATCCACGATAAAAGGAAGAGCATTATCCACGATGTATGTATCATCATAAGAAATAAAAGAATGAGAGAGTAAACTAGTCTCAGAAGAGACAATAAGAAGTAGAGGAAGATGTATGATATAAATCTTAGCAAGATCTCTGAGAGACTATAAGATGCTCTAAATAGTGTAGAGGAACTCTGTATATTCCACATAGTAATGAAGATCCATGAAAATATGTAATAATAGAGTGAAAAATGCTTTGTCACAAGTATTAACCCATTTATCGAACCAAACAAGAATAGTGGGTGTAAGAATCTATCCATATAGGAATGAAATACAATTCTAATGTATGAGTAAGTGTTCTATGTAAGCATGCTATGAAGTATAATTATCCTTCCCAAGAAGAATCACTAAAGAAAAATAACTCTTCTCATTTTAAGTTTCTCAAATGAGGTTGACACGACCAAGAGAAGACACCAAGTAAATGGACAACTGCACAAGACAAACTATAATGAACCCCTAAAACACACTTATGAATGGGATGTCAGATACAACTAAAAATTCATCCAAGTGATCAATCAATGTTAGAATAAGAGAAAACAATGGTGAATGCTCTAGATATGGAATTTGGATTGGGAAAAAAATGAGTCCATAAAAATGATATCAATTAGTGTATGAAGTACACTGCAGAAAGTAGTAGGGGCCCTATCATAGGTAACCCCCCTAAATATGTTACTTTATAAAATTAGAGTGTTTTACAAAAAAAAATTAGATCAATAAAAAAAAGATGAAAAAAAAATGCACTTTTAAAAAAAGTGGCACTCAATTTTAAGTTTCCAATCAAAAGTTATAGAAAAAAACATTTTTTATGAATAATGGCCTATTTAATTAAATTGCACTTAAAAGTTTAAAAATTCTGTCCAAACAAAGGGTAAGGGAAGATTTCAACCAATCATTGAAATTGACATGAAATTACAGACATACTAACTCAAATAAATGTCATAAATACCCCTTTTTCTTTCCTTTATGTGCACTTAAGCAAAAAATAACTCACTTAAGGCAAAATAAAACAACCACTTAAAAATAATAATTAAAAAATAACTAATTTTAAAATGCTTTTAAGGAAGATAATTGGTAAGCAAGGTAGTTTAATATATCAGGGAATTGTTTCACATTGTCTTGCATATTTATGAATATGGTGGGAGTCATGTAGGAGGCCAAACGAACAACTGGGGTAGTATGGGCGATGAAAAGCTTTGAACAACTATGGTTAGCTTAGAATGCAAGGTGGATGGAAAGTGGAAACCAACTCAAAAACTCCCATATGTAAGAAATTAAAACTCTTAATGGAGCATCATTATTCACAAAGGAATCAAACCAATTGTGGATACATAGCAAATCAAAATTGATCTATGCTTAGATACCTTTAAAGCAAACCTTGCCATAAACACATAGATCTCCAAGAAAAACTAGAACCCACATCAAATATGCAATAAGACCTTGTATGCCATTACAAAATATCCAAATTCTTCTTAATTAATTCAAAATAATACAAAACATAAATCAATGAGACAAACTAATCCTCATTACCAGAACCTTAATCTTTGATACCATGTCAGAATAGGCTAGTAGGTGATCTTTCTATAGAGTGAACACACAAAGAATTTTGCAACAATGATGACCCTACTTGTATTCAAAAATATGTAAGAGGATACGCAATAAGTACCTGATATATTAAATTATCTTGCTTGCCAATTATGTATTCTATTACAATATCCATTTAACTCATATGAGAACTCACTGTGCGACTAAATGTAACTCAATATGGAAATCATAGGAGAACTCATAGTGGTACTCAGTTGAACTCCAAGTGGAGCTCACCCTCTTACTCTTTTAACCTCTTATCATACCTAAGTAAACTAAAGCTATATGTATAGGGATTATCCATTTAATAAGTAAATGAAATAATTAATTTCCTACACTAACAACGTCATCATGGCATGCATCGCACTTGTCAAAAGAAGAATTAGTATTTGATTTTTGTGTTTTTTGGTAAGTGTTTTATTTTCATAGGTGGAGATATATGAATGAATGGATTTATCTCTAAATTTTGAACTTAACCCTACTTATCAAAACATGTTTTTCTCAAGGAATCATATTTAAGTAGATTGTAAGGTTAAATTGTTATGAAAAAAAAGTCATAGATCTATGGTGGAGCTAAACTACCTTAATCACAACATTATTAATAAAATTAACACAATATATAGGTAAACATAATGTATGCTCAATTAAAAGTAGTGCAGATAATGTAGTATGGATTTGGAGGAGTTCCTATCAAGTAGAGGATGTATCTTGACAATTTCTACATATGTCATGTTTGACATTTCACAACACAGTTCTTCATATGTGGTTTGTACCATAGAGTTAGATATAGTATATGAGCAAAAGTATGAATAATTTATATTATTAATATAAAATGTTTTTAAATTAAAAAACTAACATTTGATTGTATTTTATTTCAAAATTAATAACATTTACTAATAGAGATGTCCCCCGATTGAAACCAAGGGAGTTTCATTTTTAACATATATATTGGGCAAAGATACTATTTGTTTCCATGAAGAATGCAATCCATCACATAATAAACCATTGCATGGTGGTTCATATCCCAATTAGTCTACCCCCACATTTACTTTACACAACTTTTTTTGACATAAAAATGCATTGTTACAAATCATGAAAGTGGTAAAAGATTTAAAGGGGAACAAGATGATGATGGTGAGAAGTAATCTTGAGTTAGTGGTCATGGGTTTTGAGTGAAATGTAACCACCAATGTACACTCTTTCACTTTTAAAAATTCCTCTTACCAATATATAAACTATATATCTATACATACATATATATAAATAATATTTCTATATATTAAATGTTAGTTATTATGTAAATAGTATATAATATATATTATAATATTTGTGTACATTAAAAATTAATTACATAATATGAGATGTTATATTATTCTTGTATATTAAAAAATAATTATATATATGTTATTGAAATTGTGAAAATCGTAATGACCTCATAGAAATAGGTTAATGCCCAAATGTCACACCATAAGCATTTGTTGAGATACTCTCACAACACTTATTGAGGTGTTTACCCTGACATGTATTCGATTATATTATGTTAAAGAATACTAATTATGTGAAATCTCTATTCTATATATTTCATCGATGAGCCTTAGATTGTCTTGCTTAGAGACATTACTGAGACAAGACTTCATGCTGGATTCAAACATCCACCTATGAATCATGCAACACAACAAGGCCAACTGATTGAGAATAATGAATGCAAGCTACAAGATAGATTCTTAGACGTCAATGTCTTGTCCCAACATCAACAACATTGCATCGTTGGTTTGAGTTACATATGAAACATGGAGCCGTAATACAATCAAATCAATTCTCATGACATCCTCATCCACATTTGATCATATAAAACATCCAATCCAATATGTTGCCACCTTGCTTTGATATAATTGACACATATATCACTATTCGCCATTATTACATTAAAGTTTCCTTATCAATCCTTTATCTTTGATAGTCAGTGAATGCTCGTGGTTGGGGCCCCTTTTTTTCATGAGGGGGTCATGTTGCCTAAATTCACATTGCAATGTGAAGGATTTTAAATATAAACACATAACTAACCTTTAGATTAGTCGATGTGGGACTAAAGTCCTAGAAATTTGAAAAGCAAACTCATTTGCAAGCCAACAAGTAGGATTTTGTTTACCTCATCCTATGCATACATCTTCCATATGTCCTTGAAAAGAAATATGCTTGTCTTCTAAATGGTAACATGTTCATTAAATCTAACATTATATTGTATTATTATATTATATATGATAATATCTTGTTTTATGGGCCCCTTGGTGGAATTGAATTGTAGGTACACATTTTTTTAAGCCTAATTAATTGTTATAGGTGTCAATATATTGGAAACATGGAGGAATGTAATCTAAAAGATAAATTATGGGACATCAACTGCAAACATCAGTAAAAATACCAAACCCAAAATTCAAAATTATTCTTGTGAATTTTTTTCTCAACTATACATCAGGGCGATCAAACATGATGTGATGTGGTTGATGACAAATTATTTCCATATTATACGTAAGCATGATATTTGCTAATAATCATCATCATTCCAATTCCAAACCTTAGATTGTAGTGTGTCATCTAGATTTCATGATATATTGCATCTGTGTCTATTAGAATTTGAGATGACATTTATGCATTTTGAAAATTGTGTGAATTTGAGGCAACGGTTGAATTTACATGGCTTGCATCCACCATCAAGGGGTACAAATCTCCCAAGGTGGTAGGTTATTTGATTGAATGTTTGATATTATGAAGGGTTGAAAAGGACAACATGGCATTGATTTGATTGTGATAAGTTTTCATGTTCAATATGTGACTCAAGTCAATAATGCAATGCCAATTATATAGAGAGAAGACAATGAGGTTCCAAAGTCTATATTATAACTTATGTTCATCTATGTGGAGCCATAACGAAGACTTAAATAATGCCCACATTTATTTCATATGGAGTGAGAGCAAGTTTTAATTTAATCTAAGTAATTATTTGAATGAGAATCTAGACAAAGGCAATAATTTTGAGTGAAAATTTTGAGAATATATTCATGTTAATTATAGCATATTGAACAAGCTTAGATTTAAATATGACTTGATGCACCTACATAGATAATAGGGTTAATGAATGCATCACCACACAAAAAAATGAATCAATCACAAATGGCAACCCTATAATATGGTCATATCAGTTACACACCCATTTGTAATGGGTACATATCATGTAGATTCAATAGTTTCCTTTCATCTATATTTGTTGCACTATATGGGTCCTATAAGATATCTAAAATACCCTATCAGTGACCCTCCCCATCATTGTCCCACTCACCTTCATAACACTAGAATACCATGTCAATGGCCCTCATTGGCATCATGGATGAATGTAAGCTACAAGATAAACTCTTACACATCAATGTCATATCCCAACATCAACAATATTGCATCATTCATTCAAGTTACATATGAGACATAGAGCCCTTCCTCAATAAAATCAATTCTTCATCTGTGTAGGTGTAAATTATATAGGATAAGTAGTATTTATATGTCATTGCAAATAAAAATGGTTGTCTTCTAAATGTTTACATGTTCATCAAAGCTAATATTATATTATATTATATATAATAATATATCGTTTTATGGGCCCTTAGTGTATGATATCAATTAAATTTTAGGTATGCATGTTCCTAAGCCTAATTAATTTCTCTAGGTATTAATATATTAGCAACATGGATGAATGAAATCTACAAGATAATTTATGGGATGTCAACATCTTGTCCTAACATCAATTATAATGCAATGCTGATTCAAGTTTCGCATCAGACATAGAGTCATATAGCAATTTAATCAAAAACCTAGATGTAATATTTTGTTTTTGTAAAAGGAGGTTTTGCTAAGGGACTGTAAATCAATATAACCATTGATATCATATAATATTACAATCCTATATACTATATTATAATTATATTGTATAGTACTATATTAAAATAATTATACTATATATATATATAATTAAAATAATTTTTATAATAATATTATATTTTATTATCAATATTAGATTTTATAAAAAATATATACCTAAATACATAATATTTATAAAAATAATTAAAAAAAATTCTCGGATTAATCTTCCTAAACATCTTGGATTGAATTGATTGACAACGGCTAGAATGTGACACTTTTTTTTTTTTAAGTTTACCATTTGAAAGTATACTAGTCTATGTATTATTAGACATCACATTGTCTTCTATACAAAGTTAATTTTAGAGGGATATATTGAATAAATCCTTGGAGGTTCCTAGGTGAATTAGATTTGTAATGGTGGTGAATCAATTTGAAAGTTGATTAATTATGCAAGCAAATCAAGTGATGGTGTGGACAAATCAAGGTTTTATGAATACAAAACTTCCATAAATGTAAATATTATTAAATATTTAGATTCTTCTCGAAAAGTTAAGAAATTTCAAAACAACAAAATTTGGCTAGTTGATAGTGCACTTATTGGCGAACCTCTGCATGATACCGACGTCTATTGACATCATGCGAACGTCCATCGACAAGTGCACTATCAACTAGCCAACTTCTGGAGGCCATAACTTTTGCATACAGACTCGTATTCTGATGATTTTTTTTTAAATTGCATAACTTTTTGAGAAAAATTTAAATATGTAATAATATTTATATTTTGAGTGTTTTTTAATGTCATTTTAGGTTATATATGAGTGACATCAAAATATAGACAACTATCATCGACGTATGAAAATTGTCGTTGGTATATATAGATATGCAGATGGATGTCAACATACATAGATATGAAGATGGTCATCAGTGTATGTAGATATGCAAATAACCACTGATATATGCAAATGATCATCGACATGTGTAATATGAAGTGAATTTACCTAGATTGCCTTTAGAGGTACTAGTGAAAAACATTTATATGAATGAAATTATTTTAAATAGTAGGTGATCTAACCTTAAAAAATAAATTGCATCCCAAAAATTTAGGCAATTCTAGGCTCTTTAATACCCCAAAAAATCACCAAATACAAATTTATAAAACTAGAATATTCATGAATTAACAAATATTCACCACTAAAGTTTTCCCTGCTTCTATCAATATTCAATTATCCTTATCAGATCTATAAGCATGCATGGTACACCTATCATGATCTATTTGCCCTATATAGTTGTTAGACTTGTTAGCATGTGTAGAGCACTGTACATGTTAGCTTTTATCACCATACCTAATGTGCCCTAATTCAAATCTTGGTATTATAGTTTAGATCTATACTATGGTATTTTACATCAATATTATTATTCAATTGAGTCTATTCATTTATCATGAACATCATATTAAGATCTATAGATGAATCTAGGACTGATCACCAATCGACCACATTTTCTCTCAATTGATTACTCCTCTAGCATAGAATTCACACTATATCACCTATAGTGCCCTTTTATGTACCTATGTGGCATGCACTTTGGAAAATATTTTAGACTCACTTCAACTGTAATGAAAGAACCAAGATAGTCCATAAAATCTATGTATTTCCCCCACACCAACAACATTGCATTATTGATTTGATCTGCATATTGGATATGGAATCCTTCTATAATTCAATAAAATGTAGTGAATACAATATGCCACCACCTTGGAAGATACAAAACCCATTTTAATGGGTGCTAACAACTACCTTAAAGTCAGAGCATGTGTTTGATATGAGTCATTTAGTGTATAATATACCTTTAAATACCTTATCATTTCCCGTCATCATCACCACTCATCTCACCTCAATATATTCACAGTATAGACTATCATAAGTTTTAATATAGGCTTTGGAATGTCAATGTCTTATTTTCACATCAACAACATTACAATATTAATTTGAGTCACATAGGGAACATGGATCCTTCACACAATCAAACCAACCTCATGTCATACTCATTGATCCTTGATAATTAAAAACATCCAATAAAATAACTCACCACCTTGAAAGTTGTGTACCCATTTGTAATGGGTGTAAGTCATGTAAATCTAACAACCACCCTAAATCTAAGCCTCATGTAGGATATTATTTCCCCTCACCATCACCACCAAACTCACCTCCTCACACATCACATCAACACAGTGTAACAAGGAACACACAAACTCATTTTTTATCATCACCTCCATTACAACATTTATCATGTTAATGTAACACTAGTGATCCATGTACATGTATTTTAAAACATATTTGATTGTAGTTTTATTTATACACTTCTAATTCAAATATGTCGAAAGGGATGTAATTTGTTATTTGTTGGTAAAGTGGGATTTTTTTAATTTTAGTTTCGCTTGAGATGTGGAGCCTTGCCACAATCAGATCGACTCTTAGATGTCCTCATCTACCATTGACAATGGAAAAAAATGAATCAAATAAGTCACCAACTTGCTTTGATGTAACTCGCAAAACATGCAATAATGGAAAACCCCAATGTTACATAATATACATGCCTCTATTTTAGTAGGTAAGAATAAGACCAAACATGGGTAAACACTATGATGCATTTAATATTATAATGAATCTAGTCTATGAGATTCTAATATTATAATTATTCCAAATTCTTGCATGCAAATCCTCTTAACAAAGACATCAACAAATTGCACATTAAGAAGAATATGTAACCTCAAGAAAAAAAAACATAGTTAATCAAATTAAAAAACATCAATGAACTCAAACTAGACCATCATTCATAGAAACAAATTCACAAGAATAATTAGTAATTTTAAAAAATCCAATGTCTAAAGACATTACAAATGAATTCAAGATACATTGGAAACTATATAGATAGCCTTCTGATTTCTATTCCCAATTTTATAAATCATTCATATTCAACAAGTTTTTAGAAAACCTACAACCAATCAACTATTTTGTACTCTCTGCAATTAAGAACCTAAAAGTATATTTTCTTCTTATTTTAAATATACTATGTATAAAGGCTTGTTTAAGACAACTAAAATTTGTTCACTAAAAATAGAGAATAATTAGCATCATAAAGAAAATAACTATAACTGTAACACATTATAGATATAACCACAATCTATATTTTTAGATGTTTGTCTTTGAATTTATGGTATTCAACTATATCATTAATGGATCAAACCAAATGATTGATTTATACTTATCTGATGTCAACCAAACATCAACCAAATATTTCTAATGTAAAATCTTGAATAACACAAACAATAAATATGTTAAATGAATAATTTTTTATTCAACTATTTATCAAACTGGTGTAAATAAAAAAGACAGCTAGAGGAGTAATATAAAACTTTAATATAATTAGAGGAAGAAGATAGAAACATGAATCAAAACAACATCATTCACATTAAAAATTAAAAATAATGATAAATGTTTTTTAAGATCTTGTGCAGAAAAACCTTTTTTTTAAAACCGAATTTGGAACACAAGATAAACAACACAAATAAACAAACAAATGATATGTATAGTTTCACATATGTTAATTACAATCTAGTGTGCCCTGCAAATATATCTTTCATCTAAAAATATTATACATATTTGCTTCCTCTTATTAGAGTATCTTATTACTCATGCTTGCTAGGTTTATCCTGTGTGGGGATTCATCCCACATTACTTAGTTTAGCTTACATATTGTTTCACCTTGTCTAGATATGCAAGTACTCTTCTTTGTAATATACATGCTTCATAATTTTGTTCATATCTTTTGTGAATAACAATTGTCTTGTTTACAATTGGTTTTCTTAGCGTGTATGTTGAAGCATCAATTGATGTAGTAATGAGTCATTGGAGAGATCTTTGCTAAATAATTTTGATAACTCTTTCATGGTATCAAAGCTACCCTCCAGTAATCATTCTTCAACTAAGATGCAGCCATTACTCAACTTTGGCATATTCAAAATTGTCTTGGATGTCTTCCTGGATTCTTCACAATCAGATTACCTATTTAATGAGATTTGTGCATTATAAACACTTTTGTGTCATAAAGATTCATAGATCTAAATGTTATTTTGAAGATTTGCATGGGTTTCAATGGCTTGCATTGGGGATCTATGTTTAATTGCAAAGTATAAGGTTTTATCTTCAAATATTTAGAAGGTTTACAAAATTTTAGGGTTGTTTATTGAAATAAAAATCTTAAAAAAAACCTTGGGATTTGTTAAAATCCTTGTCACCTAAGCGATAAAAAAAATTAGGGGTCATTTTCTACAAAATTGAAGGGTATTACTATTTTTTGTGGTGGCATTATTGTTTTTTGATGAGTTACATATATCAAACGAATCGTCTTTAAGGCTCTTCCAGGCTATATTTGGCAGAGTTGGTGTTGGCATTTACACAAAAGCAGCCAATGTTGGTGCAGATCTTGTTGGCAAGGTTGAAAGAAACATTCTTGAAGATGACTCACGTAACCTAGCAGTTATTTTTTATAATGTTGGTGATAATGTTGGAGATATTAATGGCATGAGATCAAATCTATTTGGTTCCTATGCTAAGTCTTCATGTGCATCTCTGGTTGTATAATCAATTTCATCATTTGCAACCTCTCATGCATTTATTGCAATGTGTTATCCCTTGCTCATAAGTTCAATGGTTATCATTATTTGCTTAATTACAAATTTATTTATGACTAATATATTTGAGATCAATGTTGTGAAGTAAATTGAGCTTGCATTAAAAAAGTTGCTAATTATTTCTACATTATTGATGACCATTGACATTGTTGTTGTAAGTTTTGTTGTGTTGCCATCATCCTTCACCATCTTCAATTTTGGTGAACAAAATGTTGTAAAAAATTGGGATCTTTTCTTTTGTGTTGTTATTGGTTTATGGGTCATCCTTGTAATTGGTTTTATCACAAGTATTACACAAGTAATGCTTATAGCCCCATCCAAGATGTTTTTGATTCATGCAGGATAGGAGCAACAATAAATGTTATCTTTGGGATGGATTTGGGATAAAAATATGTCATTATTCCCATTTTTGCTAGTGCAATAAGCATATTTTTTAGTTTTAGTTTGGTTGCAATGTATGGTATTGTTGTAGCTACATTGGGAATGCTCAATACTATTACAACTAGATTGGCTATCAATGCATATGGACCCATCAGTGATAACCCTAAAGGAATTATTGAGATGGCTGGAATGACTCACAAGATCCATGAAAGGACTAATGATCTTGATGTAGTTGGAAATACGACTACTGCAATTAGCAAGGGCTTTGCAATTGGATCAATTGCATTGGTGTAGCTTGAATTATTTAGAGCCTTTATTCGCTATGTAGGGATTAAAACTGTGGATGTCTTGACTCTTAAAGTATTCATTGGATTAATTATTATAGCAATGCTTCCCTACTAGTTTTATGCAATGATGATGAAAAGTGTGGGTAGTACAACCTTGAAAATGGTTGAAGAGGTTCATAGATAATTCAACACTATTCTCGATCTCATAGAAGGGGTTGCCAAACCAGATTATGCAACCTATGTGAAGATATCAACTTATGCTTCTCTTAAGGAAATGATTCCTCTTGGTTGCCTTGTGATGCTCACCCATTTGATTTTTGTTACTTTATTTAGTGTGGAGATTGTCAAGGGTTTTGGCTAGTGCCCTTGTATCTATTGTGCAGTTTGTTATATGTACTTCAAACACCAGTGGTGCTTGGGACAATGCAAAGAAGTACATCGAGGTTGGAGTGTTAAAACATGCCAAGATACTAGGTCCAAAGGATTCTGATCCCCACAAGGTTGCTGTCATTGGTGACACCATTGGAGACCCATTGAAGGACACATTTGGACCTCTCCTTTTCTCTTCTCTATGCTAAAAGTTAAAAAAACCTAAAAGTTTCCCTAATAGCTATCCTTTTTATTAAATGAGCCATAAAACAATTAAATCTTTTTATTTAAAAAGTTTTATTAGGACATTTTTTCAGTTATGTATTTACCTCTTAAAGTGAAGCTATATGTGGCTTTAAAGATTATAGGAGTGTATAAGGGCACTTTTTTTACTTTAGTTGGCTTGAGGAGATTCTTGGTTCCGTGTTGATTCTAACAAGTTGTTGGAAGGCTAGGTCCACCTTAGATGCAATATTTTTTTAAACCTTTAGTGAAAATTTTATTAAATCGTTCTCATTTACAAGAAATTGATTGTTTGATAACTTTTGATCGATAGATCAAAATTGAGCACCGTATTTTTGAAAATTTTATATTAATCATTTCCCATGTATTTGTCCTATTTACATTGTAAAACTTATTAAAATATAAAGTGCACAATCTAGGCATCTCTTCGCATCGGTTGTACTACCTTGTGCATATGGTTTGTGGTGTCATTTTAGTGGTGATGCATTTTGCTATGTTGTGAGAATTTGTTAAGGGAATATTTCTTGTTTTGCATGTACCTTATCTCTTTCATTTTTTATATATCAAAGGGTGAAGTCTGGTCTGACAGCAGGTTAGACCCCGTCACAAGTAACAAAGTTTCTTCTAAATTGCATTGTCATCATTTGTTGCACTAATGGAAGCATTTTGGCTAAGTTTGACATCCTATTTTTGAGTGTGCATTGTCATTACTAAGGGGTTTCATGTGTTATGGGCCTTGTATTATACTTCATGTACATACTATCTCAGATGCATTTTTGACTGAACTCGATGTCCTTTTTGCATGTGCTCTGCACATTGTTATTTTTTACTACTGATAATTTACTAGCGTGTTTGCACACATTATGGCTATTTTTGATATTTGTCATACTCTTCCATTAGTGAATGACATGCATTATTACTTTGACAAACTAGTCATTATTATTGACTAATTTTGACTTTTAAGTCAAAATAGGGCACCCCTAGTAAGAAACTTTATTTTTAGGCATATAAATGGTTCTAATATCTTGTTATAAGGTGTTTCATAGGCCAATTAATATGAACTGATGTTATAATAAATTTGGTCATTTGTTTTCTAGGTCCATTTATCATTATAAGTCATTTTAAGGGGTCAAATATGTGTATTTAATGCTTTGTATAGATTTCTAGAGAAATGTGAAAGTGTCAATGGGTGATGTAATGTCTCATGTGTCCACAAAAGTCTTAAGTAATTGACAAAACTGACAAGTTGTAGGTTAATTAGAATAAAGTCAATCATCCTAAAGAGGAAGAAAATGACATGTATGGCTCTTTGGGAAGTTTTCCACATGTGAGGAGTCCATAGAACATCTCTCCATATCCTTAAAACTAATTTACATGCTTTTATTGATCTGGTAATTCCAATTTGAAGCTAAAATTGTTTAACTCTTTTCTTGATCTTTTTGGCAGACTCAAGTGACTTACAGGTTCTTGCGTGGTATGGTCAACACAGATAGTTTCAGGAAAACTACTCTTAGAGGCATATTATAAAATAAAATACCTTAAAATAAATATAATAATTATAAGGAATTGTGGCCCGTGCTTCATGAACCATTCATTTGAAGTTGACCTTCCAAAACTGCCCATCAATTTGTGCACCCTTCAATTTTGAGTCTTGTTTGAAAAAATCCATAAAAATTACTTGTTGAGTTTGTTTTCAGATGATGTTTTCTGTCTTATATTGTCTTCCATTCCTGGTTTCACAATTGAAGTTGTTTTATGAGTCAAGTACATCAAGGTTGCAAGAGGCACAATTTTTTAACTTATTGGCATTTTTTCCTCCATTTTCAAGAATTCTATGTTTTTCATGAATTTACATGGTTGTGATAGATCCATTATATTGTTTCCCAAGTGATCTTAACCTAATTTCACTTTCCAAATTCAATCTCCAAGTAGATGTCTCATGAGTTACATTCATAAAGCACTTTCAGCCAATTTGTCTTATGACTATCATGTACAATCAACTAGTTGTCATGAAAGAAAGGTCAATCATGTTGAAAGGGTATATTTGAGGTAATTTAAAGAAATCAAGATTCTCATAAGTCATGTTTTCTACTCACTATCTTGTACTATTATCTATAGACCTGCAAATAATCCCCTGCAGGTGTTAATAGGGATCCAAATATCCATTTAGGAGGGTTGAGGCATCAAATGGAGAGCTTATTGATATCTTAGTATGCTTTATAGACCTTGACAATCCCTTTTGGGAAGATATATTGATTAGATGAGGTTGACAATTACCATGTAAAGGTCTTGACTGAGTTTGGGACTCAATTCCCTAAACTCTTAAAAGAAAGATCCAGATGGTTTTCATAGACCTCTTCCAACATGCTTGAAGGGAATTCCAAGGCATCAAACTAGGTGAAGTTGATAGCCCCTAACATAGAAAACAACCATGCCAAACATGGGGTTTTGAAAGTTTAGGGAAGTGAGAGTTTTGTACACTCATATATGCCTCAAAACACACTGAAAAGACTCAGTGATATCTATAGGTCTAAAGGAGATAATGGCCCATTTGTTGCTTTGAAGAACAATATGAAGCATTCAAACTTGACTAGGTGGCTAGGTGAGTTGAGTGACATGAAAATAACCTAAATGATTATCCATGAGGTTTCATGGCCTCTTTACACACTCCCTGTCCATATAGGTGGCCTAAAAGTGTGCCTACAACAAAGTATACAAATAGTGGGTTGGCATTGGAGTTTGATGGTATTTGAGCTCATATAGGTGGATCCAAGGTGAATGCAAGTACTAGTTGACCAATAGGATTAAAGTGAAGACTCCCTATATCTAGCACAAGATCCAAATGAGCTCATGGTAACCTACATGCAGGTTCTTAAGGACAAAGTACCTCAATTAGCTGGGTATGGAGATAGAGTTGTTTGCTTGGTGCTTAGTTCCTCCAAGGAAGATCCAGATGTTAAGAAAACACAAAATGGATTTAAAACTATAGGAATAATCTTAAAACATCTCCATAAAGCTCAATTATGTTTTATTGGCACCTACCATGCACATCTACAGTTGTGTTGATAATAACAAACAGTAAGATGAGAAAGGGGTCTTAGGTGAGGGTCTAGGTCATTCAAATTGAACTCATGAATCTCAAACATGCATTCAAGGACATATAGATTATTAATGACTCTTATAAATCACCTAAAAGGTATATGCAAACATTAGACCTACAGGCAGAGCTTAGCAAATAATGTCTGTCATAGGAGGAAGAGACAAGTCATGGAACCAAAGGGTATTGGGGAAGAAGATAGAAGTTGAAGTGAGCTTCAAAAGTCAAAATTTATTTATCATGACCATATGGATCTCATTATTATATCCCAATAGTCCATCAGGAAAACAAAGAAGCTTTCAAACAAACATACACAGTCTCCTTATGAAACCCTGCACAGTCCATCTTGTTAAGGAACGGATTTTGAATTGTGTTTTTGAAGGGGAAAATAATAGTGTTAGAAGCTAAAAAATGGCATGGATCACATATAATACTTGGATAAACACATAAAATACTAAAATTTATCAAGTAAAAAGGGTAAATACCCCTTGTTCTGTCTCATAACAGAGGTACTCTCCTTGTGCATAGACTGGCAATTTTTGATGGAAATGGATAAAACATGGAACCAAAAGGTAAAGAGAGACTTAAGGATGAGTTTGAAGGTTGAATTAAACCTAAGGAATCATGAAAAATACATCACAAAGGAATGGAACCCAACAGGATGCTTTAGACACCTCAAGTTGCAATCAAACCTAAAGGGAAAGTTGAGGCTTAATGTCCAAAGATGGGGTCATATTCTCTTCTAGCTTTGGATATGCTTTGAAAATTGTTGGATCAAGTTTTGGGATGGAATATGGTTTTTTTGATACATTTTAGGATAGGGAAGGTCACTAAAGGTCAATCTAATCCCTAAATTGCAGTTAAACCTGGTAGACAAGGGCATGCCTAGAGGCTCAAACAAGGAGTCATTGTCAATTATGGACCTAAAGGAATTTTCTAATGTAAAAAATAATGACTATGGGATAATATTAAAGGTGTTTTATCTTCTGGATCTTAATTAGTCTCAAGTGAATGGTCTAACCCACAAAGGTTACAATCAAACTCATGAAGCAAAGTTATGCCTAGAGCCCAAATAAGGAGTTTATTTCATTTCCACCATGAAAAATTATTTGAAACCTATTGAAGCATTTCCATAAGACCACTACAGAGGTGTTTCAACTCTTAGAGTGCAAAGGAAGACAAGTATAAACTATTTTGGTCTTAAACCAACTTAGACTTGTGCAAAATGAGGAAAACAAGCATGATAGGGCAAGTTCCAACACTCATATCATTTAAGAGGTCTTGAATGAGAACAAAAGGAGTTAAGGGGTGTTATTATGGGTATCATAGGCCATATTTGTGAAAAAATTTCTCAAGTTAGACTTCCCAACTTTATGAATAATCGTTAAGACCAAAAACAGGCCTAAAACCCTACTAAACCCTCGCTAAAGACTAGTCTTGAAAAATTGAGTTGGAAAGCTAATATTAAGACATGGTTGGACAATATTAGATATTAGAACTTGTATAGGACCTCCCAGAGATGATCCAAACCTTTTTTATTATACATACTTATAAGTATAGAGGCAAAAATAGACTTTTTCTCATTGTTTTATGTGTTGTGCAGGCTACAAAAGCAATTATGAGATTAAAAAAAAATTGGGTGGAATATTGAAACTTATTCTAAATAAAAAATTTCATTTAATTTCATGAATCAACTTATAAGTTTGCCAACCAAGCCATTATTTTTAGCTAGGCAAATCTGGCATATTGGGCAAGCTAAAGAGAAGGGAAGAAATCTTCAAGTAAAGTGATTTTAAGGTGCCCCTGATGCTTCCAAAGATATGGAGGGTATTAAAAAGTGTCATAAACTTCCTCCCATGGATTTTAAAGGATAATTGATGCCAATTTTGAGGCCAAGTGTGAAAGGTGCATGGAATGGGAATTTTTAAGGCATCTGATGATGATGGCTCCTTTTCAATTGATTTTAGAAGACCTGGCATGCAACCAATGCATGGAGAGGAATTTATGATGTCACTAACTTGCATTACAATCATTATAATTTCTCCAAATTAGTTACAAGATGTTCACATAGACCTAATCATGAAGGCAATTTTTCTGTGCACAAAAATGAGTTTTATGCCACTTTGCATAACTTTGATGACTTGTATGGACACTTGGACTTCCAGACCTTACATGGTTCATCCTATGTCCTTATCACATGTACAATCAAATCCTATCATCTTGAAAAATGTCTTTGTGACCTTTGGACTTCTCTTTCTCTCTTAAACTCTATAAATGTTGACCATTTTGACAATGTATTCTATGTTCCACTTGAGTATGATAGAGCCCTGCTCAGTTGTACACATTTTTATCCATAAAGTGACTAAGTGCTACCTCTTCCATGACTATAATTAGTGTGTTTACTTGATGTGTGATCTTGTATAAGTGAAGACTAAAGATTCCTTAGCATGTTGTTCATTCTTTTCACCTATTTGCATATTCTTCTTGCAAGGCATATGATGTGTTCCAAGATATGTCAAAATTTAAGTGAGTTAAAATTTTCATTAGTGCTTGTTAAGTTGAGCTAAAAGCTTCACCAGGATGCTAATCAGGGAGTTATTGAGTGCAGTCAGCAACCGGCGTCGGCAGTGTTGCCGACGTCAGGTAGGCAGGGACCAGGGATCGGTCGACGTCGGTCAGGAGCAAACTGACAGCAACCGACGTCGGTCACTTGTGCGTGCGTACACTTCTGCATGTGTTTTCAGAATGCATTTTCAAAATTAGACTCGTCTAATTTAAGTGGTCTGAGAGTGTTTACATGTTGAAGGCTAATTTAAGTCTTGAGTCTATGTTTCTAATTAGTGTAATTAGAGGTCTAATTATTGTATGCATGGGATCCTATTTAAGAGACCCATGAGGCATGTATTGTAATTAAGGCAAGTAAAGCATTGAAGCAAGAAAGCAAGGTCAAGAAGATCTGCAAGGTGCAAGGTCAAGGAGATCAACTGAAGCTATCAAGGAGGGGATAACAACTCAGGGTGTTGAGTTAGTTGTGGTTGAGAAAGAGACAGATAACTCTTGAGTGTGAATTACTGAACACTTGGTGTGGGAAGCCTGTAAGGTGGAAGAGTGTGGCGTCTCTTCTTTGTAATTCTTTTCTGGAAGAGTATTAATACAACTAGTATTGTTTCTCATATTCTTTGTTGTTTCAAGTTTCTAGTTACTTAATCATTCTGGTTCAGTTTCATGTTTAATTGCTTATAGAAAAGTAATCAATTGTGCTTCTAATCCCAACAAAGTGGTATCAGAGCTAAGGTTGCAGGAAGCAGATTATTGTTTTGATTACAGGTCATTCTCAGGGGTTTTTGATTGAGTGAGAGTACAGTAATGGCAGATGAAATTAGGCTAAGAATGGAGAAGTTTAACAGCAAAAATTATCAACATTGGCGGATGCAGATAGAAGATTATCTGTATCAAAAAGATTTGTACTTACCGTTGGGTGGGGTTGCATGCAAGCCCATAGACATGAAGGATGATGAATGGAACGTTCTTGATCAGAAGGCTCTGGGATCCATAAGGTTGAGCCTTGCATCGTCTGTGATTTCCAATTTATCACAGTGTAAGACAACGGAAGAGTTGATAGAATTTTTGGCAAATCTATATGAAAAACCCTCTACTTCAAATAAGGTATTTCTTATGAAGTAGTTATTTACTTTGCAAATGCAGGAAGGTGGATCGGTATATAGCCATCTTAGTGATTTCCATGGTTTGGTAAACCAATTAAATTGAGTCAATATTGTTTTTGATGATGAAATAAGAGCTCTCTTAATCTTATGCTCATTACCTGAAAGTTGGGAGAGTTTGGTAATGGCAGTAAGTAATATTGCGTCTGCTTCTAAAATCTTAAAAGTTGATGATGTAGTTAGTGTAATCTTGAATGAAGATATTCGCAGGAAAAGCACAGGTGAATCATCATCAGGGAATGCTTTAAGTGCTGAAAGCAGGGGAAGGCAAAGAGAGAAGGTCGAGCAGGGGAAATCAAGGTCAAAGATGGAAAGGGGATTCAAATCCAGAAATGGAGGTATCACCTGCTAGTTTTGTGGAAAGAAATGACACACAAAGAAAGATTGTTGGTTGAGGGGTAAAGAAAATCAACATGAAAGTAATGAAGAAGCAAGAGATGCAGGTATTGTGGCACAAGATGCTCTCATACTTTCTTTAGATAGTCAGTTAGAATCATGGGTTTTAGATTTTGGTTCTTCTTTTCATGCAACCCCAAATAGAGATTTGTTCCATGAGTATGTCAAGGGAGACTTTGGAGAACTTTATTTAGGGGATGGTACACCTTGTCAAATGGTTGGCAAAGGAAAAGTGCAGTTGGATTTGTAGACAAAAAACACATGGGTGTTGAAGGAGGTTATGCATGTCCCAGTCCTGAAGCAGAGTTTAGTGTCTGTAGGGAAGTTGGGTGATGAGGGATGCACAGTAACCCTCACAGTGAATTCTTGGAAGGTTACCAAGGGTGCACTTATTTTAGCAAGAGGTAAGAAAGTAGGTACTCTTTATCTATCTACTTATATTACCGATTCTCTTTCTGGTTTATCTACTTTAGCTATAGATTTGGAGATGTGGCTTAATAGGCTTGGTCACATGAATAAGAAAGATATGCATGTTCTTAAGTCAAAAGGTATGAATTTAGATTCGGAGGGCATAGATCAAGTTCATTGCAAGAAACGAAAATTTGATGCTTTTGAAAAGAATAGGGAAGCCTTGGTGTTTTTGGATGAGATGATGGATAGAGAACAGTCACAGGGGCTGAATAAATCAGAGTAGGGCAGTTTGGATAGGCTTTTGATCTAAGATGAGCTCGTGAGTGAAAAATTCATCAAATACAAAAAAACACCGGTACCGATGTCGGTCACTTGGGACCGACGTCGACATCCATACAGGGACCGATGTCGGCCAAGTGCAGACCGACGTCGGTGACTCTAGGCAAGTAAAAATCAGTGTCGGCTAGGGAAACCGACGTTGACAAAGAGATAGTCACACAGAACTGACGTCGGTCAGGTGTAGACTGAGATGTGATCGACATCGGTCACTGAGACAGATTTTGGGCGGATAGCACGCTGTCAAGGAGTCTCAAGCGCCCAAATGGAGGACTGAAAGGGTAAGTAAGTCTTAAATTCGTCATTTCCCTTCTTTACACTACTTGTTGATCACTGATGGTCAAGAATCAAGAAGTTATTAAAGAAGCAAAGCATGTAGATCCAAGAAACAGTGGGAGCATAGCATGACTCAGGGATGTGATTCCTTAGAGAAAGACCAAACGAGAGTGTTTGGTATAGTTGCAAGCTGGAAGAAAGCACTGAGAGACGAATGGATGTTCAAGATGAAAAAGAGCGAAAATAGACACGTGAGATGAAAGGCCAGGGTATATGGTCTTGAGTAAGCTACAGGGCAATGGAGGTTTGACCATTGTGTTTCTCTTTACCAGGTTGGATAATATTAGCTACATTATCCTGTTACTATATTGTGTGCTTGTTGCAGGGTTATACATACAGGGAGTTGACTGAACTAAAAGGTAAAGTTAGTTCAGAGATATGTCATGAAGAGTTTAGGAGCAGCAAAATTATTTGGCATAAGAGACATGGAAGATCACAGGTTGATTTTGTCTCCAGTGGGAGCTGATGTGAAGAAGGTGTTGGTGGAGTTCAAGATGCAGGATGTAGAATCGGTAAGCACACCTATGGCTGAACAGTTCAAGCTGAGCTTAGAACAGTGTTTGAAATCACATAAGGTCTAGTGTAGACCTGAGTTTTCCCAAGCAGTGAGAGTTGTCAGAAAGTTTAGATGTGGTAGGGGACTTGGATGGCAGGTTTAGCATCATAAGATGTGTGGTGGTTGGTCTTCGAAATTGAGCTTGAAGATGGAGGTCCCTGAGGTGGTTAGTGGAGGTTGCTATACAGGTGCAGCTATTTATCTCCAAGTGGGAGATTGTTAAGTTGTGGATCTAAAAGCTTCACCAAGATGTTAATCAGGGAGTTGCTGAGTGCAGTCAGCAACCGACATCGGCAGTGTTGCCGACGTCGGTCAGGCAAGGACCAGAGATCGGTCAACGTCGCTCAAGAGCAGACCGACAGTAATCGACGTCGGTCACCTATGCGTGTGCATGCTTCTGCATGTGTTTCTAGAACGTGTTTACATAATTGGACTCATCTAATTTAAGTGGTCTGAGAGTGTTTGTATGTTGAAGGCTAATTTAAGTCTTGAGTCTGTGTTTCTAATTAGTGTAATTAGAGGTCTAATTATTGTATGCATGGGATCCTATTTAAGAGACCCATGAGGCATGTATTGTAATTAAGGCAAGTAAAGCATTGAAGCAAGAAAGCAAGGTCAAAAAGATCTGCACGGTGCAAGGTCAAGGAGATAAGCTGAAGTTATCAAGGAGGGGATAACAACTCAGGTTGTTGAGTTAGTTGTGGTTGAGAAAGAGAGAGATAACTCTTGAGTGTGAATTACTGAACACTTGGTGTGGGAAGCCTGTAAGGTGGAAGAGTGTGGTGTCTCTTCTTTGTAATTCTTTTCTGAAAGAGTATTAATACAGATAGTATTGTTTCTCATATTCTTTGATGTTTCAAGTTTCTAGTTACTTAATCATTCTGGTCCAATTCCGTGTTTAATTACTTATAGAAAAGTAATCAATTATGCTTCTAATCCCAATAGTGCCTTTATACGCCTCTTGTCTAGTCCTCCTAGCTTTGTACATTCATCTATAACCCCACAATGTAACATTGATGTAAAAAGACATTGATTGGAGAGTATATGTTTTAGTTGTCCTTTGATTTCAAGTGTGAAATACATATGGTTGGATATCATCAACATATCCAATGTATCACCTCCATTAGAGTAATTTTCTTTCAGTTATCGTTCTCCCTTTTCACCCCCACAAAGTTAGTAGTAGTAGTAAAGTGCTACATCAAGGAAGCTAGCCCTATCTAGAGATTCACCTCATTCTTTAGGCTACCCACAATTATAGAGGTGATTCCATCGTGGCACTTGGATGAGGAGAGCTTTACATCTTCTCAAAGGGTGTAAATCCAAGTGACAACAGTTATGTCATATCTCTTTAAGGCCCCTTCCTTAGCATCTTGCTTTCTTCTATGGAGACACTTTTTTGCTCCCTTGCTTTTGGAGCACCTCTCTTGATGACTTATTTGACAAATTGGTAGTCTCCTTATTCAAAGCTATTCTAGTGAAGCCCAGTGTCTTATATATTTTCATTTGGTGTTTTTTGTGTTTAGATTATATTGTATGTGCACTGATTTATAAAGTGCCATGAAGGGTTTGTTGATTCAACCTTGTTTACCTTCATGCATTTGTGTGCTCTATTCTATGCACCTCTTCACTTTTTAAGTTGCTTGTCTCTTCCACCACCTTGGGCCATCATATTTGAGAGACTTTATCTATATTTTTGACACTACTTTTATGATAGTTGACAGTCTCCCATCACTTGAAATGTATCTCTTTTTGTGAATCCCAGTGTCATCTTATCTTCTTTGATAGTTCAACACACTCTTTTAGCATGACATAGATCTATTCGAGTGCATACATTGTCAACCTATTCAATGTTTAAGTAGTGGATTCCGACTAGTGTAAACATTTTCTCCACTCCACCTACTCAACAATATAGGGGGTGTGATGTACATTATGCTTCTTAAGTGTTGAGTGTTCCTTACACATGTAGTACTCTTTTCTAATTTCATCATCATTGATAGTCTTCTTGATTGAAGCTATTTTGATGAAGCTTAATGTCAGTCATTTTTGTGATTGAGTAGTAGATTCAGACCACTCATACAGATTGAATTTCTTTACGACTTACGAGTACTTGGAGTGCAAATTTCTTCAACATCATCTTTGGAGGGCTTTCTAACTCTTCTTCTTTTCTCTCTTTTGAAGGGGGGATTTCCTACATATTTTCTCTTTATTTCTCCACTTTATGAGTGCGATATGTATTTTGCATTCTTTTTTAGTGTTTTCTAGATTTTTCCTTTGTATATGAGTATCTTATTTAGGCACTTTGTTTGCCAAAACCCATATGAAGATTTTTAGTTGACTCCATGATCTTCTTAGTGAATATTAGAGTGAGAACAGTGTGGTATGCTCACAAGTCTTTGTGCTCACTTCTCACCATTATTTTAGAGGGTGTTCAAACAATGCTTCCTCGAGTTCATCATTCTTCCTAATACTTTAGAGCGTAATATTGAAGTTTAGTGATCCTCGTATTTAACATCATTCCTATTTAGACTTGGTGGTTATAATGACTCGACATCTATAGAGACACGTGACTTAACACTACATCCTTTATTGTTAGACTCTAGCTTCACTTGAGGGGGGTGTTAAAGTGTCTTAGTACTCATGGTTGTTAAGTTTGTCTTATGTGAGAATTTATCTCATATTGCTTAGTTTAGCTTGCATATTATTTTGCCTTGCCTATATAAACAAGTGCTCTTCTTTGTAATATACATGCTTCATAATATTTTGCATATCTTTTGCGAATAACAATTATTTTGTATATAAATGGTTTTCTTTTTTAGTGTGTATGTTGAAACATCAATGGCTATAGTAATGAGCCATTGGAGAGATTTTCAATAAAGAGTTTTGATAACTCTTTCACCTTTAAGATCAAGTTGGTATTCAACGACAAAAAAGATTTGGGTTTTCCTTATTTCTCTGGGATGCTCAGGTTTGTCCTCATCACTCATTTGTGTTTGATAGGCAATGAATATTTGTGTTTAGGGCCCCTTTTTTGAGGAGGGGTAATGATAGGGTATAATATAAAAAAGCTTCAATGTGTGGTACACGTCTAAAATGTCACAATAGCTTTGTAAACAGGGACAAATCTCAACAAAAAACAAAATATAGGTTGTAAAAAATAGTAAATAAAATGAACATAACATGCATATTTATTGAAATGCAGGCCAAAAATGTAAAATAGATATTTATTAGGTGTTAAGAGTAGGTTTAGTAAATCTTGAAGCCATGTTGGATGGCATTGTGACCCCTATGATCAGCTGACTATGACTTTGCCCATAGAAGGCATGCATTCTAGACATAGTGCCATTACTTCGATAGGAACTCAGATGAAAGGATTTAAAGTGTTGATGGGAAGGGAAAACTACCATGATGGTATGGGTAATTGATCCTGCGAACACATAATAAGGTAGCAAAAAATATCGCTTGCATATTTTACAATGTTAAGTGCATGGAATTTACAATTTGTGATGGATGATGTGTTGGGAACTGCTCTTACCAACAAATTTAACTATAATTATAAACTATATTTAAATGTAGTCTCATGTCGATAGACTCCTCCAATTTAGTTATTGGTTTCCCAAGCCCAATCTATTTATAGGCTAAGGTATATGGACTCCATCTTGTTGGCTTGCAATTATTCCTCGTATCTCTCCAAGATGTATTTATATATAATCAGTGTTCCCTTTAGCACAACATACATTGAATCTGATAAGCTTCAAAGGTAGGTTAAAATAATATGCCATGGAAACATAAAATTTGATGCCAACATTGGCCTGTACAACATGGTCAATTTTGTTTTATAGATTAATGAAAATGATATGACTTGTTTACCCATCCATACATGTTATCAAACTCCTCCAACTTGTGCACACTTGTCATCAACCTCTTTCAACTGTATTTTTTCAAATCATATTACAGTAGGTATCTCTACGTTCCCAAGTCAACATCGACATCATCATGTTATTAAGATAAGGAAAAGAGCTTGATGACATAAAACACAGGTATTAGTGCATTTACACTAACATTATTCATTATGATTAACAAAAGGATCAAGGTAAGTAAATCACACCAACAATCATAATTATCACATATGAAGGTTAATTAATAACCAGTCAAGAAGACTTTATTATTGCACAAGAATAAAAAGGTATAGTATGCATGGAAATTTGTGCTACCTATTGAGATTAGATAGCTTAATCTCTATCTTATGATCCTTTCACCTCCTTGCCTTTTCTAACTAAAGTTAAGGATAACACTGACTTAACAAAAAGGCATGCCCATAGCTTCATGCATAAAATCCAATCTTATCACCCATAACCCAATTCAATATGCATTAATGCAATGTTAAGCATCTCTAAATGGATAATCCCGCATAAGGTTTATCACATCGAAGGATGATAGATCAATGTAATGCAATGTTTACTAATTTTGTCCAAACAGGAAAACAAGCCATGGTATTTAATCCAAACCTAAATGTATAGGCTAAAACATCTATTAACCCTCCATGAATGTGTGATGGAGCCTTTACCTTCCACCTCAAATTTACTTGTCATAAGGTCGAGAATAGAAATTAGTAGAGATAATTCATCAAAAAAAAAAGAATGCAACTTACAACTCTATATAAAAGATTACAAGATTGCAATAATACAATTAACATGAATACCAAGGAATAACATGTCAACGTGATTCTAATCAATAACCCAAGCATTAATCTTTCTTTTGTCCCAATTCCCACTTATTGAAAACATAAGGACAACGAATTATTCACTTGGGACATTCCTAAACAACCCATTTGCCATGGTAAGAATTATGTACAATATCTTCATGTTACTAATGAGTATCCAAAGAGAGAACTTGATCAAGCAAAAGATAACACCATGTAATATTAATTTCCTCAATCTTAGCCCCATAGAGCCGATTGCTTTAAGACAATAAAGGAATAAAAAATTATCACAATAATATTCAAATCGATACACCAACCAAATTACACAATCAAGGATTCTCAAAGCAGCATGTACATTCACAAGATATTAACATCCAATGCATTGGTGGGATTGAAATATAAATGTAATTTGAATAACTTAATTAAAATTGTTCATACTACGCAATCACTCAAACTCAAAATTTGAAGCATGGTATTGGTCTTAGTGATAAATGGTGATACCAATGACAAGGATGGAGAATACAACTCATACGAGTGGTTTAATCTTTAATGCATGTAAATAACTGATTAGTAATAATCATCAATTGAAGGGTAAAACATAGGCAATCAAAAGTAAAATACTACACATTTAGTTCATAATGCAACAAGAATAATAATACAACCATCTGATTACAATCGTAGATGACATAGTTGTTATTATCCCATTTACACACTTATTTTCAACACATAAACCTACAATTGAATTCTTGAATAACACTACTATATCACATCCTACTAAAACATGAACATGTTTTGTGATGCCACCAAGAATGTTAAATTCAACATTCAACGTAGACATAAAATGAAAAATGTTAGAAATATCTACATCAAAGCTCAAAACACAGCTGGGTGGTGGGATTTAGCAACCAGGTACTCATGAGAGGTCAAGAACACAACAAAGATTCTAAGACACCAACATGACTCACAACAATTCACAACCGAGCAACACTAAAATATAAAAAAAGTCACAACCCAAAGGTCATAAAAAAAAAGACAATTGTCACAACACCAAAGAGTTCTAATTGAATCAGACGAACCAAACCATCAAAATCATAACTTAACAACTCAAAATAACCCAATGATTTTTAATTTCAAATTATAGAATCTAATCTAATGTATATTTGAATCCATATTCCCAAAGTTGCATACTTGAATCAACACAAGTGCTTAAGCTCAGCCAAGGGACTATTTATAAAAGTCAAAGAATGATCCTATAATAAATACTATCAACTAATTTAAATCAGATAACATACTAATAGATCCAACATATATTTGATAGTGACTGTAACCACACAACACTTGACGAATGCACTCCCTATTGAATAAAAACCACTCTATCCATTTTTGCAAACATGCCACCATTTATAACATGCTTCCAATGGTGATAATTCATAAAGTAATCAATCAATTGTTACAACTGAGTGAGGATGGGTACAACCATTTAATTCCCAACAGGAAAACACAGTCTAATAAATACCATTTCAACTCCAAGGAAAAAAAATATGGCTCAGAATTAATTCGAGGTCACAACTAAGGTCGACATGGTTCTTACAAGGTACACAAGACATAGTCATCAACTCATGCCATACCTAGTATCATCAATGACCATCAATAAAATCAAGGATTTTAAGGAAAGCATGACAAGTACCAAAATGAAAACACAAATAATAGTAAAACAATCCTCACAAAATACTCAAATCGTGAGTAGGAGGATCATACAGTAATTCCTAAGCATCCCAATAGAATGAATGAAAGAAAGCAAATCGACTTAATTCGAGTTGCAGATCCGTTTTAAAACCCCCGAATTCATAACGGATTTGGAAATCTCTTTTCTAAGTCCCATAAATCAAAACCCCCAAATCAAATTGCCACTCCACACATCAACATTTAAATCATGCCACATCCATAGGGTAAGAGATACAACTGAGTTATACAACCTGTAATACCTTCATGGCAAAATAACAGGGGCCATTAAAAAATAATGTAGTCCACTAATTCTGTAGGTTTCTTTTTAATTTTTTAAATAATTTGAATAGCTAACAAGACTAGTTCACCCATCCAAGGACGAAAAGAGCAACTCGGTTCACATACAGGTGAACGATAACCCACACAACAGAGTTCAGACCCCAAAGAATACATTATCAATAAAACCCTGCTCTTATTCTGGGGAAATATAGACATACATATTATGCATGAATTGACTTCAAGGGTCCAAATCGTTTAGAGATATTCCTACAGTAATCAAATGAAAACCCATGCCAATAGAAGCCAAGTATTCAGCCATTCAACGAATCCTTCACAAACGGGGGTTAAATCCTTGCATATATATGTTATGATCCAACATATTCCCATTCATTAAAATGAAAACACACATTTATTGCAAAACTTTTGTTTTCCTCCAGCATAATTATATCAATTTGTTTTTCATGAAATAAATATACGAGACCAAATGCTCTTACCACTATAAAAATAATTTGTGCACATATTTAAGCTCATTCCAACTATATTTTACTATGCCATTGAAATATTGGAAGGGAAGCCCATGCAAATTTCCCACATTAATGGTTCCAAACAAGAGTAGGACGTTTCGTAAATTCTAGATTTAAAATCAATGGGTTGATTGAAGAAGAATCATGGCCTTTTATTTCTAAAATGAGATTTGTAGTAATCAATGATGATGTATTAAATTCATGTTTAAATTATATTAATGATGTTGGAATATGTTGTGTGGTTGAACTTTTTATAGTTAAAGTCACTGGGGTTATAAAGGTATGGTGTTTGATTACCTTTTTTTTTTTTTCTTAATCGGAACAACTAATGTGATTAGAGTAGATTAGAGTGGGTTATGAGCCAACATTGCAATATTTATTATTCTTATTAATTGTGATGGAACTACCATTTATAAGTAAGTTATTATAAATATTATAGTTTAGTTTAAACAAGATGTTGGGATGTCTAATGATGTTTCAAGGTTTTGTTGTTAAAATAATTCTAAATAATTTTGGTATTACTTACGATTTTGTTATTATGATAGAATGAGATTATCTTTATGTTAGTTTGAGAATATCAATTCATTTTTATGCTAGTTAATATTTATGTATTTTCATATGGTTATTGGAAAACTATTATAAGCTAAGAGAAAATATTTCCAGTAATTTTTTAATATAATTTATTGATAATTAAATGTAAGATAAGATTTTAACAGAAATAATAATATTTCAAGAAAAGAGTTTTTATTTTATACCTATCTAATTGATTTGGATTCGTACAATTACTTACCGTATCTTTTATGAAGTAATAGTGTAAAATAATATATATGAATTATCTATCTTCTTTCTCGTGAAAAATAAGTTTGTGTCTACCTTCATGAATGTGGCTTCTCTTAAACTTACTTATCTATTATGAACTTATACTTGGAAAAAGAGATGTATTCTTATGTTTCTATATGATTATACTCCTTATGGACCATACTTAACCAATGAATGTGTTTAAATAAAATAAAGTATTATACTTTGTATTTGATTGTATTTTTAATGTGTTACATTATGGTAAGAATTTTGTTACTTGAAATGAGTTAAGAAATAAATTTTTTATGAAACTCCTTAACCATGGACCACCTATGTGATGAAATACAAATATCACTTTCTTTAAAATTATATTTATTTCACTTATTATAGCTATATTGAAAGAGGAGTTTATAATATTTATATTGATGTCATACAAATATTTTTTATTACTTCATGCATTATCTTGGTAAATTGTAACTATCCTATTGGCATGGGCATGTTTAAATAGAGATAAACAAGATTATGTTTATAATATGTTGTAATTTGGATTAAAATATCAAACTATACATTTTGTTTTATTATATTTTTTACTTGATATGAATTGAGAAATATTTCACTTGTGAAACTCAAAAAAATAGAAATATAGGCTATTTAGTTTCTTTTAATAATTGTGTATGGACTAAAAATATTACTCCCAATTAAATTACATGCTTCAAGATCCCATGGAGATATACCCTTTTATGAAAGATTTGGTTAGATGGATTGATTATGTAATAGGTATTCCTCCTTAGCTTTTATCAATGTCTTGTTGTCGAATGAAATATATAGGCTTCATAATTTTGGTGAAGATAGTATATTAACTTAGTATTGGTTAAATATTATTGAACTTTGAACCTGACGATATGAAAAATTTATGTTAAATTGATAATTGCATCATAAGTATTCTTTTACTTACTTTTCATGCAGAAGATGTGCTTTGATATTTTAATTTTTTTCTTGCACATTGTCAATTGTTTTAATAATGGTGAATTAAGTTACCACCCTAGTTGCATAAATATCTAGACCAATATTATTGGTTGGAAACTTGATTAAAATAAGTATATTATGTTACCAAGCTCTTTTCTAACAATGCCTTATGATAACTAATATAGGATAAGTTAAAGGCTTAGACACTTTTCATCCCTAATTCATGAGGTCACGTAATGAGATATAACTCTCTTGGTCTTAACCTAGTAATAAGTGAGGTTTAGTCATTGTTGGAATGTATTTCAAGGGCACCAACCTTAAGTGGGATTCAGATAACAAATATGTCCTCTACCCCTTCTAAAAGGAAACATAAATATTTCTCTAAGGTCTTTTTCACCAGGTCATGGCATACTGATACCTCAACAACTATTATGTTTACTATTCTGGTTAAGGAGCATCCTATTTTAAATATTAAAAAATATAAAGAATACTTTACTAACTTTTCTCAAAGGAAATCAACATATTCATATTTGAAAAAGATGTTCACTACTAATTTAAGACCAATATTTCATTACAAATCATGAGTTCCTTGTATACATATCAATGAAAGATGATTAAAATCCAAGTATCTATCTATGCATACATAGATTACAATTCAATGCTACTCTAAAGCTAATCTAATGTGTTTTTTAAAAAAGAGAGAAAAAGATCAAGAAAGAGAGAAAGAAAAATGAGCTTGCTTTATAGAGGAAACAAATTTGACCCAGTTGAGTAGACAAATCTCTTGAAAACCAATCTCCTATTCAACCAAGATATGAACAATAAGAAATAGAGATGGTGTTTAAGTTTGAAGACAAAGATTAACTATACATATACAGAGAGACAAATCCACCATATACATGTGAAAGCAATGAATGTCAATTTGACAATCACATAGAATAAAATATATATCATGATGCACTTGCTAAGATCAATTAAATACTAAAGTGAGTTATGGAAGGGTGTCCAATATAGCACAAGATCATGAAAGAGAAAACTTAAATAAGAAAATAGGAAAATTACGTAAGGGATTAAACTATGTAATATCCTACCTATCTATATCTAAAATATTAGTTATTCAAACAACCAACCCTTATTATGTCAAAGTGTTAGCCTTTAATAGATAATTTTAGTTTATAGAATCATTAATCATCCACCCACTAGGTGGTTATAGGAATTTAATGGAAATTCATGTACTTAAGTTCATGATCAATGCAAATCATGCTTAATCCCAATGTAATCAATGTTAAGGCCATGCTAATCGAATTTAAATTGAATTTTGGGAAGATAAAAGTTGTTGAGACCCATTAAGGCACTCAGGAAACCATACTGTATACAGCAAAAGCCATCCCTGATTAAGGTGATAGTTTACTTTTTTCCTCTTCAATCAATCCCAATACACACTCCATAAGTTAAATTGAATTTTAGTGATAGAATTGCATTGAATTATATGTTTCCATGATCACTCTATAATTATGAGACAAGCAATAATTTGGCCCAACTATTCAGATGGAACACACAATTAATTCTCATGCTTTGATAGTTTGATCAGAAGAGACAAGCATTAAATTAAAAATCGTAATCAATGGGTGCTAGGCATATATTTCCATGTGGTAGTATGTAGTATTTTGGGGCTTCACTTTTCTACATTGTTTGGTAGATCCTCACCTTTATGATTTACCAAATAGAGACAACCATCAAATTTATGTTTTGTATGTTGATGTGGGTGTTTACGTGTCCTCTATTCATGAAGTCATGTCACATGGCACTCCTTACTATGTTGTATATGAATTTGGGTTTGGTTTTGGGCTCAATATACATTATGTACTCTTTTATTGCAATGCCTTGAGGTCACCCCACATGGGAAAATCTTGCTTAGTTGCCAAGTCTAGGCTTTAGGGATAATGCTATTGGTGTTACGTTGAAGTGATGAGGTTAAATATTGACACTTGGTAGCATCTCACTTGGTTATAGGGTTTAAACACTTAATCATTTGATTTTTTTCTTATGGGGTGTGATAGAAAGAAAACATGACAAATGTCAGGTCCTTGCTCAGTCGAGGACTTCTACTCTTTCAAAAAAAAGTTATGAATAGAAATGTGAATAAGTCTAGAAGGTTATGAGTGATTTAGGTTTTATAATAAAATTTGAATAAGTGTTACATGGCATGATTTATCGAGTATAAATTCCTATAGTGAAAGGGGACAAAACAAAGTAAAAAAAACCTTGATTTTTATGAAATTGCTTAAGTATAAAATGCTGAAAAGGAAAGGCAAAAGTTATAGAATTGAATGCATTAAAAGATCCCATTTGCCAAACTTATATCTATTCTATCCCAACATAAATAAAATAACTAAGGAAATAATAAAATGATATAATACTTAACCAAATTACTCTTAAATAACATGAGAATGAGATAATTTTCTTAAAGAAAAGCTCTGGATAAAGATAAATTATTTGCATAAGTCTATTTTTGAATATTTAAAAAGGTAATTTATAACACATTTTATAATAAATTATAGAATAACTTTGAATTTTTATATTTAGGAAAATTTAAGCAATTAAGTTTAATATGTGATTTTCAGGTCAAGTATTTATAATGAAAATTCTTCATGCCTTATTTTTTAAAATAATGAATCGGATGTAAAATTCTAATGTTACATCCAAAAACTTTCACATGTCAAAATTACAACTCAAATAGGAAAAAGCCACCAAACTCATCTGAAATACAGGACTAGATTTTCAAAAAAAAAAGTAGGATACCATGATTTCTTACAAAATTAAGGTGTATTGTGCAAGAAAAAACACAAAAGATGACTCTTTTTGAAATTACTCATTAATATTTTTTAAAATAGATTAAAAATATCTAAGAACCCATAGGCTTCGACTTTGGACAACAAAGGAACATGAACAAATTATTGAATTGATAAGAAAAATAATGGCTACAAGACAACATCTGATATTCATCTTGACCAAAGTGTATAGCATTAAATTAATTCTTTTTGTGGATTTTTCATAAACTAATCTTCACAAGAAATCTTTCAAGCTAGTATTTAATTATGTGCCTATTTAGTTATCTAGATAATCCTCTGCTACTAGTCGACCATCCATAGCTTCAATGGAGTTATCAATTATCCCACATAAGGCCTTGATCTAGTACCAAAAAAGCATCCATATACTTAATAGAGGTTACCCAAATCACCCTAAATATTGAGTTTCTAAGTGTTTTTTTATTGACCTTGATTTTGGGTTAGGGAGCACTACAACAATATAAAGGGTCAATTTTTAAAATTTTCACTTGACATTACAATTGCAACGATTCATCTAAGTAAACCCAAATTTTAATTAATGTATGCTTTATGAGTGATTTAAATTAATTATGTTAAAAAAATCATGTAGTTTACCTAAACACATCAAAACAAGAACTAATTTAAAACATGTGAGAGCCTAAAGCTTTTTAAAACAGAACTCACAAAAAGATTATTTTAAAATCTCAAAAACTAAGAGTATTTAAAATAGAAAAATAACCTTAATTTTTTTTTATCAACCCTTATTTCTCTTTACTTCAATCAGTATGTACTCACAAGCTCAAAAAAAAGTGTAGTTTCAAAATTAAGACAAATATAAATGTATGCCCAAATGCAACAAATGACCAAACTAGGAAATGAAAGAAAAAATAATCAAAAGAAGAAAGAGAAACCAAAGAAAAAAATAAATGAGATCAAGAAGAGACAATAAAAATAAGTAAATTATATACAAAACATGTCTAACCAACTTAGGCTGGGAAATAATGCTTGAGGAACTAATCACTCATGAGAAAGGAACATCCTCACTAGTTAGACCCCTGAGATAGATTTCCTTATCATCTAGGATTCCAGAACCTAGAGGGTTCCTAACCAATGTGCATCAATGTTACCATGTTGACCCTTATTTTCATGAGTCTTCTCCCATAGAAGGACTAAATTATAAATTTTGAAGGCTTTCACTCTAGGTTTCTTATCAACCCATATTTTGACAACTAATTGATATTTACTGAAATGTAAAGGGGTTATATTTTGTTTCTATTCTAATTATGTTAGTTTAAGAAACCTCATTGTGATTTTATCATCAATTTAAAGGTAATTACTCATTATTTTCACAGTGGGGATTTTGAGATTTACATGAAAAATTGGATCTTGGCCATGTAGTAATTGATATGGGGAGGTACCTAGAGATGACTTAATTATATTCCTGTTAGACCAAAGTATATATTTTAACATGTTATGCCAATCCTGAGGGTTATTATCTAATATCATCGTAATCACATTTAGAAATAAAATATTCATAAAATTAGGAACACCATTTCATTGAGAATAAAAATTTGAAGAGATTTTAAGAATTACCTTGTTATCATAAGCCCATACAATAAATTATAAAGAAAAAATAGTTAGATATACTTTTTGGGTGAATATTTTGTCACTAGCTAATTGATGGCAAAATAGGTATATCAACCTCAACATAAGGAGATTTAATCAGCAAAATGTGTACGTTTACCACAACATAATGAGCTAAATCTCTCCTCTCATCAAGGGGAGGTTCCCTGTAAACTACTATATACTAATATAAGATAAAAATACACTCAAGGGCAGGATGATACCATCCATCTCTCTTTTTTCAGAGATGATGTTCACAGAGTCAAGGTGAATTCTTAGGTAATTATTGAATGCATTGCTCTTCTTTCAAAAATGATGTTCAAAAAACAATAGGAAAACTTCCTGGGTAGTAATTGTAACCACAAGAAACCCATGAAAGCACAAAGTCTTTCATTACTTCTCCTACTGAAATAGGATGCAGTAACATAGTAGAATGAAGTGTAACACAAAGTCTCCACCTCAACTACAACAAGATAAAAGGTTACGAAGGATAATGGGAGCTTAAAGTCTCTCCAATATCCTTTTCACTAAAACGTAAAACACAGACTAAAGACAATTGTGGCAACACAAAGTCTCCCACAGTCAGCTTCTATACACCTTTCATATTATTTCCACTAATTTTATTTATTTGATTAAATTGACGAGACTATATTTAGGAAATAGACATAAGAACAATTTCCTAGATAACACAAGTTATTTCAACACAAAGTCTGAAAGGTCACTTGCTTTCTCATTCATTTGATAAAATATGATTAACAATCTGAGCTCAAAGTCTCAGGAATGCCTTTCAATTTGGGAAAAGTTTTGATTTTGATAACAGAGAGATCTCTCTTGCATAAAATGAGTGATTACAATATATAGCAGCCAAAGAAAGACTTTAGCACTTGTTTCTAGGAAATGGCCCATGCTACATTCAATGCCTTGAATGCATTTGAAATTATGTGAAGGGGCCATGCTAGAACAGGTCATCAACCTTAACTTTGGCATTCTAATTCATCTCAAATGTCTCCTCCAAAGTATGGGCTGCCTAGTCCTCTTTAAGATACTTACACGGTTGTCCATTCACTTTTACTCAAAGGGAGAAAAATAGGCTATGCCATTGAATGCTCACACTCTCTAATGTCCACTTGGTGGACTGCTCCACCTACTAGAATAACTCTTTGCAGATATTTTTGGATTATCTATATAGTTCCCTCTTTCCTTGTTATATTTTGTCTCTTCCTGGTGATCTGAGCTCTCAGGCTATCTTCTCACTTTATGCTGGCTCTTTCGACTCTTTCCTCAGCTAGTCATTGAGTTTGATCTTAGGTCTGCACCATATTTGAAAATTAATGGTTATTTCATTACCCTGAATTTGACGTCCATGAGGACATCACCAGTCGTTGGTCACTTGAACCACTTTGAACCTTGAACATTTCAAAGTGCACCAGTTCAATGGTTTCGGCAATTCAATCGATTCATTGGTTCAACATTTCTTTCAAAGAGCCATATTCACTTAGTCTATTTTGGGAGTTCAATGTATCATTGAACCAATTGTTTGAACCTTTCTTCTGAAATCTTCCACATGAACTTTAAACTTTGAACCCTTTGAACTCTTCAAAGCCTTTTGAACTTATTTGAACCTTTGAACCGCTTTGAACCTTTTGGAGTTCAATGGTTCATTGGTTTGGTGATTCGTTTCATTTTATTTGAACTCTTTTGAACCTTCACTCAAACCTTCCGCTCAAACTTCTTCTGGAATCTTTCGCTCAAACTTTTAACTATGAACTTTGAACTCATCAAATTCGTTGAACCTATTGAACTCTTTGAAGCGATTAAACTTCTTTAAACTCTTTGAAGCAGAGTTCAATGGTTCAATGAGTCAATGGTTCATTCTAACTCTTTGAACCCCACCGATGAACCTTTAGATTGAACCTCAGTGTTGACCATCCTTGTAATATTTTGGAAATGCCCAAGTGTTTTGAACTTTTCTTTGTGAAAGCTCGCTTGTTGAACCTATGAGTTCTTTTAGCTAAAAATACTTGATTAACTGAAAAACTTGATTGCTCAGAACATTTTTTTGAGAAAGGAAGAGATTATTTTGGCCTACAAGACCAAAATGGTTGACATGTTGTCCACAAAAACAAGTGATGTATTTTGAGAACAATAGCTGGCTCCAGTTGGGAAACTTCCATCGATTGTAAAAATGATCAAAGGGAGTAAAATCCAGACTTTTAGTGCCTTTATCCATGCCATTGGGCTACGGAGTCATGCCACCCAAAAAAAAAGATGCGAAAAAATGAAAATGAATAACACAAAACAAAACTAAAGACTATACAAATATACAACTAATCTTATTTGATACTTCAATGATTAAAGTGCTTCAGATGCTTCCCACTATGAGGTAATAAAAATGGCATGCCATCTTGATATTTCAGCAAGAAACTATTCTTACCATTGAGTCGATGAATGAAAATGGACCTCTCCATAAGGAATCCAATTTCCCATGCATACCTTTTGGTTATCTCTTCTTGTCCCACAACAAGACTTAATATCCAACCTAAAAATCATGAATCTTTGCTTTCTAGTCAAAGAGTTTCTTTACTAGACTTTGATGTGCAGCAATACGGTCCACTACCATAGTTCACTACTCTTCTAGTTCAGCCAAGCACATGATCCTCTTGTCAATAGAATCTTCAAATGTTTGATCTTCGACAACCTTCACCAACTTTAGTGCTAGTAGTTTCAGGGTGATTGGTATCTCTGCATTCAAACCATACAAAAGTTGAAATGGTGACATACCTATTGCCCTCTTGGGCGTAATCATGTCTGCCCATAAAGTGTCAAATAATGCTTTATGCCAAGTTCTCTGATTGTCATCTACCAGCTTCTTGATAATGGTCACCAAGTTCTTGTTGCTTGATTCTGCTTGACCATTTCTTTGTGGATAATAGTCAGAGGAGTGGGAGAGGGTAATCTCATAATTGTAGCAAACTTAGGTAATCTCATGAGAAGAGAAATAGGATGCATTGTCTATTATAATATTGGTTGGGACTCCAAACTAGGAAATAATATTTTCTTTGAAAAAATTACATACCACCTCTAAAGTAGCATGCTTAGCTGGAATGGCTTCCACCCACTTGGTAAAGCAGTCTATGGCTATGAGAACATAGTCATGTCTACCACTTGAGGATGAGTTTACAGTGCCAATGAAATCAATACCCCATTATTGAAATGGCTCTTCGATCACCACCGGCTTGAGAGGCAATGCAGCTAATTTGGTAATCCCAATAAACTGTTGACACAGCTCACATTTATGCACCCAAGTGTATGTATCTTGAAACAAAGTAGGCCAATAATACCTGGCTCATAAGATTTTATGAGCAGTTACAGGTGCAATAAAATATTTTCCACAGGCTAGATTGTGGAAAGAATCTAAAAGTTTGGACTTTTGCACTTTGTCCACACAACAAAAGAATACCCCATCAAGGCTCCTCTTGTAAAACCATTTTCCCATAGGACATAGTTAACAACCTTAAATTTAATAGTTCTCTTTTCTTTATAAGACAGGTGGGCAAGACACTCACCATAGGTAAGGAAATGAGTGATATTGGAATACCACTCATCTGTAGTAGTGACAAAGAGAACTGTAAGCATACCTTCAACCTTTATTTCTTCATGCCCTATTTCCTCTGGTATGTTATCAGTAATTAATTGGTAGAAGCCTCTTCCTCGCACAAGCTTTGTAGGTTTGATAACAAGATCAAACTCCTAGATTTTAGCAATCCAATTGCCCCTTCTGGTACCAAACTCTTGTTGAGTTAAAATGGACTTTACTGTGGTATTAGGTACCAGAGCAATAGTGTGTGAGTTTAGGATGTAGAAATGGAAGTGTTTCACCACCTTAACCACATTATAAGCATGTTTATCTATGTTTTAATATTTTAGTTTATGAGCTTGAAGAGGACAACTCATGAATGAAATGGGAGATTCCACACCTTCTTTGTTTTGCTAAACCAAAATGGCTGAAAGAATGTGTTTGGAAGCATAAATGTACACTATGAAGTCTTTGGTGTAATCCAGGTAAACCAGGATTGGGGCATGAGTGATAGCTTTCTTGATATTTTGAAATGCTGCCTTGCCTTCTTTAGTCTAGTGAAAAGTAGCTTTTTCCTTCATCATGTTAGCAATGTGGCGAGTCTTTTTTGCAAACTCAGAAATGAATATTTGTAGAAAATTCACCTTTTTGAAGAAAGAATAAACTGTAGTCTTACTAGTAGGCAGAGTAAGTTCTTAAATGGATTTGACTCTTTATGAGTCAATTTTTATGCCTTCGCAAGATATAGTGTGACCAAGAAGTTTCCCTTATGTAACCCCAAAAACTAATTTATTAGGATTAAGGGAAATGCCATTCTGTTGACATCATTCCAACACTTGTTGTAGATGGTGCACATGATTGGGGTGATGTTTGGAAAAGATAGTCAAATCAATTGAGATATACCATAATGAACTTCCCCATTTCATTCCTAAAGGCAAGGTCTATGGCTCTCTAGAAGGTGACACCAGCATTGATCAAATCAAAAGGCATTCTATGATATGCAAAGGTGCCCCAAGGTATAGTGAAAGTGGTCTTATGTTGGTCTACTTCACCAACTTTCACTTGATTGTACCTTAGAAAACCATCTAACATTGATAACATCTCTGAACCATTCACTATTTGTAGGACTTGATCCATGATGAGCAGGGGGTAGTTGTCTTTTAGAGAGGATTGATTCAAGTTTTTGAAATCAACACAGAGGCAAATTTCCCTATTCTTTTTCCTCATAGGGACTATGTTTGCAATCCAGGTGGAATGATGGAATGAAAAAATTATCCTTGCATTTAATATTTTTTGAATCTTAGATAGAATAGTACTTGATATCTTGGGGTTGTACTATCTTGATTTTTGTTTGTGAGACAATAAACCAATTTTGAGAGGAATTTCATGTCAAATTTCTTCAGGCTTAAGAGACTTCAGATCATCATAGGAGTATGCCAAAACATCAGTGTAATGGTGAAGTAGAGTAATGAGTTTGAGTTTTTCATCAGGAGTGCAATACTTCCCAATGTTGACCATCTTGGGATTTCCTTTAGTACTCAAATTTATTTGATCAAACTCCTGGGAGGAACTTGAATCTATTTGTTTTTGCTTGACAAACTTGTCATGTTTATCAAATAGTTTCTCAAGGGAAACTAATCCTTTTGGGATTTTAATCCCTTTGAGCTGAAGGAATTCTTTACCAGTGTTTAAAATCATTTCATGAGCTGATACTCACGATGGAGACTTATTGCCTTCAAAATAAAGCTCCTTCAAGCTATCTATTTGTTTCAAAAAGGCAATGATTTGGTTGTCACCATTAAATACCTGCCAATGGTTGGCATTATCAGGCACACTTGGTCCAAAGACCAGTTCCATAGTGTACCTATTCCCTTTGAAATTAGGGTGAGGAACCATGAGGGTCACAAAAATATCCAATGAAACTGCTTGATCATTGAACTCTCTAAGCATGATGGAGATACTAAAAGCATCAAAAATTTTAATGCAGTCCCATACTAGATTGCAGTAATGGCACAATATTTCATTCTTGGTTTGATATAGGTTTCTCACCTGACAAACCACCAATTCAACATCTCCTTGGGTGTGAAGAAGCTTAACACCTTTATCTTGAGCTACCTTCAACCCGAGTAACAAAGATTCATACTCAATAGTGTTGTTGGTGTTGCTAAACTGTAACTTATATGAATAAGGTAAAATATCTCCTTGAGGAGATATCAACATAATTCTAGCTCTAGAACTGGTAGAAGAACAACTGCCATCAAATTCTAGAATCTAAACATCATCAGAAATTGATCTTTTCTTAGATTTCTCTTTGTTAGGGAGGGAGGATTATTTTACACCTGAACTGTGCTCTTCCAATTCTTCTAGTTTCATGTCTAAACTTTTTGGATTGTCACCTATAGGACTTTCATTTGATGACACATGAACATCCTATGTGGACATGAAGTAATTACCCATTCTTGAAGATTCAAATATAATTTGAGCTTCAGGGGCTGATGTTTAGGTGATAATATACTTTAACTCCTTTTTAGAAAGCAGCCTTTGCATGACACCTTTCAAATTTATCTTCACCTCAGACAGGTCCATGCTCAAATTACCACCAACATCCTTGCAAAAAAATTGTCCCAGTACAATGCAATAGGAAGCTAGAACATCAGCTACCAGGACTATCATTTTAATTCTTTTTTCTAGAAAAGCTACAAATGCAAATTGGGCATCTTTAATTTGACCCAACATAGGTACTTGTTTATTTTACATGGAGAAACATCTCCCAAAAGTTTTAGTCAGAGTGAGGCCAAGAGATTCAGCTACCTTGGCAGGCATGACATTGTCTGAAGGTCCTGAGTCAATTATGCAGTTGCTTAGCTTGTGTCCATTTATCAACAGGGAAACATAGAAAGGTTCTATTTTCCTAGGGGCAACAAGAGTAATGACAAGGTTATTTGGGGTGGATGTGTTCTTTGGGGGATTATGAATCACCTTTGAAACATCTTGTCATGTAGGGATGGTTTTGTTCTTTACACACTTGACCAACCTGTCCAACTACTCAGGGTTGGCTTGTAAATATTCAAACTCAGTCATTAGGATTTTGGTTTTCCTAGTATGGTCAATTATATCAAATGACTGGAAATAACTAGGAACAGAGGAAGGAAGTCCATCATTTTGGTTTTTAGGGGGTGTGGTACTGGTCTGAGAATTTGAAGCAGAAGGAACATGAATATTTGAGGTACTTATTTTTTTAGTGATCACCGGATCTGTTGATTGAAAAGGCAGAGAAGTCCCCCATTTAGCAATTGAAATTTCTGGTTGACATCCTTTCCCTATTTTTATTTATCATCTTGTTGAGTTGATTGGTTTTGGGACCTGGTAAATACAACATATAATCCATCAAACATTTCTCCCTTGCTTTGAGCTTCATCCTGATAATTCAGGAAACTGATGTTAGAGTTGCTAACTAATTCTTCTTCTCCTTTTGTGAAAACATTAACGCCATCTTCTTGATAAAACTTAAGTTGGAAAAAGGAATCATGTTCAACTTCATGATAACCAACTGTTGAGTTAGTTGGTGTTGCTTCAATGGTAAGCTTCCCCTGTGGGGGAGGAAGACAATTTGGTTTCCCTTTATTCTTGGCAGCGTTGCCTTGACATGACTAGTTGGGAAATGTCCTCCTTGGTATATCTCAATAAGAAGGAGGAGTAGACATCCATTGTGCCATTTTATTCTTGAGAGATAACAACTCATTTGCCAACTTTTGCACCATAGGATCAGTGGTGCCTATAGAAGAATATTCAGAAGATGAAGAAGATTTACTTTTGTTAAGATCTCTTCTTATCTTTCCTGCCAAGATAAGATCATCTTCAACATCAATGGCCAAATCTTGAGCTGTAGTAAGGTCTATGTGGCCAGCCCACCTCAACAAGAAACTCACTTCAGGAAGCTGAGAATTGATGAAGAAGTATTTGAGATTTTTAGGTGTTGGTTGAGTAATTGTAGGAATCTTATTCCTCAACTTGTCAAGCTTAGCTATGAATTCTCTCATAGGTTCATGAGGCTCCTTCTTCATTTGTGTAAGCTAAGCTAACAGGGCATGTGCATCTTTTGCAATTTTGAATCTAGCTTCAAACTTCGCTTTGAGAGTGTTCTAGTCAGTTACAGTCTGTGCTTGCAGATGATAGAACCAGTCTGCAGCAGCACCTTGTAACATTTCTACAAATAGTCTGATTGTTATGTATTCATATTCCATGCCTATCACACCATAGGCTATGCAAAAGGATGCAATATGCTCATCAAGATAAACTCTCCCATCACCAAATAACTTGGGAAAATTCTTCTTTGAACTGCGAGGTAGTTCGTGTAAGGGTGGAGTTAGATTCAGGGGACCAAAGGTGTTACCCCAGGGGCCTTGAGCTGCCATGATATGACAATAGAAAGGAGGGATAACAAATCTTGGTGGGGTATGTATAGACAAAGCTTTGCTAGCAGAGGAAAGAGAAGCTTTGCCTAGTATTGGAGACCTGACGTTGGTAGGATGAAAACTCCTAGTTCACTAAAGGTGAGTTTGTGGAGGGGAAAGATCAAAGTAATTTTGTTGCATAAACTCAAATATAGAGTCACAAATACCTTGAGCTCTCTGGCTTTGTGTATACCATGGATCTACTAGAGTGTAAAACGGAAATGGAAAAGAACTGATACTACTCATTCTTCCCCAGTAGAGTCACCAAAAACTATTGGGTGAATATTTTGTCACCAATTAATTGACAAAAAAATAGGTATATCAACCTCAGCATAAGAATCTTTAATGGGAAAAATGTGTAGGTTTACCACAACATAATGAGATAAATCTCTCCTATCATCAAGGGGAGGTTCCCTGTAAACTACTATATACTAATATAAGATAAAAATACACTCAAGGGCAGGATGATACCATCCATCTATCTTTTTTCAGAGATGATGTTCACAAAGTCAAGGTAAATTTTTGGGTAATTGCTGAAAGCATTTCTCTTCTTTCAGAAATGATGTTCAACAAACAATAGGAAAACTTCTTTGGTAGTAATTGTAACCACAAGAAACCCATGAAAGCACAAAGTCTTTCATTGCTTCTCCTACTGAAACAGGATGTAGTAACACAATAGAATGAAGTGTAGCACAAAGTCTCCACCTCAACTACAACAAGATAAAGGTTTACTAAGGATAATGGGAGCTCAAAGTCTCTCCAATATCCTTTTTACTGAAACATAAAACATAGACTAAAGACAATTATGGTAGCACAAAGTCTCCCACAATTGGCTTTAAGACACCTTTTAGATTATTTCCACTAATTCTGCTTATTTGATTAAATAGACAAGACTGTATTTAGGAAATAGACATAAGAACAATTTCTTAGATAACACAAGCTATTTCAACACAAAGTCTGAAAGGTCACTTGCTTTCTCATTCATTTGATAAAATATGATTAACAGTCCGAGCTCAAAGTCTCAAGAATGCCTTTCAATCTGTGAAAAGTTTTGATTTTGATAACAAAGAGATCTCTCTTGCATAAAATGAAAGATTACAATATATAGTAGCCAAAGAAAGACTTTGGTACTTGTTTCTAGGAAATGGCCCATGCTGCATTCAATGCCTTGAATGCATTTGAAATTTTATGAAGGAGCCATGCTAGATCAAGTCATCAGCCTTAACTTTGGCATTTTAATTCATCTCAAATGTCTCTTCTAAAGTATGGGCCACTTGGTCCTCTTCAAGATACTTACACAGTTGTCCATCTACTTTTACTCAGAGGGAGAAAAATAGGCTGTGCCATTGAATGCTCACGTTCTCTAACGTCTACCTAGTGGACTGTTCCACCTACTGGAATAACTCTTTGTAGATATTTCTAGATTCTTTGTATAATTCCCTCTTTCCTTGCTATATTTTGTCTCTTCTTGGTGATCTAAGCTCTTAGGCTATCTTCTCACTTTATGCTGGCTCTTTCGGCTCTTTCCTCAGTTGGTCACTGAGTTTGTTCTCAAGTCCATGCCATATTTGAAAATCAATGGTTATTTCATTACCATAAATTTGATGTCCATGGAGACGTCACCAATCACTGGTCACTTAAACCACTTTGAACCTTGAACCTTGAACCTTTTGGAGTGCACCAGTTAAATGGTTCAATGGTTTGGGTGGTTCAATCGGCTTATCATTTCAATTGGCTCATCAGTTCAACATTTCTTTCAAAGAGCCACATTCACTTAGTCTATTTTGGGATTTCAATGTATCGTTGAACCAATTATTTGAACCTTTCTTTTAAAATCTTCTGCTTGAACTTTGAACTTTGAACCCTTTGAACTCTTTGAAGCCTTTTGAAATTATTTGAACCTTTGAACCACTTTGAACCTTTTGGAGTTCAATGGTTCAATGGTTCATTGGTTCGGTGATTCGTTTCATTTTATTTAAACTCTTTTAAACCTTCGCTCGAACCTTCCACTCAAAATTCTTCTAGAATCTTCTGCTTGAACTTTGAACTATGAACTTTGAACTCATCAAAGTCTTCAAACTTGTTGAACTCTTTGAAGTGGTTGAACTTCTTTGAACTCTTTGAAGCAAAGTTTAATGGTTCAATGGTTCAATGAGTCAATGGTTCATTCCAACTCTTTGAACCCACCGATAAACCTTTTGATTGAACCTTGGTGTTGAACCATCCTTGTAATCTTTTGGAAATGCCCAAGTGTTTTGAACTTTTCTTTGTGAAAGCCTGCCTATTGAACCTGTGAGTTCCTTTAGCTGAAAAGGCTTGATTAACTAAAAAACTTGACTGCTCAAAACATTTTTTTGAGAAAGGAAGAGATCATTTTAGCCTGTAGGACCAAAATGGTCAACATGTTGTCCACAAAAACAAGTGACAGATTTTGGGAACAACAATACTATAACATACCATTATAAATGGCATTCCAAACCATGTCATGATATGCTCTTTGAGTAACTTAATTACAATTTCAGTTATAAAGTTCCTAAATGTTTGTACTTCAGTCCATCATGTATAGTAATCAATAGCAGTTATAATTAACTTGTGTTTAGTAGACAAATTTTTATTTATATCTCCAATGATTTCTAATCCCCATTTGAAAAAGGGATGCACTTAAATGATAGGTTGTAATGGAATATTAGGGTTACATTCTCTATGTGCTAAAAATTAATAAATGTGAAAAAAATTCACATGCAAGTGGGCATATTTAAAAACATGGGGAAATAATAATCTACCTTGAGTATTTGATGGTTTTATGCACTTTATGAACAATGTCTATTTCTAAATTTTCCACAAAAATACTTCAACACTTTAGTTTCTTTAACTTTGTTCAAAACATCTCAGATAAATGCCTTCATGATTCTTCCTATATAGTGTTCAATATTCAATCATGAATTGACTAATTTTAAAGTCTAATGATATTATTTTATTATATTTTAGTTGAATTATAAAAGTGTTATTCATAAAACAATATACTATGCCATCATACCATTCATCAGTAGTGATATACTATGTATAATGTATTGTTGACAAACAATCTATTAATCAACTTCAACCATCATTTTACTCAATCCTTGACCCCACAAAATTTTAATTTGTTGAATCTCTAAATAAAATTCTTGAAAAATGGTCATCAATTTTCCTCTTCATTTTCTAATCTCATTTTACATCAGCATCACTTTTACAATAGGGCAATGTACGATATCAATCACTTTTTTGCATAAGATGTATTGCCTAATATTTTTGACTACCTTAATCAATTCAAACACTTGTTCATCAATTATGGAATGCATAAGTTAAGCATTAATAAGTGGGAAGCTCATGAATGAGATTGGTATTTCATCTCCAAATTCATTTTTATTAGTCAAAACAACAACACTTGAAGCCCTGAATAGAATGAATAGATATATAAGGGATACATGTAAGTTGGGATTACAAGCACATGATTTTTCACAATTGATTTCTTGATTTAAAAGTATGCATCTTTTACTTCATTACTCCATTCAATTTTAGCATTTGTATTTAGCATGTTGTTCAATGGTCTAACTATCTCAGTCAATCCTAAAATTAGTTTTTGTTTAAAAATAATCTTGCCAAAAATGACTTCAGCTTCTTTATGCTAATAGGCAAGGGAATTTTTATAATTTCCTTGATTTTATCTAGATATATTGACATTCCATCTTCAAAAATGACGTGACCTAACAACTTGAATTTTTTGAGTCCAAATATGACCTTTTTAGATTTAAAGAGATACCATGTTCTCTACATATTTGTATAACTTATCTCGAATCTTTGACATGGTATTTTCGATCCTTGGAAATGAAAATCAAATCATGTATGTAAATGACTATTCACTTACAAATCAAGTATTTGAATGTAATGTCCATATCATGCTAAAAATTAGTGCCCACATTTACTAAACCAACGTGCATTATTCTCTATGAAAATGATCCCATTTTGTTGTGAAGGTTGTCTTAATTTGGTCTTCATAATTCACCATGATTTGACTATAACACGAATAGATGTCTAAGAATGACATCATTTGAGACCCATTTAAAATATTTAATATTTCATCATGTGATGGTAAAGGATAATTATACTTATTAGAATCTCATTTTAGACTTTTGAAGTCTATAGACAAGCAAATTTATTGGTTCTTTCAAACTAGAATAAGATTCACAATCCATATTTAGTGGCTAACTCAAAAAATAATTCTAGAAGATAATATATTATGAATTTATTTGAAGATTAAAGATTACAATCAATGATTCATTGACCTATACCTTTAATAAAATGGTTTAACTGCTATTTTAGAGGGATGGTGTGAGTGAGTATTGAGGTGTCAAACAACTTTAATTCATCATATCTCAATGATATGATGTAATTGTAATATTCCAAGTCTTGTGTAATTTATTTATTCTCTATCTGGGTACATAATGTTCTTGAGAGATCATTTCTTGAGTCATTTAAACTCTCTAGGTTATAGAATTTATGGGACATGCCTTTAAAAATAACTATCTTTTCTTTCTCTCTTTGATAGTCCATGTTGAATAGTGTTTCTAATGAAATCATAACTTTCAATGTAATTTTAGTTTTAGGTTCATTGTGCCATCTTCATGTAGCCCATGATCATTTACATCATATTCATATATGATTTAGGATTCAAACATATATGATTTTAGGATGAAGTCAATGATGTGTTATTCATCATTGAATACTTGAAAATGTCTAACATTATCTAGAATGGATGGATTAGAGACCAACTATATAGAAAATCTAATTAGTTTAGAGGGATAAAATGGCTCCAAAGCACTCGTAGTTATTTTTAGATCATCATATGTCTAGTTTATTCTATGAAGGATAGATTGTATGTCAAATTCATTGAAGTTTCAATCAAATCCCACACTTTATTTCCATACTTGGATAAACATTTGTCATTGTAAGAATATTGGATCCTAAAATGCCTGACCACTAGTTATGAGTCTCCCAACACTTTTAGATAGTTGATTATCTTATTGAGAGTAAATTGAAGTCCTTGTATAATTTTTCATACTCACCAACATTATTTATGCAGGCAAATTGCAACCTAAATACAACCAAATAGGATTTTACTCTGTGACTAATGAGTTCCACTCCAATACCATAACATTTTTTAGATTTAGATCCATAAAATTTCATATTCCATAGATGAATTGTTAGTGTTTTGTCATTGGTTTAGATATATGAGTGATATTAGAATGATACCTTCATCTATGTTCTATTTTTGCATATCAAGAAGGTTTATACTTTATTCTTTACATGAAAATAATATTTTGGTTATGTATTTAGTGGCTAAAGTATGAGGTGAAATATTTAGAATGAAGGAATATTCAATATTGATCTCTGCTAACTCTTCCTTTTCACTTGGACTGTTATACTATGGACTACTCATTTATGCTTCTTTATTTTCTAGCACTAAGAGGAACACTGAAATACATTTATATACATGTGGTTTAAGATGATTTGAAGCCTTAAGAGGAAGATGATTTCTAGCACTAAGAGGAACACTGAAATACTAAGTGCATAAAATGTATCCTTATATTCTAGTTGTTCTAGCTTGTCTATGTGACCTTCAAGATAATCATTTAAATGTTTTGATTCTTCTTGCATGAACAACATGTTAACATTCAACTCTTCAAAAGATCACATATTATTTTCAACCTTGTATACTCTTAGATCAAACTCTTCATAAAATATTTCATTGGTCTTGTTGTATTTTGTGATCAAATGCATATTTTTCATTTCTTTTTTGATCTTTATTTGATTGGGTATACCCCACCATAGGAGCCACATATGAGAAAATTTTATTTCCATATATCCATATAATATCCTGGACTAGTTTATACTAAGTAATATTCCATATGCATCATGTATATATACTAATGTTTGTTTATAAACTATTGTATCATGGTATCAGAGGATAATTTCATGTGAATGTGATTCAGTTCACTAATCACCTTTAGCTATATTTTTTCCAATTAGACTCCTTTTCTATTTGATTTGGTCAGAGTCAATCTTATCCTTTCATATATTAAGAATGGTATGATGTGTTTCAAGGACCTAAATCCAACAAAAAATTATGTAAGTTTTTTAAAAGAATGGATTGTTAGGAGAAAGGGAGGAAAATTATGTAAGTTTTTAAAAAGAATGGATTGTTAGGAGAAAGGGAGGATCTTAGTTTTCTCTTTATAAATGGAAACTTGTGCATCAACTACTCTATTAGTTTCTTTTCTTTTCAGAGTAGACATAGTTTTTAACAATAATTAATTTTGATTATATATTTGGAGCAACTAAAAAATTGATATATTAGCTTTATATTTTTAAAGTCCTCTATGATGTTGTATCTTAACTTTTTTCTTCAAAAGGCTTTCATACTTGTGGAGGGGAAACATTATCTTTTGACTGTGCTAGTGTGGTAGGTCCCCTAGGAGCGAAAGGATTATTACTATAATTTTCATCAAGTGGAACCTGACTACTATTTGGAGGAGTATATGTTTCCAAAGGAGTATATAATTTGTTCCTCAACAAGTAATTATTTCTGCTTGGAAATTGTTTACATGCTTGAACTTCTTCTAGTTTATCTTTCAGCTCATTATCACTTTCAAAAGGAAATTCATAGGTTTATAAGACTAAGGAAATACTTGGATTTCCTAATTTTTTATTTGGATTGGGTTCAGGAATGGGAACCATTTCCTGATTATCCATTTCCTTTTGAAAAATGTTATAAGCTAACTTTAAATCAAAATAATTAATTTCAGCATGGTTGGTAGTATTATGCACCCTAAACTAAGTAGTTAAATCTAAATTTGATAAATTTTATGAGTTTCTAGGATTTCTATTTTTTTGGTTCATTTGGTCAAAATAAATGGGTGTATCTCCATTATTAGGTGGAATATTACATGAATGAATGGTTCTTTGAGATTTTGAAGTTTCTACTCTAAGAATTTTTCATGGGCTGATGTTGATATTGGGGCACTTGCCTTTGTAATTTGACCATGTCATTTGTCAACCTTTGGACCATTCATTGGAGATTTTTTATTTATGGATTCAAATTTGGGCTCTTATTATTTCTATATTGGATAAATTTATTGACTACATGGACTGTAACATTGAGAAATGTAGGAGCAATAGAGGTCATTTGATTAGAAATATAGCCAATAGGCATATGATTGCTTTAAAATATGGGGTTCATCTACATATTGAGTGGCATATAAATCAAGGGCATTAGATTATATACTTAGTTTTGTATTGGGCAAGTTACACTAGTGACAACATTCATCAGTTGGATGTTTTGCATAAGTGATTGATTCATCATTGGAATTTGTTTGTAATCACCAAATTCCTTGATGAAGGTAGTGTGCCATCACCATACCTTTGTGGAACCATTTATTACTCAATGTTTATAGATTCATTATATGTTAAGAATAAGGATACACAATTTTTTGGAGTCCATCTAAAAAACATATAATTCATTGGATCTAAAGCTTCTTAAACATGTATGGATGGTATCAAGTTTTGTCTAAGTATAGGGGGTTTTAAACCTCTTTTACAATATTTAGAAGTGAATATTGAAAACACCCATGGGTTTATTTTTTCCCCTATGGGGAAATAAAAACTAATGACATAAGATTTTAGTGTCAATAGTTACTCTGAAATAGTTGACAAAAAATACTCTCAAGACCATTCCAAGGTGTAATCGATTCACTGGGAGACTAAAATACCAACCATAAGTTGATTCATTTAAGGTGTAGGGTAACAATCGACAAGACAAATCCTCATGTTGGATTTAGATATAATTAAGGCATGTTTAAATGTTTGGATATGTTCTTATTCTATTCGAATTCCACCGTAAACATACCCACGACAAAATTTCTCAAGGTTTTAGGCAAGTCATGGGTAGCTCCTAGAATATTAATAGGATAACTACCTCTTCAATGCCAAGTAATAACCATTGGAAGATTTAGAGGGATAGAAAAAGGGTTAAAAAAGGGAATAATAGTAGTATGGGAACTATTATTCGAGGGAATATGTATGGTCTTTTATTTTCCTTTGTTAGTTATAGTTTTTCTAAGTTCTACAAGGTATAATAATTAAGAGTCACTCTCGATGGACTTTGACCTTGTGATAATATTTTATTTTCTAGTTTGAAACCTAGAATCTCACAATTTGGAGCAAGGCTAATAAAATGACAAAGTTTAAAAAGAATACCCGCTTTTTAGCACCTATATATTAGCATGTGTTTCAGGTGTGTCAAATTTAAATGGGCTTCAAATAAGAAATTCGTCCTCTACCCTTATTGAAAGGAAACAACAATCTTTCTTGAAGGTCTATTTCAATAGGCCAAGGCATAATATATACTTGATCAGTCTTTGTGTTTACTATTTTGGTCAATGAGCATGTTGGTTTAAATCCTAAACCATAAATAAAGAATATTTTACTAACTTTGTTCAAAGGAAATCAACATATTTTGATTTGAAAAAAGATGTTAACATTTTATTTAACATTGATATTTCATTGCAAATCATGAGTTTTTTATATACATAGAAATGAAAGATGATTAAAATAAAATGATTTAACCATGAATGAATGAATTACAATTCAATTATACTCTAAATTTTTTTTAATAGGGTTTCAAAAAAGAGAGTAAAAGATAAGGATAGAGAGAAATAAAAATGAGCTCACTTTGTAGGGAAATAGATTGACTTGATTCAGTAGACAAATCTATTAAAAACTAGTATCCTAATTAGATAGGATCACAACCATAAAAAGCGCTGATGTTCAAGTCTAAGGACAAATATTAACTATGTAAATAGATAGAGATAGAGCCACCATATATAAGCACTAACATTGAGTGTCAATTTGAAAAAAACTTAGAATAAAATATATTTCATAAAGAAATTTATAAGATCAATCAAATTTAAGCTCATCATCGATGGGGTGAATCATAAATCTTAATTGTTCATCAAGATCTATTATGTCCTCTTTGGTAGGAATCTCTTACCATGTGACAATCTAATGTAGTTATGGGCTTCACTTTGCTACATTATTCAACGGACCTAGACCTTGATGGTTTGAAAGGCTAAGACAATCATCAAATTTATGCTCTCTATGTTGACATGGGTGTCAATGTATCCTCTATTCATGGAGTAATGTTATGTGGAAACTACTCACTCTGACATGATTGACATTCTATTTAGTTGTGGGCTCAATATGCACTTTTTTCTCTTTGATCGTGATGCCATGAGATCATGACACATGGTGGTATGTTTCTTAGTCATCATGTTTGGCCCATAAGGGTAATGTTGTTGGAGCTTAGGCAAAGTGATGAGGTAAAATATTGAAACTAGTATTTAATTTAACCCATGGCATATGCATTGGCATCAAGCAAAGAGGATAAAATAGTAAAATATTGCCTTAATCAAGCATTGCATGAAGTATGGCCACCTAAGTTCATTAATGGGTTGTAGTGACTTTTAACCACTCATAATTTAATTCAAATTCAATCAGCATGGACCTAACATTGATAACATTGGGATTGAGAATAATCCTCATTGATCCTAAACTCAACTACATGAATCCCATTGAATTACTACAACCACCTGGTTGGTAGATGATTAATGACTTTATGAACTTAAATTGTCTATATAAGACCATATCTTCGATAAAATAAGGGTTGTCTATTTGATTAACTACTAGGTTAGATAGAGATAGGTAAGAGATCAGAGAGTTTAGTCCCTTATTCAAATTTTTGATTTTATTAGTTAGCCTTTCTCTTGCATGAGGTTATGATGTTTTAGACACCCCTCAGTAATTCACTTGAGTATCTGATCAGTCTCAACAAGTGCTTCATGAAAGATATTTTATTCTAAGTGATTTTCAAATTGACACATTTCATGCACATGTATATGGTGGCTTTGTCTCTCTCTATTTGCATAGTTAATCTTTGTCCTCAAACTTTATCATTATCTTTATTTATGGTTGTTTACAAAAAAATAGATAATCTAATCAACCAATGATGCCATATGAAAATAGTTATGATTATATATTATTCCAAGATTTTTCCACACTTCTTTTAGTAACATTAACAACATCCATTGTATTCATAAAAATAGTGATCATTTCCCTTTATTTAGTGAATGGATGAAAGACACAAACTATTTTTAGGACCACAAGCATTGCTAGTTTTGGGTAGTCTATTGGATGTGAATTCAAATTCCAATTAGCCTCTACATACTCAATCCAAGTGTTATTATCTATTTGTGTATCGTAAATTAGGAAAAACCCCATTTTTTATAGCTTCTTTTATGGACACTGAAATTTCCATTATAAAATTTTTGGTTCTAATTTTTGTAATAGATTATTGAATGGAATCCTCATAGTACTTATACTCTTGTACAACAAAAATGATAATAATTATTCCTAGAACTACATAATTCATTGAAATATTTACATTTCTCATATGTGAAACCCCAAATATTTGGAGGAGTGGTTGGAATCTAGAGAAGAGGAAATGGATTATTTTGCTTACCTCCATCTTCAAATAGTAAGCTAAAGGTACTGCTCTCAATGTCAAAGATTTCATTTATGTCTTTGCCTATAAATTTATTGGACAAATGATGTTTAAGATTAGATTATTCGATGAAAGGAAAAATGAGGATATTATTAATGATTTTAAGTACTGAAAGCTAACAACAAAGACATAAAATTCAATGACTCCATAAACATTATAAACTTGGTAAACATCCAATTACATATATATGTTAGAAATATTGCCATTGATGTCAAATTAGCATTTAATGTCTAAAGGTGTTTTTAATGTTTATATCTTGGCTAAAAGTATGTTAATATTAATTAAATATTAATGAATATATTTTTGGTTGAAAAAGACAAAAGAGGGCCCATGAAGAAGTCAAAGAGTCATCACTAAAGACAAAAGAGGAAAGGCACACATTTCTCCATGAAGGGTCACCTTGAGGAATACAAAGAGTCATCACTAAAGACAAAAGAGGAAAGGATGCATTTTCCCATGAAGGGTCACCTTGAGGAATTTGAAGAGTCACCAGGTAAAGACAAAGAAAGAACTTAAAGGGTCATGCAAGGGTGAATGCCAAAGGTCATTTGGAAAGCTATAAAAGGAGGCTTGGGAAGCTATTTAGAAAAATGAAAGTGAATGATTTTATATACCTAAGAAGAATAGATATATTAGTGTGCTATCATTTGTTGAGAAAGAAACATTGAGAGATAGTAGTGTTTTATACACAAAAGGGGTTGGTGCTCCTGTGGGTTGGTATTCATGAATCATTGTTGTGTTGGTGGTCAGCAAAAGGGTTGGTGCTCCTAAAATTTGGTGCTTGAAAACTTTGTAAGCTTGAGTTGGTGCTCATTTATATACTTGAGATTGTTCTCCATGGTTTTTCCCACTTTGGGTTTCCACGTAAAATCTGGTCTCTCTCTCTCTCTCTCTCTCTCTCTCTCTCTCTCTCTCTCTCTCTCTCTCTCTCTCTCTCTCTCTCTCTCTCTCTCTCTCTCTCTCTCTCTTTCTCTCTCTCATGTGGTGCATGCTATTGCTTTCCTTTTTATTACATATCTTGAATGTATGATTAAGTGGTTAAAGAAAAAGGAAATTGATTAAGTAAAAGATATATCCCATGCTTAACAATTGGTATCAGAGTATGTTCCTTTGAAAAGAGTTTAATAGTTTGAAGGTAGATCAGGGAAAACATGATGACTAAGCAGCTAAAGAAGGAGAATCAAGAGTTGAAATTTGTGGTTGAGGCTCTTAAGGCATAGATGTGTATCTTGGATTCTAAGTTGGATATAGAAGCAAAAGAAAATAATATTTTTATTCAGGATCTTAAGAATCAGCTAGAGGTTGCAAATTCAAGTTTGACATCAAGAGAAGGAGTGTAATCAATTGAAGGTTGAGTTAGGTTCTTTAAAGGATAATCATGAGAAGATCATAATAAATGTTGAAAAAGTTCATGAAATATCAGTCCAAGTTAAGAAGGATGCAAGTTTTAAAGGAAAATTGAAGAAGCCAATCAGGCAAGCCAATGCTTTTAGGTTTTCAAATTATTTTCATGGCCATTATTTTGTTTGTCATCATATTGGTCATAGGGCAAGAGACTGTATGTGGAGAAGCAATCATTCAAAGGGAGATCTCAATCACATTCAAGCAAAAGGTATGACAAATGTTGTTTTCAAAGGTATGAGAAGAGCCAAATTCAAGTTTGGAGACCTAAGATAGTAAAGGTTGATTAGGATGAGTTTAAGAGTGAGAATAAATTACTTACTATAATGGATAAAGAATCAGATAGGAAGGACTATGAAGAATATCTTATTACATTTGAGCTTGAGCCTTGTCAAGATAAGATAGTTGTAAGAGTTGAGAAGATGAACAACATCATGAATATTGAGGTTAGTAAGTCAAATAAGTTAGACATGCTTAAACAGATTATAAGAGAAAGACACAAGAAGATCAAAGAAGCAACAAAGGAGATTGGGGAATCTCCTGAGATTTTTTTCTAGGACCCTTTGTGTGGGGTGTCTCTTCTAGGATTAAAGGAGACATTTTTAAAAAAAATTGAAGCATCGTGGATGTTGTTGGGTCTTGGTTATGTTGCATGACAAGAAGGTGAGTTGATAGATTAATTTGTATATCATTTGAGAGGGAGACAAGTGTAAGATACAGGAAACAGGTACAGGGAATAGGTGCAGAAATAGGTATAGGGAATAGGTACAAGAATAGGTTTAGGAATTAGGATGCTACAATAAGGGGGAGTTATTGTATATTTTCAGTTGGTTCAGTTTACAGGTCTCTAATTTTTTGTTGGCATGTGCAGTGCAAGTTTTTAGAATTGGTGATAGTTTCAGGTTGCCATCAAAGATAAAGGGGGAGATTGTTGAAAATATTTTCATTGATGTCAAATTAGCATTTAATGTCTAAATGTGTTTTTAATGTTTATATATTGGCTAAATGAAAGATCCCAAACTAAATTTGAATGCAAACTCTTTTAAAAAAAAACTAATTTCAACTACTTGCAGGCATTCAATCAAATGGACAAAGATATAAATCTGAATGCAATTGATAATATAGTCTAGATATCATAAAATATTACAGATGTGGTCTCAAAACCAAATTATTATAGCAAACTACCAAACTGGAATAAAAAACCTGGATCTGCCTGGCTTGGGCTGCTGTGTCAAAAAAACATAATTGCCGACGTCGATTCTTCTACCGACGTCGGTCGATACACTGCCATCGTCAGCTGTCTGGTGGCGATCTCTACCTACTGGTGACTACCTATGACTACCTAACTGCTGATGTCAGTCTCTGATCGGTCGATGTCAGTTTATATGCCAATGCCGGTCACTTATCTGTCGATGTCGACCTCTGTAATACCCTGCAGCCTACAACTACGAACTGTGCCCTTCCCATTTCTGAATCCGTTGGTATGGCCTAGTGCCGATCTATACGGATTCCATACCGAACCTGATCTGAAGATATAAATATATAAATCTTAAATCAAATCTAATGAATAAATACCTAGAAACCTCTGCATATGCTGAACCCCTGATATACTCAGTGAATGGCCTCTGAAGCTCCAGATCTGATCAATATGCACAATCTAAATTCTGTCACGAATCCACCCCTGAAAAGTGTTGGGTTTTCATCCAAATCTTCTCCAATCTGCTAAAGGTTTGCATCCTCAGAGATTTCAGCTAAATCATAGATTCAAGCTTCACAATACTCAAAATAATTTTTGCAACAGAAGATATATCCAAATGCTTTGCCTTCCCCTTCTTTTAAAGGCTTCCAGGAAACTTCTAGAAGAAGTCAACTTTATTTCCATAATAATTAAATTAATTAATTAAACCATTTTAATAGAAAATTGGGGACATTACAGTCCTCCCTTCCTGGAGATTGCTTGTCCTCAAGCAATTCGCTCCTGATACTCAACACTAACTTCCTGGATTCCATATTATTCTGAAAAATTTACAAACTCTTCTATCAGAAACACCATGTTGGAAAATATTTGTGACTACATTATCCTTAATTCTCCTAGAGAGTAGTGTGATAATCCTCAATATGTAATTAACAAATTCACCATCACATACCTTAGACTTAGAAAAAGGCCGCTGCGCTACTCTGATTATCAAACTCTCACAATCCCCATAAGGATGTTGACTTATAATTGGAAAGGAAAACTTCCTGCAACAAATAGAATTATTTACCACATCAGCTTTAAAATGAGACTCCATCCTGTGAGATGACCCCTCCTTAGGTCCTCCATCTTGTGTTGCCTTCAAGATAATCTTCCTTCCCCCAGAAAGGAATTCTAACTTCATATGGTGGTGATCAATAATGTAGCGCCCAATACCCTGTAACCACTACATTCCCAAGACCACATCATAATCCTCTAAAGGAAACACATAAAAATCATCGGTCAGAGTGTAATCCCCCATCTGAATGCTAAGCTGTGGAATCCGTTTGGTATAACCCAAAACTGCACCATCTGCCACTTTTACCCCAAAACCATCAAACTTCTCATACTGTAATCCACGCCTTCCCACTAACTTCCGGTCAATGAAGTTATGTGTAGCACCTGTATCTACCAAGCTCATGACCCACTTACCCTTAAGTGTACCTTTCAACCAAAAGGCATGAAAGTTAGGATAACTGAAGAGGGTAGCCATAATTGCTTTGGTTGATGCCAAAGGCTCCGGGGTGTCTAACTCCAACTGTGTCTGAACCTGCTCAATATTATCCTCAATGTTCGTATCAAGAACCTCCTCATCTCCACACTCAGAAGTTACCTCAATCAAATGAACCTTTCCTTTACCCATGCAACGGTGTCCTGGTTCCCATGGATCTTTGCAGGAAAAACATAACTTTTTTCTCCTCAAGTCATTCCTAGTCTCCTGATTCATCCAAGGATTTATAGAGGATGACCCTTCTTTATTTTGTGGTGCATTGGCCTTCTGTATAGACCGAGAGTCTGTGGCTATTTTCTTATCACCCTGATAAGAAGTGGGAACAGTATCCAGTCTCAATGTCACATCAATGGCATCCTTAAGAGTGGCTGGTTGGAAAGCACGTACTAGTCCCTTAAGTCTATCCTGTAATCCCTCAATAAATAACATCACACTCCGTCTCTGAGGCATATCAGGTTCCATAACCGAAATATGTTGAAACTCATTAATATAAGTTTCTACGTGACCACTCTGTCTAAGATGAGCCAACTCCCTGTAGTAAAGTTTTGTATCCTTACAGTCAAATCGTGCAATAAGTCACTCAGTGAACTCAGCATAGGAGTGAACTAAAGCATGATCTTGGGTGACCAATCCATGGTGCCACCAATCATATGCAATCCCCTCTAAATGTAACACTGCAAACTGAATGGCCTCACGCTCAGGCATGGGCCTCAAAGAAAGATATATGTCCAGCTTGTGGACCCAATCTCTTGCACTAGTCTCTCTAGAGCCATTATATGGAGCCAATGTAATCTTCCCTGTAGCTCTATTGAGGTCATGATTATGTTGCTGCTGTGGTGGTCTATTACCCTGATCTCCCCTGAATCTAGCTGTGTCTCTATGCTGTGCACAATACTGGGGAAAAGGAAAAACCTCCCTAACCTTTGGGGGTAAAGCTCTCCACTCTATTGTGGCTGCCAAAACGGACTCTTGGAACCCAATCTCTGGTGGATCCACCTGTACTGGTTGTCCACCTGGTATAAACTGAGGCAATAATGGTCTATTTGGGGTAGGTGTATGATGATGATTTCACCTAGAGGAATGACGGGAGCTCCCCACTGAAGAAAGGGAATGGTGACTATGCTGACTAGACTGATGATGACTACCTGTCACTGAAACTGATCTATTCCTCCTACCTCTGTGTCTATCCACCTCTAAACGATCCATGGTATCCTGTAATCGGTCTAGAGCCTGAACAATCTTGGGCTGGGTAGTGATAAGGGTCCTCATCATCTCTCTTTCTACCTCATCCTAGTTTATATGGGCATTCCTCTGTTCTTCGGCCATGATAGGTTCCTGTCCTAAACCCAACTCTCGCTCGTACTGAGCTCTACTACGTGTAAAATATCTATGGCTTCTATCAAATCTTCCAGGATGCATAGAAATAAAATATATTTACCCCTACAGGCTGGCAAGATGCATGGCTCTGATACCATTGAAAGATCCCAAACTAAATTTGAATGCAAACTCTTTTCAAAAAAACTGATTTCAACTACTTACAGGCATTCAATCAAATGGACAAAGATATAAATCTGAATGCAATTGATAATATAGTCTAGATATCATAAAATATTACAGATGTGGTTTCAAAACCAAATTATTATAGCAAACTACCAAACTGGAATAAAAAACCTGGATCTGCGTGGCTCGGCCTGCTGTGTCCAAAAAAACACAGTCGTCAACGTCGGTTCTTCTGTCGACGTCGGTCGATACACTACCGTCATCGGCTGTCTGGTGGTGATCTCTGCCTGCTGGTGACTCTGCCTATGACTGCCTGACTGTCGACGTTAGTCACTGATCAGCCGATGTCAGTCTATATGCCGATGCCGATCACTTATCTGCCGATGTCAGCCTCTGTAATACCCTGTGGCCTGCAATTGTGAACTGTGCCCTTCCCTTTTTTGAATCCGCTGGTACGGTCTGGTGTCGATCTATATGGATTCCGTACCAAACCTGATCTGAAGATATAAATATATAAATCTTAAATCAAAACTAATGAATAAATACCTGGAAACCTCTACATATGTTAAACCCCTGATATACTCAGTGAATGGCCTCTGAAGCTCCAGATCTAATCAATATGCACAATCTGAATTCTGTCACGAATCCACCCCTAAAAAGTGTTGGGTTTTCATCCAACTCTTCTCCAATCTGCTGAAGGTTTTCATCCTCAGAGATTTCAGCTGAATCACAGATTCAAGCTTCACAATACTCAGAATAATTTTTGCAACAGAAGATATATCCAAATGCTTTGCCTTCCCCTTCTTTTAAAGGCTTCCAGGAAACTTCTAGAAGAAGTCAAATTTATTTCCATAATAATTAAATTAATTAATTTAAACCATTTTAATAGAAAATTGGGGACATTACACTAAAAGTATGTTAATATTAATTAAATATTAATGAAAATATTTTTGGATGCATAAAGACAAAAGAGGGCCCATGAAGAAGTTGAAGAGTCATCACTAAATACAAAAGAGGAAAAGGATGCATTTCTCCATGAAGGATCACCTTGAGGAATATGAAGAGTCATCACTAAAGACAAAAGAGGGAAATGATGCATTTTCCCATGAAGGGTCACCTTAAGAAATTTGAAGAGTCACCAAGTAAAGACAAATAAAGAACTCAAAGGGTTAGGCAAGGGTGAATGCCAAAGGTCATTTAGAAAGCTATAAAAGGAGGCTTGGGAAGCCATTTACAAATATGGAAGTGAATGATTTTATCTAGATGAGAAGAGCAGAGGAGAGTAGAGAAAAGACAAGAGATATAGTAGTGTGCTATCATTTGTTGAGAAAGCAACATTGAGAGATAGTGGTGTTTTATACACAAAAGGGGTTGGTACTCCTGTGGGTTGGTACTCACAAATCATTGTTGTGTTGGTGCTCAGCAAAGGGGTTGGTGCTCCTGCAAGTTGGTGCTTACGAACTTTGTAAACTTGAGTTGGTTCTCATTTATATACTTGAGATTATTCTCCATGGTTTTTCCCACTTTGGGTTTCCACGTAAAATCTGGGCTCTCTCTCTTATGTGGTGCATGTTATTGCTTTAAATTTTATTGCATATCTTGAATGTATGATTACGTGGTTAAAGCAAAAAGGATTTGATTAAGTAAAATATATATCCCATGCTTAACAATATAAGGTAAAACTGAGCATGGGATTGTTTAGAGACGAATAAGAATAAAATTATTCTAAAAAATAATTAAATTAAAAATACTAAGGCTTCCTTAATGAAAGATGCCTTCCTATGTAAAGACAAATTCCATTAATTCTCTTTAAAATAAATGTATAACTTTAAAAAAATACTTCATGGTAGTTATCTAAAATATAGATATTTATTTGAGTGTAGCTTTTGATAGATGCATCATCTAAAATAATTATGAGGGTTGGACATGGAAAACTACTACATATTTACCCTGTAAACTTAAAATTTGACTCTTTGCTTAAGTTGTTCAAAGATGAGAGATTATAAAAAGTGGCCATTTTTTCTAGCAACATGCACATTAGAAGATGGAAGGTAAAAAATGAAGTTGATATCACAAACAAAAATTGAGTGATTTTTTATGCAAAGTGAATTAGTCAATGATCTCATAGAATTATTGGTGTTAGACATTATTAATATCATTTAATTTAATTTAACTATCTAAATGTTTCAAATCTCTCTTTAACACATCAATGTTGATTTATATTCCCTATAATAATGCTTTCAAAATATATTTTTCCTCACCAATTCTCTGTTATATATATATTTTTTTTTGCTAAAACATTTGTCATTATTTTGAATGCCTTTGTAGGATATTCAAAAAATGCCTCAGCCAGATGTCATCAGGATATTCATAAAATAGCCTTGTAAAAAAGGCCTTAAAGGAATTTAAGAAAATTCAATTGGTAGGTTTAAAAGAAAATTCCAACATCAAACACATTTTGATCTCATCAACTCAAAACATGTCATAATTAAAAATAAATTAATTTTTTTCATAGGGTTATGCATTTTTTAATACATATATTTTTTGAAAAGGGGGAAAAATAGCCATAAAAACATTCATTAAACTAACACTACTGTGAGTTGACAATAATTCATTAGTTAAATTGGTCCTTCAAGAATAGGAATATAATAATAGATAATACAAGATGAATTTTTTTAAATATTGATATTATTTATAGTCAAAATAAGGACACAAAAACCCTTACCTACCCCTAATATGATTTATGCCATGCATTCCCTTTCACAGTTCCTTTCCTTCTCTCATATCTAAACTCTTTTGTTTTATGCCACGCATTCCCTTTCACAATTCCTTTCCTCAAGTATATTTCATATTCAAATTCTTTTATGTAGATTTATACATGGAAAATAAAAACCCCAACATCAAATTGAGAATTAAACACCAATATAAATTAAATTAGAATATAAATTAGGAAACAAATCTTGAATTGGAAGATTATAGTTGAGAAAACAAAAAACTAAAGAATGGATATGTGTGTGTGTGTGTGTGTGTGTGTGTGTGTGTGTGTGTGTGTGTGTGTGTGTGTGTGTGTGTGTGTGTGTGTGACTATAGCGATCTAATGAAATTTATGTAGCATACATATATAGCCATGATTTTCATTAATAAATATAATGTGGGTAATGTGGCTAATAGCTCAATATTACCCTCTTTCATTGTGCCTTGTCACCCACCTAATCATCCTTTTGATCCATACCCAATACAATCATGTCAGTCCTTACATGGCTTGTCTCAAAATCTTGTAGGTTGCACCTTTCTAAAGACCCTATCACCTCCTTCTTACCATTTCCCCAAATAAAATTTTACAATAAGTGTGTTCAAAAAACATGCCACTTGTTATAGTACTACTGTAAGTCTCCTAGTGCCCACAATGCATCATCCCCTACCATTCCAGCCTACACACAATTACATACTCAATAAATCAATAAATAAATAGGCTCTAAAACTTTATATATATATATATATATATAATACCTTGACTGTACCAGATCCATTATTGCACACAACAACCTACACTTCTTCTCGATCTTCTATTGTTACATAGTGGTGGTACTACGACTCTTAATATACAGTTGTGGTTTTTCTTTCTACACACATATTATAATCATCAGGTGAGAACAATATATATATATATATATATATATATATATATATATATATATATATATATAATACCTTGACTGTACCAGATCCATTATTGCACACAACAACCTACACTTCTTCTCAATCTTCTATTGTTACATAGTGGTGGTACTACGACTCTTAATATACAGTTTTGGTTTTTCTTTCTACACACATATTATAATCATCAAGTGAGAACACACTTCACTTGATGGTGAACCTCAAAAAACATCTATCAACAAACATTAAATCTCATCTTCAATATATAGGACACTACACTATACGTTTTTCCTTGATTTTGCATCTACCTCTGATAATATTGGATTATTTACCACATATTTATTTTCCCATCAGTAAATCCCAATGACTAAAAATCTAATATATTCCACATATTCATTTATCAAGCTCATTATTCCTTTCAAAGATACTCCCCAACCATCTACACTTGGTCCCAAGTTTTTCCTCAGATGTGAAAAATACTTAATGGTACAATGAAAGAAAGCCAAGGCTACATTTGCACCTAGTCCAAAAAGAGGATATAATTGTTTAGCCTCATTAATAGTGATAATATGCCATGGACATCAAAAAAGTTATTAGCATCATTCAATCAAATTACATATGAATTTTATCATTAGCACTACATGAAAATGTTTCAGGCAAATATTTGTTGATTTACAAGTACAACAAGAATAGAAAAACATGTCAAGGTGCCACAAATAAATCTCATTACCAATGTAATCTTATCAATTATGTAGTGTGAGCATAAGTGATGTACTCAACTGATCTTGCTTAAGTCATAATGATTTTAACCAAAAATAAATGACCAGATAACTATGCAAACTGATGATAAGAAACCAAACTCTATTTTGACCAAACTCATTATTTCCTTCTTGGAAGAAATTTGAAAATCAATGACAAGAAACCCAAATCTATAGATATTTGAAAAGCATCAAAAAGAATAATAAGAGTAATCAATTCCCTGTGTGAGATTAAAACACAATTATTTTAGCAAAAACCCAATAAAAGCATCAAGATGAAGAGGCTAAAAATAAGAAGCAACAACATGATTTTTATCTGATACAATGGAATTCATTTGATTAATAAGCATCAATAAAACACAAACCCACTCCTTATTAAAATAAGCATTCGATAACATTTAAGAATGAGATAGATAGTACAATTTGTTCTCTTTTCTTTATGAAATCATTTTTTAGTAGAGAGAAAACCAAAAGAAGTTTGAAGTATGGCTCCACCTGAATTATAATTGAATAATAGTTAGACACAAACCTAAAATTTAATAAAATGGTGAACTAATTACTATTTTCATCGAAGTTAAATAGAAAACAAAAATTATCCAGGGGAATAAAACACCACAAATGTATTGAAACATGGTTATATATAGCTTTGAATTTTTCATCTAACCAAATTTATATATGCACAACTATATATGGTAAAATTATACCACATCTATTTCAATCCAATCCCCTAGATAGTCATGGCCGTAATCATAATTTTGCAAATATATTCAATGCTTGAAAATAAAAATGATAGTAAGTTAAGACTGTAAAAGTACCTGATTGGCAAAACCCCAAAACATCATGAAAACAACCACACTTACCAATAGTTCTAACATGGCATAAAACAAATAAAAGGTCCATACCCTAAGAAAATAGAGTAACAAGTAGTCCTGATAATCTCAGACCCAAAATCTGAATAAGCTTGTCTACTAACCTGATGAGGTGAAAAAATTCATTGAGAGGATAGACAATAAATGTAAAGGTATTGTAGAAGGATATAAAGGATAATATACAAGAATAAAACAATGTTTCTTTGGAAATTACATGAGAAATCTTAATGAATTTGGGTATGGAGCATTTTTTTTATTAAATGTCCCTCATCCAATTTATTTACCTTTAATATGCAATTATATTAGTAATATGCATCCCTGCAACATCAAACTTAAATAAAACATACTTAAACATTTTATATCCACAACTAAATATGTCTTATGATGGAGGAAAAATAATAAAATTTTCCATTACCCATGAGAAAATAACCTTATATCCATTATAAAAAAACATAAAAATGAAAATTTACTTTATTCTTTAGAGCCTTTGTTTCATAAGGCAGATCTATGAATGCACTTCAAATATTGTAGCATACTATTTGAAACCAACAACATAAAGTCAAGATATTCCAAATTTTATTTAGGAGAAGATTCTTGGTGAAATAGACTCAAAATACATGTTGGAAATATGATAAGAGGATAACCTTAGTTGTAGAATACAACTCTAGAATGGATTTGCCAAGGCACTAGTTCCATCTTTAAAAATAAAATAAAATATATATCTTTACAAAAATCAAATGTATATCTTCAATAGATTAAAATATATACCACCAATTTTGACTTGAGAAAGCACCATTAAATGAGTAGTAAAAGTAAAATCTCAAGTGTTCATTGGCTCATATGAAATACAATACCATTACAAATATGTCCACATAGAACATTCTAAGATATTTTAAATCCTTCTTTGTTTGACATCTTTCCAAATTTCATAAACCAAGTTCCAATCCACCATTTATAAATCAAGACCTATCAATGAAACTCCCATCAAGGTATCCGATGTATGAAATTAGAGTTTTGTTCTTCATATATATTTTATTATATTTGTCTTGAAAATCCTCTCTCACATGTCATTGTACTTGTTTTAATGGTAAGTATTGCTTGCCATAATTTTTTTTATATTTGGAAAGCTTGTATGTGAATCTGTAGCACAAAAAACCCTCCAATCTTCCTTCATGCATAATCATTCACAACTAAAGCAAAGAGTATCAACAAAATTATACAACTCTTGTAAACAACCTTCAAAATCAAATAAAGGACTTTCTCCCTCACACAAAGTATGTTGCAAGTGTTCAAATTTTTTAAGAAGCCACCACTTTAAATTTTCTTCTCTAGTAAGTGCATCCTTTGACTAATGACAAGGGTTGAACATCTTTATAGAATTGAAAGATGAAATATCTAGGAACCTTTCATTTAAACAATCTTCAATTTTTTAAACATATTCTTTATCAATATTTTTCAGCTCTCTAGTGACCCATCAATACAAGGCTTCATTGTTAGTTTTGGTGTATCAACATAATCATCACTCACATTTGGAATTGCCACAAATTTTAATTCATGCTTATGAATGTGTCTATATTGATCAATAACCTCTAAATAACCATATTTAGAGCTTTCAGAAAATTTAGACAAGTAACTTGTACCATTTACAAAAGTGTCAGACCTTAGAAACCACTTACTTAAAATTTGTATAGAATAATCTATGGCTTCCCCAAAAGATGTGGCATCCACATTCTCTTCTTGAAATTTTTTATTCAACTTGTTTAGTTCACATAATAGATTTACAATCATATGTAAGAAGAAATGTACCGAGAAGATCCTAGCCTTATCATACCATGAGTCTCTCTTCTCACATTTCCACAAAGTCAACAATGGAGGCATCAACACAATAAGCCTTTCAATTACTTTTCATCTTGAGATCCATATACCTCCATGAATTTGAAGAGATTGAAGTGTTTTGAGTTGCATGAGTTCTTAAAGAGAAATATGTTCATTATGTATTTTAGTAGAATTTTAGACCAAAGAATATACCTTATTTGCCAATTTTCAACAAATATCAATTTAAGTAAATTTTTAGCAGTGTCTAATGTAGCTAAACCATGACAATGAGCAATGTAATGAATACATATAAGATTATGCACATCATTTTGTAAAAGAGTAACAAATCCATTTTCACTCCCCACCATTGATGAAGCACCATATGTAGAAATTACTATCAAACTTTTATTTGAAAGACCCATTTCTTTCTTCAAAACACATATTACATCATATATTGTTTTCCCTCTTCCATCACACACATTTATGAGCTTTAATAATTGTGAGATAGTTGGCCCCAACCCTTTTGAGTCTATAAAAGTGGCATAAACCACAATGTGTTTATCTAGGCTTCGATCTGTACTTTCATCCAACATCAAAGAGAACAATGGGCTGTCTAACATTTCTACACTTTTTCTCTCTTCAAGATACTTAGATATGGAACAAAGGAATTCATTTGAAGCTATATGATTTGTATATGATTTATAGTCCCTATTTTTTAGCATGTTTGGTGTTTTAAGTGCATTTCAAGAGAGCAAAGGGATTCATATTTTGAGACGGGCAAGTCTTCTTGCACAACCCAATAAACTAATTTCATGGTTGTGATAATTATTTCCTTATTGGTGTCATCAATTCTTGTAATGTGTCATGGAATTGATTTTGTTTTCCCTTCATTTCCACATATCTATTTTTCTTGTGAAATTTTATGGAAGTTTGAATATGTATGAGTAATTATTGCATCATATTTCAAAGTAGTACAACTAGTTTGAGTGTCCCATGGTCCCATAAACTTGAGTTCTTCACACTATATGCATTTCATGATTGCTTTCCATTCATGCATTATACACCTTAACCACTTAAATTTAACTTTCCATTCATCTCTAAAAACCTTTTTTACTCTATCCCTTTTTTTGTTTTGTGTTGAATCTTCTCCCTCTTCAAATTCTTCGCCATTATAGTAATATAAAATGCAAAAAATAGTGACTTGAGCATGGCTAATGACACCCAACCCTTAGGTCCATCTTGTTTCCTCTCATGACCCTCTTAAGCTTATTTTTCCTAATTCCCAGTCATTTATAGCCTTCGATACTTGACCTCAACTGAGCCAGGATACTTTTTCCATGACTAATACATCCCCCTAGGTCCCATATGCTTAGGATAGTAGCACCACACTTGGAATATAGCGTTGGTGCCACTCCTATCCACTTTTGATGATGTTGTCCAAGTCCATTTCTATCCCCAATGGTCAATCTCTTCTAATTTCCCATACTTCTCCTTGTCGGCCTGATGCGAGTACATTCAACTCATGACCAATAGATCCTTATAAAATCCCATTCAAAGATCATTTGGAAAGGGGTTGGAAAATATCACTAATCAAGCAAGAATGCAAGCGAGACTACTCAAGCAATATTCCCTATTCTCTGCATATAGCTAACCTATACACTTTCAAGATAATTCAAATTCTTACATCAGTCCCTATCCATCTCAAGCACATCCAGTTTAGCATTTTGCATATTCATACACTCAATTACAAAAAACACATCAAGTGGGACAACTACATATGGCTTGATCCCTCTTTGGATTATTTGTATGTAGGTAGTGTACCCACACAATAGGTGTGGATCCATGTCTAATGAATGTTACACACACTAACTCCCCTTATTTCTTGAAATTGGTCAAATTATAACGGACTATAGGGTTTAAAGACTAAATCAGCTCTACATGGAGATCTACAGAGTTTTAGCTACCAAAACTTCATGGATAGGGTCATACAGACCTGGTGAATAAAATCCAAAAATCTTAGATCCTCAGGATAACAATAATAGAGGTGGAATATAGTGTCGGTGCCAATTCTTTCCATTTTTAGTGCTTTTGTCCAATCACAAAAAAAATTCAAATCTTAGTTTGTGACAGTGTCCCAGTCCTGCATAGAGAATCTCAGACTCTATCTCAGTCATATCAGTGAATTTCCAACTAAGTTTAATTTCTCACCTCCTATTACTATTTTTAGAAATATCAAAATTTCAATCTAGTTTACAAAAATTAGTAGCTTATTTAGTATACATTATTTATTGATTTTACTATTCAGACCCTTTAACTAAATTGGGAATAAAAACCCCAATTATTCCCATATAGGTTAAATCATTTGGTGAACCTGACTTACTTCAATTGTGCATAAAAACCCCATAAACCCTAAGGTAAATTTCTTAGTATTTTTTTCCTCTATTTTTTGATTTTTTACCTACTTAATAAAATTAAAAAATTAGAATTAAATTTAAAAAATTTGTAGTAATTTTAAAATAATTTTCTTTCAAATGCTAGTTGATCATATTAGGTCCCAGTATTTTTCCCAATAATTTTCTAATTTTTTGCTGCCATATTTAAATCAGAAAATCAATTCAAATTTCAAAATTCAATAGTAATTTTCAAAATATATTATTTTTCAAAAATCATAGTGGCACATACTAGGTCCTGTTACATCACAAATTTTACAATAAATTTATGAACTTTTACTTGCATATTTAACTCAAAAATTTCCTTTTAATTTCAAATTTTCATAGTAAATTTTCAAAATAATTGTCTTTCAAACCCTAGTTGTTTATACTAGGTCCCATTACTTCTTGAAGTATCACCTTACATCTAAATTCAAATTACACATCAGATTGCAAAAATGGATCTCACTTATTTACAAATTTTTCTTACATTTCTTGCAAATAATAAAAAGACCATAATTAGTCTTATCATGTACATGAATGATGAAGTTTACCATATGTTAATATAAAGATTCATTCTTTGCATTTCATGCTTAATTTTTATAATAAGGGATGATATTACAGATTTTATAGCTAAAAATGCACAAGATTTCAAGATTTATTTTACATACTCTCTCTCTCTCTCTCATACAAAATAATTTCCAACTCTATTTTACTAAACATGTTAGAAATGTCATAACACATGCCCAAGTTTTTTATGCACTCTTGCACAAATTCATGCTCTCTATCTCTCATGTTTAAAAATGTTCAAATTTATCATGATAAACACATTAGACATATCATAGCACATGCCAAAGTTTTCTATGCATTCGTGCACAATGTCATGCTTTCTATTCCTTGCTTTCTATCTCTCATATGGAAAAAAATTCAAGACTAACTTGTAAAACATACTAGAAATGTCATGATTCAAGTTAAATTTTTCTATGCCTTAATGCACAATTCCATTCTCTCTATCCCTTGATTGTTATCTATCATTTGAAATGTTATTTATAAACATATTGCTATACATGATTTCTACTTAGATGTATTTAACTCTTTGTCTACTTTTAAGTATCTCCCTATCACTTATAGACACAATAAAACACTAGCGGTTATATCTATCCCTCCTCGCTTCAAGCTTGGTTCATCTAGCCTTTATCTCATACCTACTACTAGCTTTATGTCTATAGTAGATCATATAGTTTATGATATCACCCATGTTTACGAAGATAGGAAGGTTGATTACACCCATGGTTATAGCTTTATCACTTAGGTTAGCACCCCTTCTGATACAATTTCAGCTCTTACACCTATTATAGTTCTTCCTCTAGTCTAGATTCAGACATAGTTGAGGCATCTATCACCATCACATATAGTTTATACACCTCCATAGAGGCCTTTCTTAGAGCAGCCATAGTTTAAAGATTCTAGACATCTTCCAGCTATAGTATTCACACCTGGGGTAATATCATTGAGATATCATGCATCTACACATAGAGCACATGTTTAAATAGCATCTCCTACTTCTAGATGGGTCCCTAAGATACCCATAGTTGTATCCACTTCTCAGAGTTATAGGGAGACACTGTAGTCAGTTTCCACTATAAGCATTGCAATGTAATTATAGCATACACAACTTTTAGAGTCATAGTCTCAGCATTTCCATCATGCTTCAAGATCATGCACGATCCTTCTTCTTGATACAGAACAACATGATAGGGAGTATCTTATAAGACCCATCAATTAGTATCATCTCTTCTCATCATAATTATTCATAGCTTCTTCTCAATCACCTATACATAGTTTCATTTATTTGATTGTACATGGTTCCTTTTCAAATTCTTGTATATAGTTTCTCAATATTTACTTGTACATAATCTCCTAATGATTGCATGCACATAGTTTCTTATGCTTGATTGTACATAATTTTCCTATGATTGATTGTACATAGCTCATATTCCAAAATTCAAAAACATTCAAATATCTCAAAATATAAAAATAATATAACATTCAAAAAATTCCAAAAACATCTTGATTGTATGCATCCTCCATGTTTTACAACACTACTACTATGTTAGACTTACATTTGTTATTTTATGCTATTATTTGTTTATTTATCTACATTACCATGCTTCACTTGATCTTTATTGAGTGTGTGCAGTGACTTCCAAATCCTTGATTGCTTCACTCTACCCATTGAGGGGGCATCCTTCTTCTACATTCAAGATGCACATCGATATATCTTCCCCTGGGGACATCTTCTACATGACTATACCATCTAGGTTTTGTAATTCCTATGCCACACACTCTAGTTATCATTTTGATATATATTATTTACTAACTTACACAGATTACTCTATCGACTCTCACTAGTATTTAACACTTGTGCATTTCTTAGCATATACCTAGTCTTGTACTAATATCTCTTGCATACTTTCACACACTTGATTTTATTATTTAGATGTGATTGTATTTTCTAGTCTTTACATGCTTTATCTTCTTGTTTAGTGTAGTTTGATATGATTGCATTTTTAGTTCTTATTTATCTCATGTATATGCCTTATGACATTTACCCATGTCTTTTGGTTTTATTCATGTGTGTGCCTTAACAAATGTGTCAATTTCCTTTGCCTGTACTCTTCTATGTGATTGTGGCTTTCACACCAATTTGCTTATTTCAATTGTCTGTGTATGTGGCATTTGAACATGCCTTGTATGATTCCTTCTAGTATGAGTGACATGTGCCCATGTCCCTTGTTCGCTTGGCCCTTTGGCCACCCTTGTATGTTTCTTGTTTCTTGCTTTATGTGCTTGTTGCTTGACTACACTTCGATTGTTTGTAATGCCATGATCCAAATCATGCATTATCTTGCTTCTTGGATGCTATGATGGACATCATGCTCCATCCATCCATGCTAACTAAAAACTAACCAGACTTTTAATTCTAGTTCAGTACATTTCACATGCTTTTACATTGTTAAATATATCTAGACATACTCTTGTTTATTTAACAATTTCTCACTACAAATCATGATATATCTTGAGATATCTTATTAATTATCATTGCTATATCATATATCTTATATGATAGCACACTTTCAAGGCTCTTTCTTCTTAGGAAAGTCATTGCAAGGTCTTAATTATTACCCTTAGAAGAGGGGGAACAAACAAGGGTTTTATCATAGAGATTCAGAGCTCCTACCAGTCAAAAAATTTAGTTTTAGAACACTTAGAATAGCAACCAAACATCAAACCAGTTAGATCATACTATGTAGACAATGAATATTCTAGAATAATCATCAATTTTATCCCAAGAAAAAAATGTTGAGATTGGACTACAACGTTGGTACTACTACTGTCCATTTTCAATGCTCCTATCCAAACAGTAGAAAAACCAAATTTTCTAGAATCAAGTAGAAAAGTAGGTTTAGCTACATTTTTTAACTTTCAGACCAATTTAGTAACATTAGTTTACATTACACTTTTGCTCAAAGAATATAGATATAGGGGCATCATGTGCGACATGATTGGCTCTCACTTTTAGTTTCAAATACAATAGTTGGTATAACTTCCAGATAAGAATCCATGTTCCAGACACCAGTGATTGGGGGTAATGTGCACGACACTTATTTTCTTTTCTTTTCAAGTTCGACATTACCTAGGCATTTCTCAATAGTTATGTGCCTTATTCCATCTGCAAGTGGTTGGCATCATTTTGAAGTGGATTCCATACAATCTTATGCTCCACATTCCTAAGTTCTTGAGTGGCTTCTACATAAGTCTAATTCTTAGTTTTAGAGTGGCTTTCATACAAGCCTAATCTCCATCTTTTAGAGTGGCCAAGAGTGGCTTAGTTTCTATCATACATTTGGCTATCCACACCAACATTATCATATTATAGAGCATTTATGGACTTCAGGAGCCATCCCATATGAAATACACTTCATACCGGTATCAGTTCATAGCTATTAACAATTGATGGTTTTTATTTTTTCATTGAATAAATAAAAATGAGTGTTTTGGTATGGAAAAAAAACTATTTTTTACAATAATGCTAATAATAATGAAATAATATAATAAATGTTATTTTGCATAGTACTGGTGTTGTCAATAAAGAACATCAAGAATGTTATTAATTAAATTTATTTACTTTTCATTTTTTTTTATTTGTTATGTAATCGTCCAACTTCTTTTAAATTTCAATTGTCATCTTTATAAATCAAATTTTTGACACAACACTAAAAACAATTTTTTTTATAATTAATATTATAAAAAATAAGCAATGTGACAATAATTATATGTTCAGACTATAGTTTATGCACATTAAATTGTAAAAAATATATGATATTTTAACTTTTAATGGTATGGAAAAAATATCTAAATATTTTTTCCAATCTTTACTTACATCTTAAAAAATAAAAAAATAGTGAACCAAGAAATTAAATTGTTCTGCGACCTGCGCAGCAGTTCAGTGAAAGGTGAAGATGCAAAAAAAAATGCAACCTGTCACGTAGGAATTGCTGGGAAAGTTGAGCTCGAAGCTTGACGCAGCCTGTCTGGTCAACGTGACAGCAACACCTGAAGAGCGGTAAAAAAGGCAATAGTAGAAGAAGGAAAAATTGTTCATCGTCCAACGACATAAGCATCGTGCAAATCACTGAGACAAGGTAAAAGAAAAGAAAAAGTAATGATCATATTTGTTAGGGTAAGTGCCATGGTGCAGACATTATTGGGCACATAGGAAAATACCTAAACAAAGAACTTTTAAAAAAAAGTAAAAGTTTATTTGAGTTTTATTATATGCATATGAAAACAATAGTGACAATTCTCGGCTGTTTAATTTAAGTGAATCCTTTAAAGATTTGCACCACTAATACACTGCAACTCAACAAAAACATAATATACCCTCTTTTGCGCACAACTCATAATATTTGTGGAAGAAAGTATATATTACCGATTTGTTATTAGCCATAGGTTACGATTTAGAAACTATTTTAGGACACTCTAAGTGTTCGTTGCTATAGGGTACAATTTAGCAAAGCTTTTAAAACATTTTGCTTTCTACCTACATCTAAACCAAAAACATGGAGCTTGCATACAATATTTATTGTTCCATATGCAAAAGTGACATGTGCTTTTTATAAGAATTTATGACCTAAACAAAGAACTTTTTAAATTTTCTCATGACCCAATCTTTGAGTAATCAAATGTTAACAACTACTTAAGACATTGTTAATGGACATATAATTTTCCCATGTTAGAATCATGATGAAGTCGGATTGTGTTGACGAGAATTGTTAAGATGTGGCTTATAATTTAGGTTAGAATGCAATATGCGACTAAAAAAAGTCGTACACGTGAAATTGATGAAAATTGTGAGCAAACGATTTGTACGTGACAACTAACAAGAACTAATAAGACGCAGCTTGTTATCTTGAATAAGTAGCATTACACAATACAGGAAATCTAGACACCTCACGGAATTGATGAAAAGTGTGAGCAAATTGTTCACATATGAACGCTGAGTGACAACATGAAAAAACAAAAACTAAGTAAAGACACATGGCATGTATCATCATATATTCAGAAATTGAATAATATCACATAAACCATTGTTATTTCACTACTTGAAAAGAGTGGTTTTGACTTTTCACCCTACCATTATTATTGATAAAAATAGAGATGAATTTGCTTGAAGAAATATTATGACAGTGGCAAAATAATCTATATAACCCAAAAAAAAATGAACTATAAATATTTTATTCAACTTTATCATGTAAAATCTGAGATGATAAGATTAAAAATAATATACAACTCAAAAGGAGAGCGAACTTCTTGCTATTTTAACCTCCTCTATACATAACCCAACATTCCAAAATTTAAAAAATTGCCATACCACGGACCATTTCCTTTTTAGATCCTTAATGCCTTTATTTTGGCTTGAACTCTCCTTCTTTTCCTTGCTCTTTTAGCACTTTGGCATCACCTTTATTTGAACTCTGTCCATGTTCCTTGGCTTCAACTTGCTTTCTTTGTCTTGTTTTTTACTCAGGTTCATTCTATTTTCTGTAGGTTACATTTCTGTTCCACCTTTTCTTGGTGTTTTGCCCTGCCATGAGTTTTGTTTGGCATTTATCTTTTAGCTTCAGTTTTTTTGGAAGCATGCAAGTACCTTAACATTTTAACATTCAAATTTACCTTTCATTTTCTTTTGGCAATGGTGTTAGAATTTTTAAAAGATTCTTATTGCATTCATTATAAAATATATACAATAAAACTTGCATGTGGCACCACCAACATATATATGTGTTTTTTTTCAAAAGCCATCTATGGTTGTTATATTGAAAACAAAAAAAAATAGGGAAGTTTGTAAATTCTATCACTTTTTAAATGTAAAAGTTAGTAGTTTGGCATTTTTTTTTTCTTTCTTTCCTTAATTCATGTCAGTTTCTTTTTAAACGTTTTATATATGAAAGGACCGTACTTTTATTATTAGAGTTTGTAAAAGTTTTTTGACTTAAAGTTAAGACACGTATCCTTTTTTTAATTGGGTTGAAGTTTCAAAATCAAAATAAATAGATAAAGAATTCCTTTTATTTGTTTATAAGCTTTCCAACTCATATAAATCAACGAAAGAATATTTTATCTTTCATCAAAAGATTTTATGCTTAAATATTTATTAATAACCTTTGTTTATGAGTTATCATAAAAGAGAGAGAAAAAAAAAAAAAGTGCATGGTTCCAAAAACAAATAAGTGTTTTTATTTCAAAATTGGAATTTTTTTTCAAAAAGATTAGCCCTTTCTTTCTCACGAGAGTGAGAATTTATATGGGAGTTTAGTTTGTTTGTTTTTTTTTTTTTTTTTTTTTTATGACCAGTTCACAGCCAAGACGCCTGGGAAGGTGCATCCAGTAAAGCAAGAGTCAAACTATGTGGAGGCCGCCGTGTATGTCCAGCGTAAAGGAGAGCGTTGGCATGGCTGAAAGCCACCAAGGAAACTCGCAAGCCATAGAAAACCGTCAAGACACTCAAGAGAGCACTGGTTTATATTTCGCCTTGCTAGAAGCTCTTCGAAATATCGGTAATCTTCAATTTGACAAGCTCGTTAGATAAGACCTTCTGGAGTACTCCCTGTTCGATGTACGCTGCCAAGCCAAGAAAATCTGAGTAGAACTCAAAGCTAGATACGATGCTGATATTGAAGATGAGGTTGAAGGTCCCAAGAAACGTTGTCATCATTCAGCACATCAATATTTTAATCATCTCCGAACTCGATTCTCTTATCAGTAAGACTTGTAACTCTCTTTTATAATTATAAAATTAAAAAAATTGCTTTTCTTTTCAATGTCTGCTCCAAAGTTACTTCCATCAGATGCTCAACTTCTTAAAGGGTCAAATTATGCTATGTGGAAAATGAAGATGCGCACGATCTTTCTGGTTGAAAGAATATGGGGAATCATGACAGGGGATGAGCAAGCTCCCACCGATCCCAATGAATGTGAAAAGTATGATAAAGCTAGTGCCAAAGCCTTGATGCTAATCATGCTAAGCATCACTAACAACATCCAACCACATATCAAGGATGTTGACGATCCAAAGGTAACATGGGACAAGTTAGCGACCATATATGAGGCGAATAATAAGAAGTTGATCCTTCATCTGCAATCAAGACTTCACACAATCACAATGGAGTCTGATGAGAAAGTTGAGGAATTCTTATGTTGAGTGGCTGAAATACGGACGGAGTTACAAGCACTCGGTGAGAAGGTAGAAGATGATCTCTTGGTCCAGATTACCTTGAGAGCACTACCTTCCAAATTTAGAGTGTTCATCATGACACTAAATGTCATCAAATAATCAATATCATTTGAAGAGCTCATGAACCTAGTGCAACAAGAAGAAGCTATCAACTCAGTCCAAGACGAGTTTGAAGATAAAGCCCTTATCTCAAGGAGTAAACCAGGTCAAAATTTTTGCCCTTCAAATAAGTAGCCACAGAAACAGTAGTAGCAATAATAGTCTCACCATTAAAAATCTCAAAAGTTGAAAAAATGGTGTCATATCTATTGAATCAATACTCACAACACATACAACTACTGGTATAATGCCCAAAAACAAGGGTCTACCACCACATCAAGGCGAGATAATTCTTAGAAATTAAAAAGACATCCCCTTCAATGGAAGCAAAAGGGACATCTCGCTACTCAACAAGATGATATATCTAAAGAAGAGATATCTGATGAAGACAAGAACTTGGTACTAGTCTCCCAGACCTCATAGCCCACAAGGAATATCTGGTTGATCGATTCTGGTGCCACCAAACATATGTCAGAGGATAAGAAGCTATTTGATTCGCTGACGGACCAACCTACTGGAGATCAGGTTAGGATTGTAGATGACAAAGATTATGTTACAAAAGGAATAGGACAAATCACCATTCCTCTCAAAATGCAAAAATGTACACTAACAAAGGTACTATATGTTCCTAGACTAATGTCGAATCTCTTATGAGTTGACCAGCTGCTGAATAACCATCTAAAGGTGGAATTTCTTGTTGAAAATGGCATCAAAACTTGCCCGAAATCATGAAAGGGTAAATTTATTACTAAAGCTTTTCTTAAAGAGAAATTATTTGCTCTAGATGTTGTTTCATCTTCTGCAGTAGCATTATGTGCCTCAACGGTAGAATCCACTGCCCTCTGGCACTATCAGTATGGTCATTTATCTGCTAGTTCATTATATGAGTTAAGTACTAAAGGGATGGCACATGGACTTCCCAAGCTATCCAATTCCTTGTTTGTTTGCCCTGGTTTCCTTGTAGGTAAATAACATAGGGATCCATTCAAAGGAAGCTCATTTCATGCCAAGAAATGATTGGAGGTTGTTCACACCAATCTATGCAGCCCACTACCTAATTCATTCTCAAGATACAAGTACTTCTAGCTATTCATGGATGACTACTCCTGAAAGATGTGGGTATGCTTCCTGAAGAAGAAGAGTGAAGCACTTCATCATTTCTAGATCTTCTATCAATAGGTTGTGAAGGAGATAGGACAACCTCTACTTCACCTCTACTCAAATTGAGGAAAGAATTCACATCAAAGAAATTCTTAGCATTCCTGAACTAGTAAGGTATAAAATAAAATTTGACTGCTCCCTACACGCCCTAGTAGAATGGTGTTATTGAGCGACGCAATCACACTTTGATGGAGATGGCTCACTGTATGTTATCAACAGCTAAGTTGGAGAATCTCTATTGAGCAGAAGTAGTCCAAACTATTGTTTATCTTCTCAATCGAGCTCCAACAAAACTGTTGAAGGACAAAATGGCAGAAGAGGTATGGAGTGGTAGAAAGCCTTCAATTTCTCATTTATGTGTTTTTGGTTGCACAACTTATATGCATATACTAGCAACGAAGAGGAAAAAACTCGATTAAAAAACACTCCCATGCATCCTATTAGGATGCAACACTACTTCAAAGGCATATCGTCTCAAGGATCTAGAAATAAGGAAAATCTATGAGAGTAGAGATGTGGTGTTTGATGAGTCATATTTTGACTTAATGGTGTAGAATGATGGATCAACACCAATCACCTCTCACAAATTACTTCCTGAGTTAGTAGGAAACTTCATAACCGCAAGGAGAGTTGCATGTTGATCTTAGAGAATTAGATCCTCCAAATCTATAAGGAGAGCTATATGTTGATCTTGGAAATTTAAAACATCCACCAGATAGTTCTTCACATCCACCAAGTAGTTCATCACAACAGTGCTAGAGTTCTCTTCTAAAATTGGTACTAGGTACCAGTAGAGACACTCATTCATTCGGAGTAAGAACGAGGAGTCAGACAAGACATGAGGTAAAATTTTCACTTATGAGTAAAATAGTTGATAGCTCCGAACCTGACAATGTTTGTGAAGCTTTAACTCAACCTCATAGGAAGAAAGCAATGGATGTCAAGTAAGACTCACTCATGAAGAATCAAACTTGGGAATGGGTTGATCTGCTTGCAAGAAAAAAAACCAATAGGCTACAAATGGGTTTTCAAAACAAAATACAAGGTAGATGAATCTATAGATAAACATAAAGAATGGTTAGTAGCAAAGGGATATGCTCAGAAAGAGGGCATTGACTATGAAGAAACCTTTGCACCCACTGCAAAGATCAAGACTATCACAGTTGTTTGTGTACTTGCAACACAAAATGGATGGTGAATTCAATAGATGGACATCAAAAGTGCTTTTCTTAATGGTGATTTGAAGGAAGAAGTATACATGACCCAACCAGAAGGATTTGTTGATGAAAAACATCTTAAAAAGGTATGTCTTCTCATCAAATCACTTTATGGATTGAAACAAGCTCCTAGGGCATGGTACACCAAAATAGATGATCACCTTTTGCAACATCATTTTACTCGTAGCCCTTCTAATTCTAACTTGTATATAAAGAAGGTTGGAACAAAAATCATCATTCTTGTTCTGTATGTAGATGATCTTGTGATCACAAGAAGTTCAGAAGATCAGGTTGATATTGTGAAGAATGACCTCAAAATATCCTTTGACATGACTGATTTGGGGCTACTACACTATTGTCTTGGCTTGGAAATATGGAGAAAATAGAATCACATTTTATCTTCCAGATCAAATATGCCAAGACACTCCTGGAAAATTATAGAATGATAGATTGTAAGCCACTTTCAACACCGATGGAGAAAGGCTTACAACTTTCTCGATTCCAAGACTCACCTCAAGTAGATGTAACTCTATATAGACAACTCATCGAGAGTCTCATCTACTTGATCTACACTAGACCAGATATATGTTTTACTGTGAGTTATCTCTCACGATTTATGTAGGAACCAAAGAAATGCCACTGGATAGCAACAAAGCATGTTTTAAGATATGTCTGAGGTACACTTGAGTATGGTTTGGAGTATAAGAAGAGTACTCAATTCTTCTTATAGGGATATACAGACTCAGACTATGCTAGATTTGTTGACACAAAATCAATGTTAGGGTACATATTCCATCTCGGATCTGGATCGATATCATGGATTAGTAAGAAGTAAATAGTTGTTGCTCTTTCATCCACTAAAGCAAAATATCATGCCACACATGGAGCTATGTGTGAAGCAATATGGTTACGTCGCATACTAACATATATGGGCTACGAAGAAAAGAAGTCACCCATCATTCACTGTGATAATCAAGGTGTGTTAAAACTTGTTAAGAATCATGTTTATCATGAAAGGACAAAAAACATAAAGGTAGAATGTCACTACATTTAAGAACAAGTTTTAAACCATCATATCCAGCTCTAGTACTGCCCTACAGATGCACAAATAGTAGATATACTTACCAAATCTCTTGGGAAAATGAAATTTGAACTATTCAAGGAGTACATTTGTAAAAATATTGTAATAAAGGGGGGCGGGGTAGGGGAGGCGGGGCGGCAGTGTGGGGCAGGGGTATGATAATGCACGACAACTCAACCAACACCCCTCTAGAATTTTGTAAAAGCCCAAAATGACATCGATACCTCAATGATAGCTTAACAGAACCTTGTAGAAGCCCGTGCCAACAAAGCCGATTAATATTACATTATTTTTAGCAAGGAAAGGATAGACGATGACAAGTCACTTGTCTAGTTCGAAGAGTCCAGAAAACTTCTTGACAATGTATAAATATGCTTGTAATGAATAGTTCTAATCAATGAAAAATCATAAGTATTTTTCTAACAAAAAAATGCAAAATATATGTTGTAATTTTTGGAGGATTTGTAAAAAATATTATACTTCAAGCTTCCTCTCCTTTTTGTGCAACAACTTTTTTGGTTGTATATTTGCAATATAAACTCAAATGGACTCAATTTTATTTTGAATTTAATTTTTTTGATTGATTTTTAAATTGTCATTATAATGTTTAAAATTTAAATTAAATATTAAATTAATGTTATTAAAAAAAAAAAAAAAAATTTGGCCGTATAAATTTACAATATTTATACAAGTCAAAATAATTTTTGATTCTTACAATCGTCTTCTAACAAGTTTGAAATAGCATGTTAATAGATAGAACAGTTTTGGATTGAGCATTTAAAACTAATTTTTATTTTGATAGTAATATTGTACCTTTTTAGGTGATTGTTATGATATCATTGAGTAAATTTTGAAGGTTGCAATTTCAGAATAAATATTAAGTATTTTTATTTAATTTGATTTAAATAAATTGTATATTCAAGATAACTGTTGATAAATTAATAAATTGTGTATTGTAATTTATGAGAATAATTTTACGTAATGATGGTAATTTTCAATAAATTGGAATCAAAATTTTTATCGTTCATATTTTTAGTAAATTAGAATTGAAACTTTTATCATTCATATTTTTAATGGCACGTGTACAAAATTTACTTTTGTCAATAAAAATGTAATTATGTTTTACAATTTTTCATCACTAAAATATTAGATGAATAAACACAGTTTAACATAAAATTAAACCCAGCACTTCAAATTTAATCATTTTTTGTAATATCCATACAAATCAAAATAATATTTTTTTGTCTGGACGTTTTTGAAATAACATGCGAGTCGGTAAGACAGATTTGAATGGAACGTTTACGTTTTTGAAATAACATGTCAATAAGTAAAACAGATTTGGATGGAACATTCACGTTTTTGAAATAATATGTTAATAAGTAAAACAGATTTGGATGGTACATTCACGTTTTTGAAATAGCATATCACTAGGTAAAACAGATTTGGATGGAACGTTCAAAATAATTTTTTATTTTGATAGCTATATTGTACCCAGTACAGCATTCAAACCAGACAGCAATAGTGTATCCACTAAAGTGAATCTTATAGTAAAAAATTCATATTTTATGCATATTTAAGTGTAAAGATAAAAGCATTTTCAAGGGAAAGGATAAGGCAGAGAAAAACATTTTCAAGGGAAAGGATAAGGCAGATAAAAGCATTTTCAGAGGAAAGGATAAGGCAAGTATCATCGTGCTAAACTATTCAATGAAAAAGACAAATACAATGCCATTTTCACGTGTATAAAGAACAAAACGTGATCAATTGCCTGCCTTATTCCAAGGGGAATATATCATCATTATTATGAATGCAAAAATTAATTTTGCTGATCTATGGTTTTAGTCTTTAAAAAATAAAATAGGATCAAATGTTTTTTCCATTTCAAGTGGGATATAACATTAATATTTTTGAATGCTGTCTTTTTAAAAGAAAATAAGAGTAATATATATTTTAATTTTAAAATGAATATGACACGGGAATTTCATTTGTCATCTAATTTCTTTTTATTTTAAAGAACAAAATAAAATTAATTGTCTTTCCTCTTTTCCATTTTAAAAAGAATATTACATTATATAATAATAGCATAATTATTTTTGTATCGTTTTTTATAATATATGAAATCTAACATTATTATGAATACTATAATTACTTTTGTGTCAAGTCTCTTATAATATATCAAAATAGTTATATGAATAAATATAATTATGTATTATTTCATATGTAAACAATATTAAATTTTAGTAGGATCTAAGTTTTGTAGTCTCATGTTATATATATATATATATATATATATATATATATATATAAAGTGTTATTTAAGATATAAGTTATATTGGGAATATTATATTTCATAAAATATTCATCCATAAGACATCCATGCTTTATGGTTGTTTTCTACCCAATAAATTGATTATAATCCCTTGTTAGGGTTTTGCAGGTGCAAAGGAAGTTTACAGGCAAGGTGGTGATGATGAGAGAAAGGAAAATATAAACAAAGAGCTAGAAGGGCTCCCTGCCTACTACTAAGGTAGACGCAAAAATTGGTGAGGATGGTATTGAGCCACATAAAGAAACTCGTTTTCTTCAAAAAATAAAGGCGATGATGGTATTTGAACAAATATTTAACCAAGAGCCACAAAGGACCAAAATGATTACTAAGGGGGATCTTCAGATGATTGACTAGAGGAAGAAAAATGGGTGGATGGATTTAGTATGATTAATGGACCAGATTTGCCAAATAAATGATTTGTTTTGTGGTCTAAAAACCCATAAGATAAGGGTTTGAAAGATAAAATCCATGTTGGACACAAGCAACCTTATATGTAGAGGCACTTTTAAGGAAAAGATAGATTCAACCATTAACTACCACTAAAGACAAATGTAATGTCATTTTTGACAAAGAGAAGCTTGAAGTAATATGGGAGAGGGAATATTGGATCTATTTTAATGGAATGATATGTCAGTTTAATGACATTTGGCTAAGTCTACCTAACCCTCATAATTGGATAAGGGAATTGTTGACCTCAAGTCAAAATTGGTCACCCCCTCTAGGTTGAAACTCTATAGGGTTTTCAAATGTTTTACAATTTTGCTTATATAGTCTTGGATGCATAATTCGATCATCCCCTTTCCCACACAATTTCACTGTCCTTCGCTCACAGAGGACAAACAAATGGTGCCTTCAATGTTGTGGGGGGCTCCAAAATCTACCAGATGAACTGTTCCATCTACTCGAATTAACTCCAGCTGATTTTCCCTCCACTTTACTTTGTGGCAACAGATACACGGAACGCCCTGTTATGTTTGGAAAAGGGAGATGAGACTTAGTCAATTTTCTAAAAATCCTCTCGACATCAGAAAATGACACTTGGCACTTTCTGCCAGATCCATAGAAGATGCATGGCTCTTCTCTTTTTCTTTGGTTGTGCCTTAGTTTTATTCGGGACTCATATCAGACTCTTACAGATGGCAACATTTGGCAACTTCTGTGGACTTTGAAGTAACATCTAGGGCCCACCACAACCTTTATTCAGTAATGAAACTCAAAGATAGTTTCTCAAAAATTGGCATATGGCAGCCTCCACTGCTTTCAGGAAGATACATGGCGTCTTCCACTCCTTCGTCTAGGGGCACATGGTGCCTTCCACTTTTGTTAGAGACAGAGTAGAGAGGGACTCATAGAGTGACACTTGGTAGCCTCCATTATAATTCAGTGTTTAAGAAAAATGAAATGATGCCTTTATGCGTTGAAGGAAAGCACTGGACCTAGGCATTAAAACAAAGTCCCTCGACAGTCAATGCATGGTGACTTCTATTGCTTCTTCAAAAAGATAGTTCAGGCCTTCGCAATCACCACCTGGCACAATCTGTGGTTCTCTAGAAAGCTACGAAAGGGTCCTTAGAAGTCGCCAGCTAGCCGAATTCGTGCTTCAGAAGGTGACACGTGGTGGCTTCTGTGCGAACCAATACTCAATGCAAAATTGAAACAAAGAATCAGAAGAGAAAGAAAGGCCCATGTTCAAATGATGCCACTTGGCAGCTTCTACTACATTTCGACACTTGATGGAGAATGAATCTGTGCCCTACTCCAATTTTGCTGCTACGACCAAGGTATTACCAGAACCAAAACTGCAGTGCTCGATTGAAAATTTAAATGCAACATAGAGTAAAAATTTACTCTACAGTTACTGGTGACCCTCAAGACTTTTGAGCCTTCTCAAAAAGAAAATCCACCTTCTGCTAAATCAAAATTGCAAAAATTATAGCTTAAAATCCATCAACATATGTTCAAAACACTTATTCAAAAGCAAAGTGGGGAAAACAATGGGAAAACAAGAAAGGGGAACTTATTTAACTATAATACGTGAGAGACCCAAGTTAATTGAAATGTTTTAAATAGATTCTATTTATAGGAATCTCTTCAAGTTCTCCTTCCATTGATTCAAGCTTGAAATAATTCTCCTGTTTGCACGAGCAAATTCTATACATGCCAGTCCATAGTGCTTCGAATTTGGTGTGCTGACCCGGCTTGGCGGCATGTGCATCCCATTTCAAAATAATCGAGCCCACTTCAAAATTAGGATTCGAAGTCCTTTTATCAAAATAATTCTTGACCATTCCCTGGTGCTTGATTAATGAATCATTGGCTATGTCCCTCTTTTCTTGAACTTCCAGAAGCTCTACGAGTCTGACCTGCATGGGGCCATTTTCTTCAATCTCAATTTGTTTGATCAGCTGGAGAGCAAGGATTTCCAAGCTTAGGGGAATCATGGTAGACTTTCCATACACCAATTCATATGGAGACATTTTGATCACCTGCTTGGGCATGATTCTATCAGCCCACAGTGTTAGATTGAGTACTTTATGCCACTCTTTGTGATGATCAGCCCCTATCCTTTTGATGAGTCTTATCAGGTTCTTGTTGGTTGATTCTGCCAGACCATTACCTTGAGGGTAATAGTTAGATGAAGTTTTTAGATATATTCCATGTCTTAAGGCAAAGTTAGATACCTTAGATCCCAAGAATGCCTTAGCATTATCTGAAATGATGGTATGAGGTGCCCCAAAGCGAGTAGTGATATCCCCTAGAAAATTCAAGATCACATTCTCTGTTGCTTCTTTAAGTGGGACTGCCTCGGTCCATCTGCTGAAATAATCTATGGTAGTTAATATCCATTTGTGACCCATGCTGGACACTAGATTTATCATCCCAATGAAGTCAAGACCCCATTGAGCAAAAGGTTCATCCACAACTATAGGACTCAGTGGCATGGTTGCGTTCCTCTGCATCCCCATATAATGCTGACAGGTTTGACATTTTCTAACCAGTTGATAACAATCTACAAATAAAGTAGGCCAAAAATATCCTACCTCACTTATCTTTATGGCTATGGTTTTCATAGAAAAATGCCCCCTGATGTTCCATGATGCATTTCGTGTATTATCTTCTTGGCTTCGACCTATTCTACGCATCTTAGCAATTTCCCATCAGAACTTCTTTTGAAAAGGACTTGTTCAATTAAAACAAAATGAACTCCATGTATCCTATAATATCTTCTCTTGTTTCGAGGGAGTTCTCTCAGATAAATCCCATTTTTCATAAATTGAATCCTATTTGTGACCCAAGATTCTTGATCAACCTCTTGTAACTTTAGCACTGTCTCTGGCTCTTCTTCTAAATTTGCTCCCTTAGGTAACATCTTTTCCAACTCTTGGGTTATATATTGGTATAGACCCCTGCCCCTGACTAGCTTGGTGGGTATGACCTCCACATCATATTCAAGGATCTTAGTGATCCAATTGGCTCTTTTCTCAGTAATCTCTCCCTCCATGATGTATTCTCTGACACTAAGGTGAGCCATGAGTATCAGCATTTTGCTCCCTGATATCAGATGCCTAAATTTCTTGAGGGCTTTCACCATGGCATAGGCTTGTCTTTCCACAAAATTGTACCTAGTCTCATAATCTCTGAGAGTTCTTGAGAAAAAGGCTATTGGGTGCTCCCCCTCTAGCCTGTCATTCCTTTGAGTCAGGATAGCAACAATACTTGACTCCCCTCCATAGATATACATTACGAAGGGCATGGAAAAATTTGGGTTCTTGAGCACTAGGGCTACTGAGATAGCCTTTTTAACCCCCTCAAAAGCTTGCCTTCCTTCTGTATTCCACTTGAAGACCAGACCCTTTTTAAGCAAGAGTGTCAGTGGCTAACTAAGCCTGCAAAATCAAATATGAATTTACTAACAAAATTGATCTTCCCCAAAAAGGACTAGATTGCCTTTTTATTGGCTGGGAGAGTTAGGCCCATTATAGCTACAATTCTCTCAAGATCTATAGAAACCCCTTCCTTAGACACTATGTGTCCCAACAGTTTACCCTGGGGCACAACAAAAATACATTTTTTGGGATTCAATGATATCCCAAAATCTTGACATTTCTCAAAGACAGATTCTAAATGATCAAAATTATCATCGGCATTTTTTGAGAAAATAGTGAGGTCATCCAGATAGACCAAGATGACCTTGTTGATTAGTTCACCAAAGGCTATGTCCATCACCCATTAAAAGGTAGCTCCTGCATTTGTTAAGCCAAATGGCATCTTCACGTAGGCAAATGTCCCCCATTTGGTGGTGAAAGCAGTTTTATACTGGTCTTCCTTTGCTAGCCAAATCTGATTATACCCAAAGAAACCATCAAGTAAAGAAAACCTTTCTGATCCCACCATAGTTTGCAGAAGTTGTTCCATAGAGGGCAAGGGATAGTGATCTTACAGAAGTGCTTTATTTAGATCTCTAAAGTCTACACATAGTCTTACATCTCCATTCTTTTTCCTAACTGGAACTAGATTTGATACACAGGTTGAGTGTTTGATTGAAAATATTATTTTGGAGTCCAGGAGTTTCTGTAGCTCATCTACCATTAGAGGCTCTATCCTTGGATTTAATGGTCTTTGTTTCTATCTGATGGGCTTGGATCCCTCAGTCAACTCTATTGTGTGTTGGATAACATCCCTGTTGTATCCATGAAGGTCGTCATAGCTCCAAGCTATGATCCTATCATACTTTTGGCAACTCTCAATTAATTTTTCCTTCTCTTCCTGAGTTGCAAAATTTTTGACCTTTAGCCTTTTCCCATCACTCACCTCTACCTCAGAATAGTCTGCTTTATCTACCTGGAACTTTTCTTTTCCAGGCTTAAATCCTCTGGGTCAAAAAAATTTTCTAAGGTGATTAATCCCTTAGGGAGCTTATTAGTCCTTAATTGAATAACCTGATCACCATATGCCTCTTCAATTTTAGTTTGCAACTGATCCACAAACTCATCTGATTGCTGAAAGAAAGAGAAGACCTGAGCATCATTTTCGAACACTTGCCAATTTTCATCATTGTCTGGGATGTTTGGCCTCACTATAACTTTTACTAATTCACTATTAACCAATAGGCCAGTCGTTGGGTTAAACTATGAGCCAATTTGAGCCATCCTATCAGCCTCAGTGTTTTGACTTCTAGGAATGATTTCAATATTGAAGGCATCAAAATATTCTATCAAATCCTAAATCTTATAACTGTAAGACCTCATTCTCACATTCTTGGCTGCTGCCTTTTCTCGTATTTGTTTCACTACCAACTCTGAATCTCCTTTTACTTTTAGGTTCTTTATTCTTTTTTTCTTGGCTAACAAGAGCCCATGTACTAGAGATTCATATTTCACATCACTATTAGTGCAAGCAAATTGAAATCAGATAGCCCTTAAAATTTTATCACCATTTGGAGCAGTAAGACAAATTCTTGCTCCAGCACCATGCTTACTTCTAGCCCCATCAAAATTTAAAGTCTAGACCTCCGAATCTTGACCAATAGGTGCCTCTTTTCTTATAACATTGGGAATCACCTGATCCTCATCAAAAATGACATATGTGCCCAAACCAGTAGAGTCATAGTTCCCATACGGGTCACTCTGCATCATGGCCAACAACTAATTTTTTTCTTCTTCTTGATCATGCTCAGTCCAGTCGCCTAGTTCTTCAACAAAATTTCTTTCCTCTTTATTCAACATGGCATGATCTGAATCTAATCTTGTTGTTGGTTCATTGGTAATGTGGTCTTTGGATAGTGGTTCTAACAAAATTTTCTTCTTCGAACCGTATCTAGTTCTTAGGATGAGGTGAGACCAGTCAAGAGACATGTACCCTCCTGTTTTTGCTGTAAAGTCTCTAGACAAACATAAACCAAAGACAGGAGGGATATCTCTGATAACTATATCCTGGTTGATAATTACATTGGGGCATGTGAATAACTGCAAGGGGAGTTGTTTTATTCTCCCTATGGTTTGCACTGTTTTGCCATCTAGCTGCATTACTCCTTTTGCAAGGGGTTCATAATTTATTTTTAAGGCATCAACTATTTTCTTGGGCATCACAGTTATGCTAGCTCCTGAATCTATCAATGCATTATGCAAAAGTTTCTTTCCAACTATCAGAGTCAAATAGAAAGGCTCTGGCTTGGATTTACTTACTTGTGCTGCATTGTTCACAAAGGCTGTTGTCATTGGAGGAACTGGATTTTTTAGCTTTTCCTTTCTAACAGGTCCTCCCTTGGTAACAACACCTTTGGGTATTATTTTCCCTTGCAGAGCTTCTTGCAGTAATGTCTTTTGCTCAAGAATAGCCAAGATATCCCATATAGAGACTTGTGCTGGAGTTCTCTTTAATTGGTCCACTACATTGATTGGTACCAAAGACCAAGTTTTTTGGAAATAAGGATACCTTGTCTTTTCTTGAATCTAGACAGGGATCCCTTGATCTTATACCAGTTGGGGTACTTCTTGTCTAACAACAACATTCCTTTGCCCCTGAGATGGAAGATTATTCTTGGCTTGACCACTTACAAACTCATGTTGCTCCACCATTCTCCTCTTCGATCTGGTATAGTAGTCAGATTGCACTACTGGCCTTTGGGAGGTAGATGCTTTGTTAAAGAAAACTATTTCTTCATCTTCAACCCATGAGAACAAAGCATGTTTTGGGGCTATTTCTTCCTCCTGTTGTAAGGACATTCCTTGCATATGAGCCACTAGAACTAAATTTTGCATGCTGGGAGACTGGTATGCTTGATTGCTATTGGTACTGGCAAATTGGCCATCCATTCTTCTCTACTCAGCTACCTTTTGTTATAGATTACCTCTAGGAAAATCTTTGGGTGTGTGAACATCGTTGCAAGGGAAACACCAAACATTAGTATCATCCACATAATTGTTTTGGCCTGAAACCATTTCCCTATTTGAGTTGGGAGGAATGGCCTGTGAGGGTGTGGGAACTGCAACTAATTGATTTGCTAGTTGGTGGTTGATTTGCCTTGTAAGGCCTTGATATTGGTTGGTTTGAGGTGCAAACCTATTTCCTTGATAGCCTTGATAAGGGGGCTTAGGGAAAGTATTTTGCTGCCTCTTCATATTAATCATCTCATTGGAGAATGTCCTTAGCATACTCTTGATATCATCCATCTCAGATGACTAGTCGAGGGCTGGTTGCTTCACAGATGGTGAAGGGTAAGCATACATAGACGTAGGTGGGCTTACAGCCTTAGGAACCTCTTGGGGTAAGGGCAAGGTAATTTTTGGGAATACAGGCATGGGAGGCCTTAGAGGTAACTTCCCAGCATCAATTAAATGATTCTCAGCTTTGACCACGAGGTCATAAGCTACTGGCAAGGTGTGTCCTCCCAGTGACTAAATCATAACAGATATATCTGAATTTAAAGCTTTGAGATAGAAGACTATGGCCATACCAGGGGGTGGCTTAGCTGCAACAAGGATTTTGTCCCAAGTTTTTTGGAATTTGGTATTGAAGTCAATTGTGTCCTCTGGAGGTCCCCTTTGGATAGTGATCAATTGTTGTAATAGGGAAGACTTATCACCTTTATTTGTGAATCTTTCAAAAAATAGATCTCTAAGCTGGTCCCATGTAGAAATGGTATTTGGGGTCAAAGACTGATACCACTCTACAACCTTCCCTTTGAAAGAGGTTGCTAACAATTTTAAGGCCATGTTTTGCTCTGTGACACCATGTATGGCACAGACGTCCGATACATCTTGAAGATGTTCCACAGGTGTTTTTGAGTCTTTCCCACTAAATTTGGGCAAATCCTTTAGATCATTTACTGGAATAGGGTCCCAAACAGCTGGTGGTGTTGGGAGGATTAAGGGGCTACCAGTATTCCAGCTTGCATAATTTCTTGGGTGGATGTTGGCTCCCATAGTTGGTACTGGTATGAACTGGTTAGCTCTTCTTCTTGGCTAATTACTAGAGGTGGCAAAAGAATACCTAGATTTGTAGTAGATTGTGATCTAGTGACTGGTCCACAGCTCTAACTCCTTGTAGCTCTTTGGTTCATGCGGTCTTGAAAGAAACTTTAAGACTAGTCCCACCAGGCATGCCAAAAACTTTTGATGGCATAAAATTGTGCTAGATCTTAACCAATCAACAATGGGAAGTTTCAAGCTGTGGGACAATGCAGCTTGAAACAACCTCCAGGTTTTAAAGAAGCTGGTCTCTTCTATTTTATGGGGTGTTGGTTAAAGGGATAGGATACTTAAACAGAAATGCAACAATGTAGGGATTAAAACCTAACTATGGCGATGCGTCTGAGTGTAAACCTAATCCTAATCTAAGCACAGTGAGACTATTATATGATTCTATTACATTTAAGAGCATACAGGTGCATGATCAATGTAAAAGATTGGAATAGCAGAAACAGAGGCTCAAAACAGGGGATTCTTTTGTTGAGATACAGGAATTGTCAACACTGGCATAGTGTTCAATATTCTTATAGATTCTTCTTATAGAAAATGAGACAAAAGCAAATAACATTTCCAATCACAACACTACAAAATCTATAACATAGACTACTGTGTAAATGACAAAGATAACACCAAGGCATGGAGCTTAAATTTCCTTAATTCATTTAGCCACATAAAGGGCATAGAAACATGCATGATTATATCAACCTTATAACTTCAGGAAATCAAGACAAGAGCAAATGATATTACTGGTCAAAATTATAGAAAATCTAAGACTACAAAAATTTTCCCCCCTCTCCTTTCTAGATTTTTACAATCCTGCTTATATAGCCTTGGATGCATTCTTCGATCATCCCCTTTCCCACGCAATTTCACTATCCTTCGCTCACAGGGGACAAAAAAATGGCACCTTCAATGCTGTGGGGGGGTCCAAAAATATACCAGATGAACTGTTCCATCTACTCGAATTAACTCCAGCCGATTTTCCCTCCACTTTACTTTGCGGCAATAGATACATGGAATGCCCTGTTATGTTTGAAAAAGGGAGAGGACACTTAGTCAATTTTCTAAAAATCTTCTCAACATTAGAAAATGACACTTGGCACTTTCTGCTAGATCCATCGAAGATGCATAGCTCTTCTCTTTTTCTTTGGCTATGCCGTAGTTTTATTCGGGACTCATATCAGACTCTTACAGATGGTGAAATTTGGTAGCTTCCACAGACTTTGAAGTAACATTTGAAGCCCACCACAACCTTTATTTAGCAATGAAACTCAAAGATAGTTTCTCAAAAATTGACATATGGAAGCCTCTACTATTTTCGAGAAGATACGTGGCATCTTCTGCTCCTTCGTCTAGGGGCACGTGGCACCTTCCACTTTTGCTAGAGACAGAGTAGAGAGGGACTCAAAGAGTGACACTTGGCAGCTTCCATTGTACTTCAGTATTTAAGCAAAATGAAATGACGCCTTTATGTGTTGAAGGAAAGCACTAGACCCAGGCCTTGAAACAAAGTCCCTCGACAGTCGACGCGTGGTGACTTCCACTGCTTCTTCAAAAGGATAGTTCAGGGCCTTTGCAACCACCACCTGGCACGATCTGTGGTTCTCTGGAAAGCTACAAAAGGGTCCTCAAAAGTCACCAGTTGGCCGGCTTCATGCTTCGAAAGGTGACACACGGTGACTTCCACACGAACCAATACTCAACACAAATTTGAAATAAAGAATCAGAAGAGAAAGAAAGGCCCGTGTTCAAATGATGCCACTTGGCAGCTTTTGCTACATTTCGACACTTGACGGAGAATGAATCTGCACCCTGCTCCAATTTTGCTGCTACGACCAAGGTATTACCAGAACCAAAATTGCAGTGCTCGACTAAAAATTTAAATGCAATGTAGAGTAAAAATTTACTCTACATTATCAATTAACTAGCTTCTGAATAACCATCTAAAGGTGGAATTTCTAGTTGAAAACGACATCAAAACTTTCCTGATATCATGAAAAGATAAAATTCCTGCTAAAGCTTTTCTTAAAGACAAATTATTTACTCTAGATGTTATTTCATCTTCTGTAGCAGCATTATGTGCCTCAATGGTAGCATCCACTACCCTCTGGCACTATCGGTATGGTCATTTATCTGTAGTTAATTATGAGTTAAGTACTATACAGATAGCACGTGGACTTCTCAAGCTATCTAGTTCCTTGCCCATTTGTCCTGGTTGCCTTATAGGTAAACAACATAGGGACCCATTCAAAGGAAGCTCATTTCATGCCAAGAAACGATTGGAGGTTGTTCACATCAATCTATGTAGCCCACTACATGATTCATTCTAAGGATACAAATACTTCTAGCTATTCATGGATGACTGCTCCCAGAAGATGTGGGTATTCTTCCTGAAGAAGAGTGAAGCACTTCATCATTTCTAGATCTTCTATCAATAGGTTGTGAAGGAGATAGGACAACCTTTACTTCACCTCCGCTCAAATTGAGGTGGGAATTCACATCAAAAAAAATCTTGGCATTCCTGAACCAGTAAGGTATAAAACAAAATTTGACTGCTCCCTACACATCCCAACAGAATGGTGTTGTTGAGCGACGCAATCACACTTTAATGGAGATGGCTCATTGTATGTTATCAATAGATAAGCTAGAGAATCTCTATTGAGTAGAAGTAGTCTAAACTACTATTTATCTTCTCAATCAGGGACCAACAAAACTGTTGAAGGACAAAATGCCAGAAGAGGTATGGAGTGGTAGAAAGCCTTCAATTTCTCATTTATGTGTTTTTGGTTACACAACTTATATGCATATACCAGAAAAGTAAAGGAAAAAACTTGAGTCAAAAATACTCCCATGCATCCTATTAGGATGCATCACTACTTCAAAGGCATATCGTCTCAAAGATCCAGAAATGAGGAAAATCTATGAGAATAGAGATGTGGTGTTCAATGAGTCATCTTATGACTTAATGGTGTAGAATGATAGATGAACACCAATCACCTCTCACAAATTACTTCCTAAGTTAGATAATGAGGAAACTTCGTAGCTACAAGGAGAGTTATATGTTGATCTTAGAGAATTAGATCCTCCAGAGCTGCAAGGAGAGCTATATGTTGATCTTGGAAATTTAGAACAACCACCAGATAATTCTTCACATCCACCAAGCAGTTCATCACAACAGCGATAGAGTTCTCTTCTAAAATCAGTACTAGGTACCACTAGAGACACTCATTCATCAGGAGTAAGAATGAGAAGTCAGACAAGACATGAGGTAAATTTTGCACTTATGAGTAAAATAGTTGATAGCTCCGAACATGACAATGTTCGTGAAGCTTTAACTCAAACTCATTGGAAGAAAGCAATGGATGTCAAGTATGACTCACTCATGAAGAATCAAACTTGGGAACTGGTTGATCTACCTACAAGAAAGAAACCCATAGGCTACAAATGGGTTTTCAAAACAAAATACAAGGCAGATGAATCTATAGATAAGCATAAATCATGACTAGTAGCAAAGGGATATGCTCAAAAAGAGGGCATTGACTATGAAGAAAATTTTGCACCCACTGCAAAGATCAAAACCATCAGAGTTGTTTGTGCACTTGCAACACAAATGGATGGTGAATTCAGCAGATGGACATCAAAAGTGCTTTTCTTAATGGTGATTTAAAGAAAGAAGTATACATGACCCAACCAGAAGGATTTTTTGATGAAAAACATCATAAAAATTTATGTCGTCTCATCAAATCACTTTATGGACTAAAACAAGCTCCTAGGGCATGATACACCAAAATAGATGATCACCTTTTGTATCATGGTTTTACTCGTATCCCCTCTGATTCTAACTTGTATATAAAGAAGGTTGGAACATAAATCGTCATTCTTGTTCTGTATGTAGATGATCTTGTGATCACTGGAAGTTCAGAAGATCAGGTTGATATTGTGAAGAATGACCTCAAAATATCCTTTGACATGATTGATTTGGGTCTACTACACTATTGTCTTGGCTTGGAAATATGGAAAAAATAGAATCCCATTTTTATCTCCTAGATCAACTATGCCAAGACACTCCTGGAAAAGTATAGAATGACAGATTTTAAGCCACTTTCAACACCGATGGAGAATGGCTTACAACTTTCTCGATTCCAAGACTCACCTCAAGTAGATGCAACTCTATACAGACAACTCATTGAGAGTCTCATCTACTTGATCTACACCAAACCAGATATATGTTTTTCTGTGATTTATCTCTCTAGATTTATGTAGGAACTAAAGAAATGCCACTAGATCACAGGAAAGCATGTTTTAAGATATGTCTGAGGTATACTTGAGTATGGTCTGGAGTATAAGAAGAATACTCAATTCTTCTTACAGGGATATACAGAATCAAACTACGCCAGATCTGTTGATAGAAAATTAATGTTAGGATACATATTCCATCTCAGAGCTGGACCTATATCATGGATTAATAAGAAGTAAATAGTTGTTACTCTTTCATCCACTGAAGTATAATATCGTGCCTCACATGGAGCTATGTGTGAAGCGATATAGTTATGTTGCATACTAGCATATATGGGCTACAAAGAAAAGAAGTCACTCATCAATCACTGTGACAATCAAGGTGTGTTAAAACTTGTTAAGAATCATGTTTATCATGAAAGGATAAAACACATAGAGCTATAATGTCACTACATTCGAGAACAAGTTTTAAACCATCATATCCAGCTCCAGTACTACCCTACAGATGCACAAATAGTAGATATACTTACCAAATCTCTTGGGAAAGTGAAATTTGAACTGTTCAGAGGCTACATTTGTAAAAATAATGTAATAAGGGGGAAGGGGGCGAGGTGAGATGGAGTAGGGGAATGATAGCGCACGAAAACTTAGCCAACACCCCTCTAGAATTCTGTAGAAGCCTGGAATGACATCGATACCTCCGTGACAGTGTATCAGAGCTCATGCCAACAAAGCTGATTAATAGTACATTATGTTTAGCAAGGAAAGGATGGACGATGACAACTCACTGGTCTGGTTCGAAGAGTCCAAAAAACTTCTTGGCAATGTATAAATATGCTTGTAATGAATAGTTCTAATCAATGAAAAATCATAAGCATTTTTCTATAAAAAAAAATGCAAAATATATGCTGTAATTTTCGGGGGATTTGTAAAAAATATTATACTTCAAGCTTCCTCTCTTTTCATATCAATGTTGTATCCACTAAAGTGAATCTTATGCATATTAAAGTGTAAAGATAAAAGCGTTTTCAAAAGAAAGAATAAGGCAGATAAAAGCATTTTCAAGGGAAAGGATAAGGCAAATATCATCGTGCTAAACTATTCAATGAAAAAGACAAAATACAATGCCATTTTCAATTCCATTGCCTGCCTTATTCCAACAGGAATATATCATTATTATTATGAATGCAAAAATTAATTTTTCTGATCTATGGTTTTAGTCTTTAAAAAATAAAATGGGATCAAATGTTTTTTCCATTTCAAGTGGAATATAACATTAATATTTTTGAATGCGGTCTTTATAAAAGAAAATAGGAGTAATATATATTTTAATTTTAAAATGAATATGACATAGGAGAATTTCATTTGTTATCTAATTTTTTTATATTTTAAAGAACAAAATAAAATTAATTGTCTTTCCCTCTTTCGTATTTTAAAAAGAATATTATATTATTATAAATGGTATAATTATTTTTGTGTCCTCTTTTATAATATATGAAATCTAACATTATTATGAATGTTATAATTACTTTTGTGTCAAGTCTCTTATAATATATTAAAATGGTTATATAAATAAATATAATTATGTACTATTCGATATGTAAATAACATTAAATTTCAGTAAGATTTAATTATAAATGTTTTTTTTAAATAAATGAGAATTATTTATAATAATTTTATAAATAAAACTTCTTATACATGAACAAGAACAATTAAATTTGTATATTTTTAATGATTTTGAATATATTTGAAATGATAACTCTTGAACTAAAATAGGTTGAACCTTGTCCCTGCTTTGTGCGAGTGCACAAGTATTTTATTAATTTCAAAAAAACAAGTACATAATGGTGCCTTTACTCCGTTAACCCTTTTACAATGAAAACATGGATTTATATAGTTTTTACCAATGACCGGTAAAAACAACTAATCCTATAACCAATTAAATATGGTAAAACAACCCATAAGGTAATTCTAATTAATAAATATAAAACATTAAAACTACCTAATAATCAAACTAAGTAAGTTTATTTTACGGGGGTGTCTTTACTAAAAGATGCATGCCCCATTTACAATAATTATTTATTACCTACCAAAAATCTAACCTAATGTTAAGACTTTGGAACAAGTCCTAAAAAACCCCCCTATGATCCAAAGTCAGGTCTTTGGACACATACCAAGCATTTTTCTGAATTTTTCAAATTTGATTCTGTCAAGGGGTTTTGTGAAGATATCAGTTGTCTAATTGGTAGTTGGGCAATATATTGGATCAAGAGTTTTCTTTGCCACCAGCATTCGCAAATAATGGTATTTGACATCCATATGTTTTGTTTTGGCATGAAACATTGGATTCTTGGACATCTTGATTGCACTCTGATTATCAATGTATAACTGTGTATGAGCAAACAAGCACTTTGAACATCCAATTGATGTACTTTCCAACTATTTTGTGTTGCTAAGGCAAGTACCATACGAATAGTGTGTCATTTGGCAGTTGGTGCAAATGTTTCCTCATAGTCGATACCTTCTTGTTGCGCATATCCTTTTGCAACAAGTCGTGCCTTATGTTTATCAATGGAGCCATCTAATTTATACTTAGTCCTATAAACCCATTTACATCTGATGGGTTTAACATGTGGAGGAGGATCAACTAAAACCCATGTATTATTGTTAAGTATGGAATCATACTCACATTTCATTGCCTGTTGCCAAACATGTTTAGTAGATGCCTCCTCAAAAGTGGATGGCTCAGTGGAAGAAGTAGTAACAACCATAGCAAGTTTACCTATTTTCGAGAATTCATGGGCCCTGTTAAACCAACTTCATCTACTGTCAAGTCAAAAAAAGTACTTTGAGCCCATTTTGGATACTTAGACAAATTATTCAAATCAGGGACTCCAAAATTCTCAACATGTGCATCATTCGAAGGGGGACTTAGAGAATTTTCAACAATTTTTAAGTAATCAACCTATGAACTTGTAGATGGAGAGGAAAGTGAAGGAATTTGAGTCTCATACCATAACTTCAAAGAGTTATCCCCATTATTCAAACCCTTATCTCTTTTTGTATTTTTCCTCTCTAATCTATCAAGTTGAGAATCAATCTCTGCAGTGTTCATAGTCCCAAACTCATCAAATATTACATCTCGACTCACTATGAATTTGCCTGAATCCTATGCAAGCAAATGAAACCCCTTTTATCTTCAGAATAACCAATAAAGATGTATTTTTGACTTCATGGTTCCAACTTAGTTCTATGTTTAATAGGAACCAAAGCAAAACAAACACATCCAAACACTTTCAAGTGTTTAACTTTTGGTTTAAATCCATACCATGCCTCATATGGAGTTTCTCCCAAAAGTGCAACTATGGGGGACCTGTTTCTCAAATACACTGCAGTACCAATAGCTTCGGCCCAAAACTTATCATCAAGTTGTTTATAGTGCAACATGGCACGTGTTGTGCCATTTAAAGTTCTATTCATTCGTTTAGATAGTCCATTTTGTTGTGGAGTATAAACATTACTATATTGTCGATGAATACCATGTTCTCGACAATAATCTAAAAATTCATTAAAGGTATACTCACTTCCATTATCTGAACGAAGAGTGGCCAAATGTGAACCTATTTCTTTTTCGACTAAGTGTAACCAATCAACAAACTTAGCGAAAACTTCAGATTTATTTTTCATAAAGAATACCCAAGTCATCCTAGAAAAGTCATCAATAAACAAGACAAAGTATCTACACCCACCAATGGATGACTTTTTCATGTCACATACATCACTATGAACTAACTGTAAACATTTGTTAGCTCTCCAAGATGTCTGTTTAGGAAATTTTTCCTGATTTTGTTTGCTTAAAACACATGACTCACAAAGAATACAATCTTTACAAAAAGTGGGCAACCCATTCACCATACCATATCTCTACAAATCCACTAAAGAGTGGATATTCAAATGTCCATAGTGGAGATGCCATAACTGCTGACATAGTACCTGTACCTGTGTCAACAACTGTTGTAAGTTCTATATTGGGAGGAAGCACCTTACAATGTAATCTAACCAAGTTTCCATCTTCATATCCTGTATACATTGTTTTATAATCATCCTTCACTGAATTGATGTAAATGAGCCCATTTTCAAGCACAATTTGATAAGCTTTCTTTTGAATAGTTACCAAAGAAAGTAAGTGTTTCTTCAATATGGGAACATACCAAACATCCTCCAAGTATTTTATAGACCCATTAGGAAGAAGAATCCAAATAGATCCAAGTCCTAGTGGTGTATGCATAGAATTATCTGCTAAGGCAATTGGAGAGAGAGAAGCTTCCTTATAAGACCAAAAGAAATCTCTCCTAAATGTCATGTGTTTGGTTACTCCTATGTCTAAAATTTGTACATCTGTGAGCTCATCTCTAGCCTCATATTCCATTTAATCAATGTGCCCCAAAGTAGTGAATGCATATTCATGGGCAACATTACTAGATTCATCATAGTCATGATCGGCATACTAAGTAGAGTTAGTCTTAGTCACTTTTTGTGGCCTCTAAATTTTATCAAAAGGAATCCTACATTGTGAGGCAATGTGACCAAATTTTCAACATCTCTGACACTGAATGTTTGATCTACCTTGACCTCTACCCCTATATGAGTTGTGACCATGTCCTCAATCACTTGTTTCATGTGAATATGATTGATTAGATTGTTGATTATTTGAATGACCCCTACCTCTATTTTGATAACTGGCTCTTCTGTAACCTCGACCCCCTCTATAACTATTTCCTCTATTATTTTGATGCCCAGATGAAGATGAACTAGGCTTTGACTCTAAAACATGGGATTCTTCAATTTTCTTAGATTTTTTGGGTAGAGAGAGGTCATGTTGGATGAGCAACTCAGCCAACTTATCAAAGGTGATGCCTGTGATCTTGTTAGAGACATGCAACATTTCAACAAAATTCCTAGAGGACCCTAGTAGTCCTTCCAAAGCAGCAATAACTATGAGGTCATCATCTAGTTTTCTAAAACCAGCCTTAGAGTACTCAGTAGTGATATTTTTCAACTTAGACATATATTCTCCCATATCCCCATCTTCATTTAATGACAAAGTAAACAACTGCATATGAATATCTATCTTCTTATGCTCAGGTTTCTTATCATACAAATCTGACAATGTTTTCCATGCAGTTTAACTATGAGGAGAATTTTCAATATGAACATAAGTATCACGAGTACAACAACATTTAATAAGAGCTAAGGCCTTAGAATCACGCAATTTGAATATATCTAATTTACCCTGCTTTTTTGGCAATGTGGGATTTTCATTCTTAACAATATCCCATAACTCATTAAACACTAGTGAAGCCTCAATCAATCATTTCCAATCTAAATAATTGGAAATTGTTAATCTATCAACATCTGAAAGCAAATTTTGATTTTTTGGTATTTTGAAATGAAAGCAAGTGCAGTAGAGAAAAGTGCAACAAAATGCAAAAGAAATGAAACAAATATCACACTCACTGCACAAGACACTGCTTCTACGGGGTTTTGCACTTAACCTCCGCATAGAGTATAAAAGAAAAATAAGTATTTTTGATGGGTTTTGCACTTAACCTCACCAAAAAATCAATGATTACACCCTTATTTCGCCAAATTACAACCTTATCTCACCACAACAATGCAAAAGAAATATGATTGAATTTCCCCTTTTTTTAAAAATTAAATAACACAATACAATAAGTATGTGCTTTACAATATTTAGATTTAAAAAGGGAATTTTTTTTTTTCAAAAAGGCATATTCCAAAGCGAAAAAAAACTTTCTCCAAAAAGAAGGGATTTGAACCCTTGACCTCCTCCTTTTCAAGCTTCTAACAAAATAAGCTTAACTAATTGCTCTAAGAGCATTTGCAAAACATTATACTCATAAATTTCTACTTATTCTAGATTTTGTGTATGAGAGAAAATTTAAAAAAATTACATATGAGTAAATAAATTCAAATTTTTCCCTTTTTACAGCCTTCTCAAGCAAGCTTCCTCCTGTGGGACCCACTAAGAGAAATTTTTGATATCAAAAAACATTAGAAATAGCAAAAATAAATTTTTGAATTTTATTGCAGTGCCAAGTTTGCCTGGGATGCCATGGCAGCTCCTGAGAATTTTCTTTTCACCTATTTTCTCTCTCATAGGCCGTACAAATCTGTACAGGCTAGGTAAAAAGGATTTTCACTGAGTTTTTGCAAATTTTTTGAGGAGTATTTGCAGGGAATGAGATCAAAATAAAGCTTGGGCATTGGAAGGCCATACCACAGGCCATACAAGTTTTAAAAAATCTTAGATTTACAGTTTGAATGCAAAAAATAGGGGTTTAATATCATTTGATCAAGATTGGTAGGTGTTTTAGTTATTAAGAGGCCTGAGAATGAGATGAATCAATAATGGCAGCCATGAATAAATATTACGGAGGTTTTTCTCAAATAAATAGGCTGTACAAATCTAGTTTTGGCCAAAAAACAATAAAATTAATAAAATTAAAATGCTAAAAATTCATTTTTATGTCAGATGAGGAGGTTTGAACACAAGACAATGGAGTATGAATGATCAAAAAAGACCAGACTATGGTATATAGAAAATATACAGGTTTAAATATAAATAATATTTAAAAAATTAAAATAATTTAATAATTTTTCAAAATATTTAAACCAATACTATATGGCATACCTTATTTCATGCCAAATGATATCACGTGAATTGATTTTTCACCTTGCTCCTTCGAATTCACCAATCTCCCAAAATAACCACGCTCTGATACCACTGATAACTCCTGAACCAAAATAGGTTGAACCTTGTCCCCGCTTAGTGTGAGTACACAAGTATTTTATTAATTTCAAAAAAACAAGTACATAAGGGTGCATTTACTCCGTTAACCCTTTTACAATGCAAACATGGATTTATATAGTTTTTACCAATGACCGGTAAAAACAACTAATCCTATAACCAACTAAATACGGGAAAACAACCTGTAAGGTAATTCTAATTAATAAATATAAAACATTAAAACTACCTAATAATTAAACTAAGTAAGTTTATTTTATGGGGGTGTATTTACTAAAAGATGCATGCCCCATTTACAATAATTATTTATTACCTACCAAAAATCTAAACTAATGTTAAGACTTTGGAACAAGTCCTAACATGAAAGGTGTTTTCTAAGTTTTGTAGTCTCATGTAATGTTTATTTAATATATATATATATATATATATATACATATATATATATATATATATATATATATATATATATATATATATATATATATATATATATATATATATATATACATATATACATATATATACATATAATTTATCTATATTTAATAATATTTTAAATGTTATTTAAGATATAAGTTATATTGAGAATATTATATTTCATAAAATATTCATCCATAATACATCCATATATATATATATATATATATATATATATATATATATATATATATATATATATATATATCTGTATATATATATATATATACAGATATATATATATATATATATATATATATATATATATATACATATATAATTTATCTATATTTAATAATATTTTAAATGTTATTTAAGATATAAGTTATATTGAGAATATTATATTTCATAAAATATTCATCCATAATACATCCATGCTTCATGGTCGTATTCTAACCAATAAATAGATTATAATCCCTTGTTAGGGTTTTGCAAGTGCAAAGGAAGTTTGTAGGCAAGGCAGTGATGGTGAGAGAAAGGAAAATATAGATAAAGAGCTAGAAGGGTTCCCCACCTAGTACTAAGGTAGACACAAAAATTGGTGAGGATGGTATTGAGCCACATAAATAAACTCATTTTCTTTCAAAAATAAAGGTGATGATGGTATTTGTACAAATATCTAGCCAAGAACCACAAAGGACCAAAGTGATTACTAAGAGGGATCTTCAGATGATTGACCAGAGGAAGAAAAATGGGTGGATGGATTTAGTAAAATTATTGGACCATATCTTCCAAATAAATGGTTTGTTCTATGGTCTAAAACCCCATAAGATAAGGGTTTGAAAGATAAAATCGATGTTGGACACAAGCAACCATTATATGTAGAGGCACTTTTAAGGAAAGGATAAATTCAACCATTAACTACCACTAAAGACAACTGTACTGCCATTTTTGACAAAGAGAAGCTTGAAGTGATATATGAGAGGGAATATTGGATCTCTTTTAATGGAATGATATGTCAGTTTAATGACATTTGGCTAAGTCTACCTAACCTTCATAATTGGATAAGGGAATTGTTGACCAAATTTTGACCTCAAGTCAAAATTGGTCACCCCCTCTAGGTTGAAACGCCATAGGGTTGTAAAATGTTATGCATGGTCTTGTCATGGTCTAAAATGGTCTTAAATAGTTCTATAAGGTCACATTTATCCTTGTCTAGCATTTTCCAAGGTTCGATCTTATGTTCACTTGTCTAGTCCTATGGGTCAAGTACAAGGTCTTAAAATTATCAAACATGGTCAAAGGTTTAGTTTGGTATAGGTTAATTATAAAAGTTTATTATTATGTTATTAATATCATAATATCATGCTCTAACATTTGAGTTTACTCTCATATGTAAACAATCATATTTTGGCCACCTTTTGGCCCCTGTGGAAGAGTTAGATGTAAAATTCCAAGAAGATAACATGTGAAGAAGATTAAATAAATCTATGATGTCAAATATTGGTTAAATAATGTTTAGGAATAATTAAGGTATAACAATATCTGTAGTTTAATGCCTAAACTTGGTAAAAGGACACTTTACAAGCACTTGTACGGCCTTGCAAGATCATTTCTCAGTTGTAAATGGTTTGGAAGTGTCTTTTGGGAACCCTCAGATAATTTTATAATTTTGTAACAAGTTTTAGATCAAAATGAAACTAAAGACACCTTTTCTCCTTCATCACTACCTTCATAAGCTCAAAAAGGCAAATTTCAACTGAATGGTACAACTAGGAAAGAGAGAGTTAGGAGCTAAAAATTTAGATATTATTAGGGGTCCTAGTAATATTTAAAACAGTTCACAAAGGAAGTTTGTAGGCAAGGCAGTGATAGTGAGAGAAAGGAAAATATAGACAAAGAGCTAGCAGGGCTCCCCACCTACTACTAAGGTAGACACAAAAATTGGTGAGGATGGTATTGAGCCACATAAAGAAACATGTTTTATTCCAAAAATAAAGGTGATGATCGTATTTGAAAAAATATCTAACCAAGAGCCACAAAGGACCAAAGTGATTACTAAGGGGTATCTTTGGACGATTCACTAGAGGAAGAAAAATGGGTGGATGGGTTTAGTAGGATTAATGGACCAGATTTGGCAAATAAATGGTTTGTTTTATGGTCTAAAAACCCATAAGATAAGGGTTTGAAAGATAAAATCAATGCTGGACAAAAGAAACCACTATATGTAGAAGCACTTTTAAGGAAAGGGTAGATTCAACCATTAACTACCACTGAAGACAATCGTACTATCATTTTCGACACAAAGAAGCTTTAAGTGATGTAGGAAAGGGAACATTGGATCTCTTTTAATGGAATGATATGTCAGTTTAATGACATTTGGCTAATTCTACCTAACCTTCATAATTGGATAAGGGAATGCTTGACCAAATTTTGACCTCAATTCAAAATTGGTCACCCCCTCTAGGTTAAAACTCTATAGGGTTTTCAAACGTTTTTCATGGTCTAAAATGGTATTAAATAGTTTTATAAGGTCACATTTATCCTTGTCTAGCATTGTCCAAGGTTTAGTCTTATGTTCACTTGTATAGTCCTATCGGTCAAGTACAAGGTCTTAAAATTATCAAACATGGTCAAAGGTTTAGTTTGGTATAGGTTAATTATAAAAGGTTATTATTATGTCATTAATTTCATAATATCATCCTCTAACATTTTATTCTACGCTCATATGTAAAAAATCACATTTTCGCCACCTTTTGGCCCATGTGAAAGAGTTAGATTTACAATTCCAAGAAGATAACATTTTAATAAGATTAAAAAAAATATGATGTCAAATATTGGTTAAAGAATTTTTAGTAATAGTTAAGGTCTGACAATATCTGTAATTCAATGCCTAAACTTGGTAAAAGGACACTTTACAAGCACTTGTACGGCCTTGAAAGATCATTTCTCAATTTTAAATAGTTTGGAAGTGTCCTTTGGGATCTCTTAGATCATTTTATAATTTTGTAACAAGTTTTAGATCAAAATGAAACTAAAGACACATTTTCTCCTCCATCGCTACCTTCATAAGCTCAAAAAGACAAATTTGAAATGAATGGTACGACTAGGAAAGAGAGAGTTAGGAGCTAAAAATTTGGATATTGTTAGGGGTCTTAGTAGTATTTAAATCAATGTCATTATTTTTCATATTGATGGATTATTATCAATGAACATTAGCTTAAAGTGACAGCAGGTCACTATGGCCCATCCATCTAAAAGGGGTCTATTCTTGCACCTATTTCTCCACTTCAAAAAATCATGAAGATGAATGGTTTTAAGGGTTGTTTTTAAAGGTCAGATATATTCCTTTCATGTTGGTTTCATCATCCAAATCATATCCATGATGTGCCTTCACTTGGAGGAAGAGTGTCTTGATGAACAAGTTGTTTTAGAGGATCTTGTTGCAATGTTATGTTTTGTATTCATGGTGGTCACTCTCAAATGTTTATAATGCTTCACTAATCATGGAATATCCCTTATTTTATTAGATTTAAGGTGATTTGGTCTACTATGTTGTTTTGTCCATATTCTTCAAGTGTGTTTGCTCTTTGGAACATGGTCTGTGTTTAGGCAGTCTATTAGAGGTTTGATTGATAATTTTGAATCAAATATTAGGAACACATCAGATATAAAGTTATTAATATTGTATTTAACTATTGGAAGCATGAGAGGATCAATACAAGAGTCTAAATACACCATCTAATAATAATTTATAACTCTTTCTTCAAGATACATGTCTGTACAAAATGTAAGAGTAGATGGGAGATGCTCAAAGTCATAACTAAGACTTGATATCTTCATGCACTCACATGGTATTAACTACCTCACTACCCTCATCAAATTTCTCAAACTGACTAGATGCTCTAAAAGAGACCCAAAGTCTCTATAGAAATAGTTGACTGCACCTATAGGTCCATACAGACTAGTCAAAAAGGTAAGTTAAAGGTAACATGATATTTCGCCTTTAAAATCTATGATGCATTGAAATAATGACAAAGGAAGTGTCATGGTTTGACAATTTTTAAAATCTCAAGAGCAATAAGTGGATCTTTATAGCCTATATAGTCAAGTAGAGATCTACAGGCCCTAATATTGTAGGTCCTCATTGTGGATCAAGTCACATCAAGCAAACACAAAAGCAATCCACATAAGAGAGCCTAACCTCAAGACAGAAAGAAGATAGTCCTTTAACTCTTCAAAGAACACTTAGGTGATTGAATAGTCCAATTAAGGACAATAGAGCTGAGTACACAGTCAAAAGACCACCTACATGTCTATACGGAATAAGCAGAGGAAAAGTAATTTGAAAATGACATCAATGAGTTTCCAAACCCTGCATATATAATAGAATCAACTACTTTGGTCTAGATCCTTTAAGCATTATGGCATGTGAAAGGACTGAGTTCAAGATATTGAAATTCCTATATACAACCCTAATGAGCACCTATAACCATGCCTTGTAAGGTGTGAGCATCAGTGCATAATTGGAGAAGGGTAGAGGTCTTGAGAAATGATTTGAGAGTAAAGTGGAATTTCAAACAATTTCAAATATCCAAAGGAGGACTTTTAATATGAGGGTAGGGTCTAAACACCTAATACAGGCATGCCTCTAATAGACACTTATAGGCCTACTTAAGGATCAGCTCATTCTTTAAGATGAAGATAAGAGACATAGGTTATTTAAAATGCTTTGAAACCAAATAAAGACTAAAAACTAAGCAAAAGTACTTTGTGGAGACCAGTGATGAGAATGATAAAATCCACACCCATAGAGAATTCAGTCAAATGACCCTAAAAAAAGCACCTATAGGTTGCAAGAGAACATAGGTTGGTCCTAAGCCTAAAGGGAAGAACAAAGATGATAGTAAAGATCTAAGGTTTACATCAGTTGACATAAAGCGTCATTTTATTACTAAATAATATGATGTGGAAGATTTATCAATCTAGGTTTCAAAACTTCCATACACAGTCAAAAGACAACTAACCAGTCTGCCTATTCTCCATGAGAATCTTAATTGAGTGAGGTATGTGGAGAGATCTAAAGGGATGAAATTTATTGATCCTAGTTTCATAATGTTAGTATGGTATTCATACAATTGTTATAATATATTGAGAGAAATGAAAGGTTGGTGAAATTTTGTCTAAGACCTAATGAAGCCTAAGATACACACATTTACTGGAATTGATGTTTTGAGATTTCTATAGACACAATCACACCTTGTGATTTGTTATAGAGTTTGTTAATGAGTGGAAAAATGCATTCATCATCATTTCAAAGCCATACAAGTAGTAGATATGCCCAGTGTTTTGCCTTAAATCTTGCCCACTCCATTTGCAAGAGGCAGTCTTGAGACTAAGGGGATTTCCTGGACTCAAAGCATTAAATAATCATTTAAAACACCATGGATAGCCTTAAGGTAATGGATAGACATATCTTCCCAATTTAAACACTCCTATAGATGTAAATAATAATCAATTTTTAATTTAAATTCCCTTGAGGAATAATAAGGAGATGACAAGCCTAAACCCCAAGTACCCTAGCTAGTACACTAGACCTATGTAGTGGGGTAATAGTCACTACAAAATATTGTGTAATCATGGGTAGGGTTTTTTTGGATGTGTTTTAACATATCCTAGTAGTTAGAATGAGTTATAAGACCCAAAGCATAGATTAAACCTCTCTCAAGTCCAAAGAGAGCTAAACATGCCTCCTGAACAACAATTTTACACACTCATACCATCTGTCACACTTTGAAAGGGAAGCTTATATATTTGGGATAGTTGAGGAGGTCAGTAAAGAATGTTTTCCATGTGGAAGGAGGTACATTAGTGATCTATTTATGAACAATCGTTAAGACTCTAAATAGGTCTTACACCCTCCTAAAGCTATGATAGTGACTAGTCAAGGAAAATAGACCTCAAAAGAACATATAATCCCACAATTTACCCCTAAAACCTCTTGTTTTTTGTTGAGGACTCCAATAATTTTATACATATGTACCTTTATGATGATGTCCCTTTTAGGGAATACTACAAATGTCTTATTTTATGTGTTTTTTATTGTTTTTTAAGTGTTCTAAAAGGGGAGAAATTTAAAATCATTGGATGAGGTCATTTTGGATGTGTCCTAACTAATATATTGTATAACCATGAATAGGAGACTCTGGATGTGATCAAACTAGGCCCTTTTTCCAAGGTATCTCAAACAACCTCAAAATGAGACTAGGTGACAAGGTGATTTCTTGGTTTCCATACTTCCACAGGGTCTTAGGACCTCAATATTAATATGGAGGTTGGTGATGGAATATTTAAATTACATGACATGATTTTGGGTGATTTCAAACATGTGGTAGAAGTCAAGAGAAAGAAAATGGTCTAAAATAGAGTGATTTCAAACCATTTGGAGCAACTGTAAAAACATATAAAATGTTACACTTGATAGGGGATTTATTTATTTAAATTAACTTGAGGTAATAATTTTATAATAAAACTTTGTGGGATCATAAAACCTAGCACTTAAAACCTCTACACAAAATTTTAGATCATTTGGAGTCACTGTGGAGGTGTATCCCCTGATTTTGGTAAAACACTTGGTAGATGGTTTTTGAACTTGAGGAATAACTATGTTAATAATTAGGCTACCAATTTTTTATAGGTATTGTAAAATGAATTATAAAATGTCTCTTAAAAATATTAGATCAATTTAATAAGTGGCATCCAAGTTATGACAATTTTTACAACTATTATGCAGCTAGAAAATAAATTTGTTGAGTCCGTAGATAGTTCATTTCCTTGCAGAAGATCTTTAGTAATAATTGGGTTACCAAATTTGGTGATTTGAAATAAAATGTATCTTATAAATTTTTGTCCAAAATGTTATCTCAATTGGATAAGTGTAGACAAAGTTATGATAGTTATTGTAACTTTCACTTAGCGAAAAAATGCATATGTGTAGGTTGATGGTTCATTAACTTGCATAAGAGTTGTGGTAAGAATTTGGTTACTAAATATTGTGGGTTACTATAAAATTTATTTATCATGGTATGTGTTGTTCCCAAAATTAGTTACGCTCATTTCTGGAACAACCACTATGAAACTTGTCCATTTCATGTTTTTCACTTTAAGTTCATCTTTTGAGGCAAGTTTTTCTTGGTCTCATGTTTGCTCAACTAGCATCATTAAAATTTCATGACGTTTCCTTTTTACAATTTCCAAAAAATGTGAAAATAATTATGATCTCGATGCACTTAGATGACAATTTTTTCATTTCTCAAAGTTGGTGTTTTCTTGTGTTTGTATGCAGGGGCAGCAAATTTTGCCGCCACTGCGTGTGGTTTTGATTTTCCATACAAAGGCAGCATTTTTTTTTGCCCTTGCATCCATCATGAAAGAGCAATGAATTTTGCCACCCTTGCATCTTTTCTTCTACTTCATGCAGGAGCAACAAATTTTGTCACCCTTGCATCCCTTCTTCCAACCTCACATGCAGAGGAGGAAAATTTTGCTTCCCCTACATGGTCTCGATTTTCATGCACAAAATTTATGGCTGCATGCGCTGAGTGGTTGGGGTGATTTTTGCCCCCATTTAACCCCATTTGTATCTCATTTATTTCATTTCTTCCTTGTTTATCCTCCTCCTTTCCCTTAGACAATCAAATGAGGAAGAGGAAGCGTGTTTTCATCAAATTTTAGCATCATTTCACGATTTTATCAGGTAGGGTTTTGGTTTTTATTTTGTTTTCATTTTCCTTCTTTTTTCTATGTTATTTTTCTCTCTTTCCTTTCTTGTCTAGTTTTTCTCCTTTTTGTCTTCTCTTCCCTCCTTTTTTCCCACCAAAGATGCAGTTTGAGTGGGGAGAACCTTCCTCCTCCTTACACCCGTCGGCCTTTCTCTTCTTGTGTAATGGTGGTTAAAATTGCTGCCCTTACACATTTGACCTCTTCCCATGTAACAACATCAATTTTCACTGCCATTACTACCTTCCATTCTTCCTTGTGTAAGGGTGGTGAAATTCACCACCCTCATAGTTCTTCCTAGCCAACTCATGTATCGGCGGTGATTTTTGCTGGCCTTACATGAAAATTCCAATCACGTGTATCAACAACAAAATTCACCACTGATGCACATCTGACTGCCCAACCTTGTGCATTAGTGATGATTTTCGCCTTTGATGCACCTCTAACTTCCCAATGTGCATAGGTGGTGAAATTTACCACTGATGCACATCTGACCTTCCAATTGCATCAACAGTGAAATTCACCACTGATGTAAACTTTTCTACCCTGATGTGTACAGGTGTCAATTTTCTCTGCCTATGCACAAAGACCATCCTTCACATACAAGGGCAGCAATTTTTATGGCCCATGCATGCCTTGCCTCTATTTTTACTAACACTAGGAAATTTTCATTTTTCTTATTTTTTGAGCCCGCTTCCCTTTCACTCCCTGACCTGCTCGCACCTTAGCCATTTTAAGCATGTTTACCTGGTCATGATCACCCAACATGTAATCCCAGATAGCCAATATTTTTCCTAATTACGTGATCATGACTCTTATAATAGTTTCTCCTCAAGATCCTTCTTCGTCAAAATACTTTTGACAAAGGCTTGTCCTGATGACCGAGATATGTCAAAAGAATTTGAAGATGATAAAGTATCAGTATCAAGGTGTTTTTCCAATCACCTTGATCACTTCTAATGTTGATGACATTAGGGATACAGAGATCGGGCACATTGAAATGTCCAAGTTCGTAGAGAGAACCAAGGCAAACAATCCAAGCTCTAAAATTAAGAAGATTGTTGAGAGCAATATTCATCTAGTCTCCTCTTTTCCTATGGTGGCTCATCACACTGAGTTCATTCTCTAGTGCACTTAGTTATATAACAAAGATACCAGGGTTGTGGTAGATGCTAGTGGCAATATAGTAATTCAACTAGACCTTGAGTTCATTGATAAACTGTTCATGTGCCCTCTTGCTACTAAAATGTTCAAGATCAACTTCGTTAAAGCATAGAAATAATATGATAAATATCTTAAGAAGGTGAAGAAGGTGATCAACAATAGATGGCTCAAAACTTCTAGAGCAAATTTGTCTAGATGGCCACGAAACTTCTCAAGGAGTGATTTTATTGAAGAAGTTGGCTACTTGATTACTCTTCTCAATAGAGTACAAGGTTTATCTTCTTCCTCTTAATTTCATGAGTGGATGTATCCCTTCATTAAGATAATCCTCTAGGGCAAACAAGTCATCTTCTGAGGGGAACAAATCAGCAATGCTCTGCATGAGCAATTGACAAAAGTGTCTACTACCTCAAACTTCTACATGACTTCATACCTAGTATACATTGCAGCTTCAATGAGAACCTTTCCAAGTTTAACATCAGAGGGAGATAGGAAAACTACCCCAATATATAAATATTATCCTTAGCTAACATTGAAGGGTTCAATCCATCATTTTAAGAGGGTAAATGATGCTTTCTTTGCAGTATTTTTGTGTCTTTTTAACCCTCAATTAGAACAGAAAAGAGTATCAGATGAAGCTTGGACCGTTGTGAATGACTTCAGTTGTATGTTCTTACAGTTCCCTACTTTTTGTTATCTACAAGTTGGCTTTTTCCAAGGCTATCCCTATATGCTCCCAAGATTTTCCTTAGATAAATTGGTCTTGATGGAGCTGTGTAGGCAAATTATTGTCGTACACAATAAGCAGATGGAACTCAAGAAACCCAGTTTCAGGGTCCCCATTGAAATTCAAAGGTGTTCAGTGTTGACCACTACAAAAGCTAGGGCAATGGAGACCAAAATGCAACTTGTGACCATGAAGCATTTCAAAATGAGACCCAATTTTGACTACAGAGGTTTAAAAGACATGATCAAGAGGAAAACCCAGTTCCATGAGCCCATGATCGAAGATGTCTAGATAGATTTAAGGATAGTGGAAGCTATCAAGAAGATGGACTACAGTAGACTATCTCTTGATCAAATAAAATATTTGGGGCTCACAGATATACCTGTAAATCTAGTAGATGATGGGCACCTAATCAATAACAAGTATCATGCTGAACAAATTGCCAATGCTTCTCTTCCTCTGATCCAATGGTTTCAGAAAGAGTTGACCTCCTTAAAGATTAGATTTGAACCAATATTGGCAAACACCAATTTATTGGTTATCAAATAAAGGAGTCACCTTAAAAGAGTTCATCACGAGATTAGAGGTTGAATTTCAAGAAGAGACAAAGAGAAGGGTAGAAAACCAGATGAAGAATAAAAGTGATATTCTTTTTCCTTTTAGGACCCATAAGCCTAGGATCATTTTTGTATCAAAGAAATCAAAAGTTGTAGAGAAAAAGCCAGAGACAATAATAAATAGAGGTAGAGAAGCAAAGCATCGAGGAACCAGTAGTAAGGCAGATGGAAACAGATGATAGGCCTGTAAGTCAATAGGGAATGGAAACTCTATCTCTGTAAGAGGGTGCATAGCCAAATGCAAGAATTTCTTCTTCTCTGCCACACTCACCTGGTGCACCTCCTCCTATTTCCCCAATTAGTATTCCCTCTTCTAGAGCCACCTCTCCTAAATTTATTTTTGGTGACCCTCAAAGCACTTCTGGAGATGTTCTTCACTCATCAGGATCCATCCCTAGCTTGTCATCTCTATATTTTAATATTGGAGATAGTTCCACCTTTGACCATTCAGTAGTAGGTGTGGTTTTAATTGATACTACACCCACTACACCCGTTGTTTCCACTAACAGCATAGGTGTTATCCCGGTGATGCCAACTACAGGGACTGTTGCTAATATAAGTGCTTCTACTCTCCCACCATGGTTGTCAACTTTCACACCCAAAAATAAAGAGTAAGCCATCTCTCTAGATGACTTTGACTTCAGTAAAATAGTGTCGATGAAAGCTAAGACCCCTAAGAAGCCAAAGATAATTTCAAAGATGATTGGAGATAAAGGGCACAAATTTTTGGAGATAGCTAAACCCCCACAGGATGTGACTCTTGAAAATTTTGAAATGAGCAACTACTCTATCTCTCGAGTTGAGTTAGGGAAGATCACTCATGAAGGTGCTAAGAGTGATTTTCAATCTGTGAAGGATATTATGATTTAAAAATTTGACAGGGAAAGAGAAATGAAGGATCATTACAAAGCAATGGTAGAGCAATTAACTACAGTGATAAGGAGATTCACTTTTGCTCCAGAAGCAGTAGCTCCAGAGACAATCTCCATAGATGATCCCATGATTCAGAAAGTAGAAAGGACTTATCTAAAGGAGAAGTTACTTGAAGACTATCTAGATAAGATGCATGCATAGGGGATTTCCTTGTTCACAGAGTTGTCTAAGAAGACAGGTAAAATGAAGAAAGTAAGAATAGAATTAGATGACCTTATCAATACCATTTCTCAAGAGGTTGAAAGCACATATAAATATCTTAGCAAATAGACAAAGATTAAGGAGCTCAAAATACGTACCCTAGTATCAATTGGCATCATTGTTGATAGAGATTCTTATATTGAAACTAAAGAATCAATGATATATAGGATCCGAGTACTTAAGGAATTGATCAGCGACCTCAAATATTCCAAGGACACTAGTGAACAAAGTGATATCAGTCTACTGCATAAATTGGTGGAGTTGCCTTGCAGACTTACCTCTCAAGACAACCAATTCATTTTAGTGGAAGAAATGATCCATGAGTTTGAAGGTATGATCTAAAAGGAATTCGAGGAGAAAGCATTCTCAATGGCTTCTATGGACAATATCTTAGATAATCAGTTAACTTTGGACAATCTGAGAACCAAGTTAACCAATCACGCCAAGTCAATCACAGTAGTGAGAGATGCTACGGTCAAAGCTAAGGTGATCTTCAAAAATACTATTGCACCAGATAGTATCGGGATTCAGGCAGCTATCACCATGTACAATGCTCATCTAAAGAAGCTTGGTGACCAAAGTTGAACTATTCTTCCATGCTTTCTTCTCCATCCTTCTCATGCACTTTGTAATTTACTTGGGACATTTACACATGTACTTTTGTTATATGTAATTACATGTAAAAATCTAGAAAAGTCCCAAAGTCAACGGAGACTCATCTTTGACTAGGTTTTAATATTTAACTATTTTCTCAATTTTGAAGGCTTTTCCCTATATATATAGAGGGAGCCTCTTTTGTAACATGGAGGACATATATATCTTTTTGATAATTGAGAGCAAAAACTCTGCCAAAATTGAGATGCATCCTGAGACTTTGATCTCATATTGTAAATCATATTTTCTTGAATGAATGAGAAGTAGGTTACTTTCAAACTTTGTGTTGGAATAGTTTGCATTATTTAGGAGATCATTCTTATGTTATTTTTCCTAATAATCTCTCATCTATTTGATTAAATAAGCAAAGTGTATGTGAAAATTATCTGAAGATGTTCTGAAATTAATTATGAAGACTTTGAGCTATTATAATTACCTTTAGTTTGTGTTTTCCATGTTTTAGCGAAAAGGATATTAGAAAGGCTTTGAACTACTTTTATCCTTTGTGATCTTACACTATGTTATAGTTTTAGGTGAAGACTTTGATCTGCACTTCACTCTATTGTTACGTCCATTTCAAATCAGTAAGGGGAGCAATGAAAGACATTGTGCTTTTATGGGTTTCTCATGGATCTAGTTACTGTCTGAGAAGATTTATTGCCATTTACTGAACCTCATTTTTGAAAGAAGAGAAATGCTTTGAATCATCAACCAGGATTTCTATTTTGCCTTGTAAACATCATCTCTGAAAAAAGAGAGATAGATGGTGTAATCTCACCCTCAAGTCTATTTTCAGTTCATATTAATATATAAGTATTTTAGTATAGGGAACCTCCCCTTGATGAGAAGAGAGATTTATCTCACTATGATGTGTTAACCCACACTTTTTACCATATAAATCTCCTTGTACTGTGGTTGATATACCCATTTTACTATTAATTAGTTGACGACAAAATATTCACCCAACAGCTTTTGGTGACTCTGTTGGAGACGTTATGTGCAGTCTGAAGCCTCATGCTTCAGATTGAAGCAATTCCTATCCTTATCTATTTCCATTTCATATCCATTTCCATTATATATCCTTATCCATACTCTGGTAGCTCCACACTCTACCTTGACATGAGCATGCACTTTGAAGCCTTAAGCATTTCTAATACTTGTTTAGTTTTTCACTCTGGCAGATCTATTGTACACGTGAAGCTAGAGAGCTCAAGGTATTATTGATCCTATATTCGAGTTAGTGCAGTGAAATAATTTTGAGATCTCTCCTCTGCCATCTCACCTTTAGCAAACCAAGAGCTTCCCAATTACCAACGTCAGATCTCCCATACCAAGTGAAGTTTTTAGTCTCAATACTAGTAGGGTTGTCTATACTTACCCCACCAAGATTTGTTATCCCTCCATTTAATCAACATATCATCGCAGTCCAAGACCCTTGGAGAAACTCCTTTGGTCCTCTCAATCTATCCCACCTTTGCACAAACTACCTCGTAGTTTGAGAAAAAAATTCTAAAATTTTATGGCGACGGGAAGGTTCATCCTGATGAGCATATTGTTGCCTTCTCCATAGCATGTGGTGTGATAGGCATGGAATACGAAGATATAGTGGTGAGATTATTTGTAGAAACTTTGCAAGGCACTGCTACCGACTGGTTCTATCACCTTCAAGCTCAAACTATAACTGATTAGAATATGCTCAAGGCCAAGTTTGAGGCTACGTTCAAACCCACTAAAGATGTACATGCATTTTTGGCTTAGCTTATGCAAATGAAGAAGGAGCCTCATGAGCCTATGAGGGATTTCATATTAAAATTCAATAAGCTAAAGAATTGAATTCCTATGAACGCTCAGCCTACACTAGAGAACCTCAAGTGCTTTTTCATCAACTCATAACTTCCTGAAGTATGTTTTTTGTTGAGGCAGGTCAGTCCTATGGATCTCACTGTAGCTCAAAATTTGTCTACTTAGATTGAGGATGATCTTATTCTGGCAAGTAAGATTAAGAAAGATTCTAATAAAAATAATTTTTTTTCATCTGTTGAAATTTCTTCCACGAGCACCATAGATCCTATGGTGCAAAAGTTGACAAATAAACTTCTAGCCTTAAAAAGACAAAAGGCCCAAGGTATGTCCGATCCTCCTTATCAAAATATGCCAAGGAGAACATTTCAAAACAAGTCATATCAAGGAAATGCTACCAAAAATCAAGGACAACCAAATCGCCTATCTCCCCCATAGGGAAAACTTGCCATTGAAGCAGCACCGACCAACTCAGTAGTTGGTTACCTTGAAGCTGAACATGATTCCTCGCTCCAACCTGAGTTAGACCAAGATGAAGATGCTAATCTCTTTGTAGAACAAGAAGAAGAATTAACTAGCGACTTCAACATTAATTTTTTGGATTATCAGGATGAAATTGGAAGCAAGGGATAAGTATTTGATGGATCGTATGCTATTTTTACTAGGTCCCAGAACCAGTCAGCTCAACAAGTTGATAAAGAAAAAGTAGGAGAAGAACCTCAGTGAGTAGTTTTGATCACTAAATGAGGGACTTTGCTGCCTTTCCAATCAAAAGACCCAGTGACTAATAAAAAAGTTAGTACCTCAAACCATCCCATACCTTCTACTTTTATCTCTCAGACCAATGCCACACCCAATAAAGATCAAGATGATGGGCTTCCCTCCTCTGTCTCTAGTTTATTTCAATTATTTGATATAATTGATCATGCCAAAAAGACCAAGATTCAAATGACTAAGATTGAGTACTTGCGAGCCAATCTTGAACAGTTTGATAGGCTGGCCAAATATGTAAAAAGTAAAATTGTCCCTATAGGACAAAAAATTTCAAAGGCAACTCATGATTCCTCCAAGAACAAATACACCCAGAATAATCTTTTCGCTACTCCTCTTGTCACCCATGAGAAAATAGAGCCTTTCTATGTTTCCCTTCTGATAAATGTTTATAAGTTGAGTAATTGAATAATAGACTATGGATCTTCTAATAATTTTATGCCCACCAAGGTAGCAGATTCTCTTGGTCTTACTTTAACTAAGACTTTTGGTAGATGCTTCTCCATGGAGAATAAGCAAGTACCACTCCTAGGTCAAATCAAAGATGCTCAATTTATATTTGCATCTTTTCCAGAGAAGATGATCAAAATGATATTCTTAATAGCCGATGTTCTAGCCTCTTATGGCATTCTGCTCAGGTGTAATTTTTGCAAGGATGTAGGTAGTGAATTGAATATGGACCTGTCTGAAGCAAGGATACATGTTGAAGGTGTTATGAATAAATTGCTTCATGAGAAAAAGAGTCAAAATATATAGTCACCTAAACATCAGATCTCGAAGCTCAAATTTTGTTTGAATCATCGAGAATGGGTAATTATTTCCTGACTACTGAAGATGTTTTCATCTCATCAAATGAAAATCCTTTTAGTGACAATTCAAAAAATTCAAATGCAAAGTCAAAAAAATTGTCAAAGCAAAGTTCAGACAACCAAAAATCTTCCCTGAATAATGAAGATGAGTTTTTGAAAGGATCAAATTTTGATGATGTCTGGATTTTAGAATTTGATGGAAGTTGCTCTTCTACCAGTTCTGAAGCCGAAATTGTTTTGATCTCCCTTTAAGGAAATTTTTTTTTTATTCATATAAGCTACAGTTCAATAACACCAATAACACTGCTAAGTATGAGTCTTTGCTGCTTGGATTAAAAGCTATTCATGCTAAAGGTATTAAGGCTCTTCACGCCCTTGGAGATGATGAACTGGTAGTTTGTCAGGTAAGGAATCTATACCAAACAAAAAATGAAAGATTGCAACATTATCACAATCTTGTATGGAAATGTATTGAAATTTTTTATGCTTTCAATATTTATGTTGTGCCGAGAGAATGCAATGACCACACAAATTCATTGGCTGTCTCTGTAACCCTCATGGTTCCCCATAAAGATTTTAAAGGGAACAAGTACACTATCGAGCTAGTCTTTCAACCAAGTGTACCCAATAATTCCAACCATTGGCAAGTGTTTAACAATGACAATCAAATCATTGCTTTTTTGGAAAAGAGGGATAGTTTTGAAGATTTTTATTCTGAAGGAAGCGAATCTCCACCACATAAATCAATCCTCAAAGTAAATTCCAAAATTGGTAAAGAGTTCCTTCAACTCAAGGGAAATAAAATTCCAAAAGGTTTGGTTTCTCTCAAGAAATTATTTGATAAGCAAGATAGATATGTCAAGTAACGACAAGTGGATTTAAGTTCCTCCAAGGAATTTGATCAGGTTAATTTGAGTACAACAAAAAATCCCAAAATAGTCAACATTGGTAATTGTTGCACTTCTGACGAAAAGCTCAAATTTGTTGCTCTTCTTCACCGATACATTGATGTTCTAGCATATTCTTATGATGATTTGAAATCTCTCAGCCCTAAAGAGATCCAACATGAAATTCCTCTTAAGGTTGGGTCATTATTTTACAAGCAAAAACAAAGGCAATACAATCCCAAAATATTAGGTACTATTTTTTTGAGATCCAAAAAATGCTAAATGCAAGAATTATTTTTCTAATCCATCATTCCACTTGGATTGCTAACATAGTTTCTGTAAGAAAAAAGAATAGGTAAATTTGCATATGTGTTGATTTCAGAAACCTAAATCAATCTTCTTTTAAAGATAACTATCCTCTGCCCATCATGGACCAAGTGTTGCAAATGGTGACTAGTTCAGAAATGTTATCAGTGCTAGACAATTTTTTTGGGAACAATCAAATAGAAGTCAATGAAGCAGATCAACATAAGACTACTTTCACCATGCCTTAGGGCACTTTTGCATTCCGTATAATGCCTTTTGGTTTGATCAATGTTGGTGCTACCTTCCAAATAGTAATGGATCTTGCTTTTAGAGATGAAATGAGAAAGTTTATTGTGGTATTTTTCAATGACTTGACCATTTTTTTCAAAAATCATCCCGATCTTCTGCATCATCTACAGCAAGTGTTTGAACGCTATCGAAAAATGGTATTTCTTTTAATCCCAAGAAGTCAGTTTTTAGGGTTACAGAAGGCAAGATTCTCGATCACACTGTATCCCAAGAAGGTATAAAAATTGACTCAAAAAGAGTCAAATCTATCTAAAATCATGCTCTTCCATCTAGTAAGACTGTAATTCATTCTTTCTTCAGAAAGGTGAATTTTTTATGAAGATTCATTTCAACATTTGCAGAGATGACTCACCACATTGTGGACATGATGAAGGGAAAATCCACCTTTCGATGGACTACAGAAGGCAAGTTAGCATTTGAAGACATCAATAAAGTGATTGCCCATGCACCGAATCTAGTTTGTCTAGATTATACCAAAGACTTCATAATATACAACTATGCTTTCGAGCATACACTTTCAGATATTTTGGTTCAGCAAAATAAAGAGGGTGTGAAATCTCCCATATCATTCATGAGTTGTCCCCTCAAGGCTCATGAATTAAAATATTCAAATATGGAGAAGCATGCTTATGTCGTGGTTAAGGTGGTAAAGCATTTCAGATTTTATATCCTAAATTCACATACTGTGGTTTTAGTGCCTGATACAACAGTCAAGTCCATTCTAACGCAATAGGAGTTTGGTACTAAAAGACAAAATTGGATTGTTAAGATTCAAGAGTTTGATCTTGATATCAAACCTACCAAACTTGTGTGGGAAAAAGGGCTCTGCCAGTTGATTGCTGATAATATCTCCAAGGAAATAAAAAATGAAGAAATAAAGGTCGAAGACGTGCCTATGGTTCTCTTCGTCGCTACTACCGATGAGTGGTATTCTAATATCATTCACTTTTTTACCTATAGTGAGTGTCCCACTCATCTATCCTACAAAGAAAAAAGGAATGTTAAGCTAAAGGCTGCTACCTATGTCTTGTGGGATAATGGTTTATACAAGAGAAGCCTTGATGGGGTATTTCTTTGTTGCGTCGATAAGGCACAACAAGGTAAACTTTTGGAGTCCTTCCATAATTTGGCTTGTGAAAGATATTTTTCTACACCAGTGATAGCTCATAAAATTCTATGAGCGAGGTATTATTAACCTGCAATATTTCAAGATGCTTATAAATGGGTGTGAAGGTGTGAATTGTGTCAATAGTTCATCAAGAAACCTAAATTAATCGTGTTACACCTCAAGCCAGTGGTGATTGAAGAACCTTTTCAATAATGGGGTATCGATTTCATTGGCATAGTCAACCCATCTTCAAGTGTCGAACATGACTATGTTCTCACTGCAACTAACTATTTTACCAAATGGGTGGAAGCCATTCCAACTAAGCAAGCTACTTCAGAAGTGGTATATAATTTTTTAAAGAAAATATTATTTCTCAGTTTGGGGTTCCAACTAAGATTGTAACAGACAATGAAACCTATTTCTCTTCTCATGAGATTACCCAGTTTTGCTTTTATTATGGAATTACCCTCTCCCACACTTCTGATTATTTTCCACAAGGAAATGGCCAAGTAGAATCTAGCAACAAGAATCTGGTTACTATTATCAAGAAATTGGTAGATGATAATCAGAGGACTTGGCATAAAGCATTGTTTGAGGCTTTGTGGGCAAATAGGATTACCCCCAAGAGGGAAATAGGCATGTCACCATTCTAACTTTTGTATGGTTTGAATGCAGAGATACCAATCACCCTAGAACTACTAGCACTCAAGTTGGCAAAGACAATCGAAGATTCAACCTTAGAAAATTCTATTGATAAAAAGATCATGTGCCTAATGAAATTAGATGAGCAATGAACCATGGTGGTGGACTAGATTACTACACACCAAAATTAGGTGAAGAAACTTTTTGACAAAAGGGCAAGGATGTGTGATTTTCAGATTGGAGATCAAGTCTTGTTGTGGGACAAGAGGAGGGAACCAAAAGGAATGCACAGTAAATTTGATTCTTTGTGGAGAGGTCCATTTACGATTCGTCAGGTTTGTGGTAAAAATAGCTTTTTGCTAGAATATCAAGATGGAGTGCCATTCTCACTGCTTCACAGTGGGCAACATCTGAAACACTTCAATCCTTGAAGTATTAGATGAGTTGACTTGTACATTTGTATAGTTTTTGTGTTATTTATTTTATTTTGGTTTTTCGTGTCTTTTTTTTTCTTGGCTTGACTACGTAGCCCAATAGCTTGGATGAAGGCACTTAGAGACTAGTTTCTACTCCTGTCGATCATTTTGATCAATGGAAGTTCCCTAACAGGAGCCAGATGTTGTTCCCAAAATTAGCTATGCTTATTTTTGGAACAACTCCTATGAAACTTGTCTGTTTCATGTTTTTCACTCTAAGTTCATCTTTTGAGGCAAGTTTTTTTTGGTCTCATGTTTGCTCAATTGGCATCATTAAAATTTTGTGATGTTCCCTTGTTACGATTTCTCAAAAATGTGACAATTATTACAATCTCGATGCGCTCATATGACAAATTTTTCATTTCTTAGAGTTAGTGTTTTCTTTTGTTTGTATGCAAGGGTGGAAAATTTTACCGCCACTACATGTGGTTTTGATTTCTTGTGCAAAGGCGGCATTTTTCACCACCCTTACATCTATCATGCAAGAGCGGTGAATTTTGCCACCCTTGCATCTTTTCTTCCTCTTCATGCAGGAGCGACAAATTTTACCACCCTTGCATCCCTTATTCCAACCTCACATGTAGAGGTGACAAATTTTGTTGCCCTTATATGGTCTCAATTTTTGCATGTGGCATTTATGGCCTCACATATCGAGTGGTTAGGGGTAATTTTTTCCCCCATTTAACCTCATTCACACCTCATTTTATTTCATTTCTTCCTTGTTTCTCCTCCCTACCCCTGGATGATTAAGCGAGCAAGAGGAAGCATGTTTTCATCAGATTTGAGTGTCATTTCACAATTTTATTAGGTAGGGTTTTGGTTTTTATTTTGTTTTCATTTTCCTTCTTTTTTCATGTTGTTTTTCTTTATTTCCTTTTTTATCTAGTTTTTCTCCTTTTTGTCTTCTCTTCCCTTCTTTTTTTCCCACTGAAGAAGTGATTTGAGCAGGGAGAACCCTCCTCCTTCTTGCACCTATCAGCATTTCTCTTCCCATGTAATGGTGGCTAAAATCACTGCCCTTACACATTCAGCCTCTTCCTGTGTAACAACGGTGATTTTTTACACCATTACTACCTTCCATTCTTCACTATGTAAGGGCATCAAAATTCATCGCCCTCACAGTTATTCCTAGCCAACTCGTATATCGGTGATGATTTTCACTCCCCTTACACGAAAATTCCAATCGTGTGTATCGATGGTGAAATTCACTGCCGATGCACATCCGACTACCCAACCTTGTGCATTGGCAGTGATTTTCACCATCAATGCACCTCTAACTTTCCAATGTGCATAGGCGATGAAATTCACCACCGATGCACATCTGACCTTCCACTTGCATTGGCAGTGAAATTCATCGTTGATGCAAACTTTTCTACTCTGATGTGTATAGGTGGCAATTTTTACTGCCTATGCACAAAGACCATCCTCCACATGCAAGGGTGGTAATTTTTGCCACCCATGCATTCCTTGCTTCCGTTTTCAATTCACCATTGATGAAAACTTTTCTACCCTGATGTGCATAGGTGGCAATTTTTACTGCCTATGCACAAAGACCATCTTCCACATGCAAGGGTGGTAATTTTTTCCACCCATGCATTCCTTGCTTTTATTTTCACTAACTCAAGGAAATTTTCATTTTTCCTATTTTTTGAGACCGCTTCCCTTTCACTCACCAACCTGCTCACTCCTTATCCCTTTCAAGCATGTTTCTTTGGTCATGATCACCCAATGTGCAATTTTCTCATATTGCCAATATTTCCCGTAATTACGTGATCATGACTCTTATCGCAGTTTCTCCTCAAGATATTTCTTCGTCAACATACTTTTGACAAAGGCTCATCCCGATGACTGAGATATCTCTAAAGAAGTCAAAGATGATGAAGTACTAGTATCAAGGTGTTTTTTCAATCACCTTAGTCACTTCTAATGTCAATGACATTAGGGATATAGAGATCAGGCACGTTGATATGGTCGAGTTCATAGAGAGAATGAAGGAAAATAATCTAAGCTCCAAAATGATGAATATTGTTGAGAGTAATATTCATTCGGTCTCCTCTTTTTCTGTGGCAGCTCATCACACTAAGTTCATTCTCTAGTGCACCCAGTTCTATAACAAAGATACCAAGGTTGTGGTAGATGCTAGTGGCAATATAGTAATTTGACTAGACCCTGAGTTCATTGATAAAGTGTTCATGTGCCCTCCTACTACTGAAATGTTGAAGATTGACTTCGTTGAAGCATAGAAATAATATGATAAAAAATTTGAGAATGCAAAGAAGGTGATCAACAATAGATGGCTCAAAACTCCCAGAGCAAACTTGTCTAGATGGCCACGAAACTTCTCAAGGAGTGATTTTATTAAAGAGGTTGCCGACTTGATTACTCTTCTCAGCAGAGTATGAGGTTTATCTTCTTCCTCTCAGTTTCACAAATGGATGTATCCCTTCATTAAAATAATATTCCAGGGCAAACAAGTCATTTTCTAGGGGGAACAAATCAGCAATGCTCTGCATGAGCAATTGACAAAAGTGTCTACTACCTCAAAGTTCTACATGACTTCATACCTAGTATACATTACAGCTTCAATGAGAACCTTTCTAGGCTTAACATCAGAGGGAGACAGGAAAACCACCCTAGTATATAAATATTATTCTCAGTTAAAATTGAAGGGTTCAATCCATCATTTTAGGAGGGTAAATGATGCTTTTTTCATGGTATTTTTGTGTCTTTTTTACCCTCAATTAGAACAAAAAAGAGTATTAGATGAAGCTTGAACCATTGTGAATTACTTCGGCTGTATGTTATTGTAGTTCTCTACTTTTTATTATCTAGAGTTGGATTTTTTCAAGGCTATCCCTATATGCTCCCAAAATTTCCCTCAAATAAATTGGTCCTGATGGAGCTGTGTAGACAAATTATTATCATACATAATAAGCAAATGGATCTCAAAAAACCTAGTTTCAATTTCTCCATTGAAATTGGTAGGTACTCAGTGTTCATCACTACAAAATCTAGGGCAATGGAGACCAAAATGCAACTTCTGACCATGAAGCATTTCAAAAGGAGGCCCAATTTTGACTACAGAGGTGTGAAAGACATGATCAGGAGGAAGACCCAGTTCCATGAACCCATGATCGAAGACATTTGGATAAATTTAAGGATAGTAAAAGATATCAAGAAGATGGACTACAATAGACTATCTCTTGATCAAATAGAATATCTAAGGCTCACAAATATCCCTATAAATCTAGTAGATGACAGGGACCTAATCAATAATAGGTATCATGCTAAACAAATTGCTAATGCTCCTTTTCCTCTGATCTAATGTGTTGGGTGAATATTTTGTCATCAACTAACTGATGGCAAAATGGGGATATCAGCCACAGCGTAAAGGAGATTTACACCACGAAGAGGGTGGCTTTACCAGATCTAGACGAGGTAAATCTCTCCTCTCATCAAGGGGAGGTTCCCTATCAGTATTTACGTGCTATAATTATGTATCTAATTAAGCATAAAATAACACATGGGGGGTAGAACAGCATCTACTTCTCTTTTTTCAGAAGTAACGTATGAAGGATAAAAGAGGAAAATCCCTGATCTAAAGCTAACAACACTCCTCTTCTTTCAGGAATGGTATCAAACGAAGAGCAGGAGATTACCTGAAGTAACAAAGACACAAGAACACTCATGCAAACACAAAGTCTGCCGTAGCTTCTTCACGGATCTGGAACAAATACAACCGTAGAGTAAAGTGAAGCACAAAGTCTTCACCTGAAACTACCAAAGATAAAAGAATCTCAAAAGTAAAAGTAGCACAAAGTCTATCTTCTACCCTCAAAAAGTGCCCTTAGATAATATCAACACATTCACTTTGCTTATTAAGTCAGATAAACAAGAGGTTATCAGGAAAGAGTACATAAGAAACTATTTCCTAGATGACACAGATAACTTCAACACAAAGTCTGAAATCACTTGCTTCTCATTCATTTGACAAAATCTGATTTACAAATCTGAGCACAAAGTCTCAAAAGTTGCTTCAATTTCAGCAGAGTGTTTGCTCTCTATTTTTCCAAGATCATTTACAAATGAGGTCTCCACTATATATAGGGAGAAAAACCTCAAAAACATAAAATAATAAAATACAAAATATCTTGGTCAAAGATGACTCATCTTTGAATTTTAGATATTTTCCAAAATATTATATTAGTAATTACATTTTACAAAATTGCATGCATTCTGCACAAAATAGAAATGCATAAGGATAGAAGAAGAGAAGGAGAGTGTCAATTTTTGCCGCCAGACTTCTTCAAATGAGCATCGTACATGGTGATCGATGCCTGAATTCCTACGCTGTCCGGTGCTACTGCATTTTTGGAGACGACCCTTGATCTGATTAGTGCGTCTTTCAATGCTGTGATGGCTTTAGAGTGGCCAGTTAACCTGGATTTTAAATTCTCCAAAGTCAACTGAGCATCCAAAATGCTGTCTACTGAAGTCATGGAGAAAGACGCTCCTTTGAAATCCCTCTGGATCATCCCTTCAAAATTCTGAATCATTTCATCTGCTGGAAGGAACTGATGATCCTTAGAGGTCAAGTCGCAGGGCAGCTCTTCTAATTTATTCAACAAGCTCAGGTCACTTTTATCACTAGCTTCTTTAAAAGCTTTGAGATCATCAATTAGATCTTTGAGTACCTGAATCCTGAAATCATCGCCTCCTTGATCTCAACATATGAATCCTTGTTGGGGATGACGCCGATAGATATCAGGGTACTCTTTTTTAGATCTTTCATTTCCTTCCATCTATCGAGATCTTTCTCCAAGGCATCAATCTCCTGAGAGGTAAAAGAGACAAAACTGTCTACCTGAGCTTTCAACCTCTTCATTTTCCCTGTTCTTTTCGCAACCTCAAATAGTAGAGAGATTCCTTGATTGTGCATTCTGTCAATATATTCCTCCATTACTTTTCCCTTTAAATAAGTCTTTTCAACTTTCTGAATGACTGAATCATCCACAGAAAAGGCCTCTGGAGTCGCTACTTCAGGTGGGATGGTGAATCTTCTAATTACTGCCGTTAACTGCTCAGCCTTGGCTTTATAAAAATCCTTCATCTCTTTTTCCTTGTCAAATTTTTGGACCATAATGTCCATTGCCGACTGAAGATCACTCTTCGCACCTTTGTGTGTAACCTTGCCTAGTTCAACACGAGAAAAGGAATAACTGCTCATTTCAAAACCCTCAAGGGTTGCGTCCTGTGGGGTTTGGCAATTTCCAAAAAAATTTGCCCCTTTTCCTCGACCAACTTGGAGAGGATTTTTGGATTCTTGGGAGCTTTTGTTTTGGCCGGCACTATCTTGCCGAAATCGAATTCTTCTGGGGAGATGGCCCTTTTCTTTCTCTTTGGTGTGAAAGCAGACATCCACAGCGGGAGAGAAGTACCTATTATAACAATAGTTGCCTCCGCCGGTGTCATGGTAGCGGCTTCCACGCTACTGGTGGTGACAGTAGTCGTAGTTGGAGTGACAGGCGAGACTGTACCAACTGTTGATTCAGGATTAGGCACAGGGCTTGGTGGCAGGTTGAAAGATGGAGATGATAAACTCAGAATGGATGAAGAAGAGCGAGGTGAACCTGCTGAAGGATCTTGTGGATCACCAAAAACAACCTTGGAAGGAGAAGCGGCTTCGAAAGATGGAACGCTGATGGGAGAGATAGGAGAAGTGGGCACCGTAGGAGATTGAGGAGGAGGAGAGGAGCCCTGGATCGACCGCACTTGTCCCGTTGAGGTTAGAGACCCAACACCTGGTCGTTCTGAAGGTTGTTCCGTTGACCCCATTGGTTGAGCTGCCTGTACCTCAGGGCTCTGTTCTTTGGTTTCTTTGGCTGCTGCCTCAGGCTCTTGTGCTGACCTAGGCTTTTTGGATATAAAGACGATCCTAGGCTTGTGAGGTCGAGAAGATGAAGGAACGTCATCTTTGTTTTTGGTTCGGCTTTCTGCCTTTCTCTTCATCTTTGCTTGGTATTCGGCCTCTGATCCTGTGATGAACTCTTTTAGGGTGATCCCCTTTGCTGCCAACCAACTATTGGTGTTAGCCAATACTAGTTCGAATCTTTTCCTTAGAGAGGTCAACTCTTTTTGAGACCAGTTAAACGGAGGAAGAGGGGAACCGTCGACCTTGTCTGTCAGATATCTACTGTTCACGATATTCCCATCATCAATCAACCCTGAAGGGATCTCAGCAAGCCTGAGGTACTCTATTTGCTCTAGCGTGAGACGACAATAGTCCATTTTCCTTACCTCTTTAGTCGTCCTCAAATCCACCCAGATTTCCTCAATCATGGGCTCATGGAACTGAGTCTTCCTTCGGATTGTCTCTCTGACTCCCCTGTAATCAAATTTTTCCTGCCTTTTGAATGATTTGATAGTAACCATCTGCATCTCTATTTCCATAACCTTGGCTTTAGTCGATGTAGCAACAGAAAATCTACCAATCTGGATAGGAAACTTGAAACCAGGTCTGTTAAGCTCCATCTGTTTTGAGTGCACGACGGCCAATTATTGGCAAAGCTCCATTAGGACCAACCTGTCCGAAGGGAACCTAGGGAGCATATAAGGGTATCCTTGATAGAAACCAACCCGAAGATAAGAAAAAGTAGGGAACTGGAGGAACATGCAACCAAAACTGTTCACTACTGTCCAAGCCTCGTCTGATATTCTTTTCTGTTCCAGTAGAGGATCGAAGAGACATAGAAACACGGCAAAGAATGCATCATTCACTTGCCTGGAATGACGTGTCGACCCCTGAAGTGTCAGCTGCGGATAGTATGAGTAGACCGAGGTGGTTTTCCTATCCCCCTCTGTTGTTAGACCTGGGAAAGATCGTATGGCAGCAGCTATGTAGACCAGGTACGAGGTCATGTAGAATTTGAAGGAGGTTTGTACCCTGGTCAGCTGCTCATGAATAGCATTGTTGATCTGTTCTCCCCAGAAGATGGCTTGTTTGCCTTGCAGGATGATCTTAATGAATGGATACATCCATTCATGGAATTGTGAAGAGGACGGGAGGCCCCGTACTCTGCTGAGGAGGGTGATTAAGTCACCAACTTCTTCAATAAAGTCGCTTCTGGGGAAGCTTTTCGGCCATTTGGATAGGCTAGCCCTTGGGGTTTTTAACCACTTATGGTTTATGACCCTCTTTGCCCTCTTGGGGTCTTTGTCATACTCCCTCCTGCGCGTTCTCGAAGTCAATTTGGGTTACTTCGGTGGCTGGTGGACGTAGAAAAACTTTGTTGATAAATTTGAGGTCCAACCGAATGATCATGCTGCCACTGGCATCTGAGACTGATCTGGTCTCTTTGTCGTAGAAGTGCGCGCATTAAAGGACGAACTCTGCATGATGGGCTGCTACTGGGAAGGCGGCCACCAGGTGGATGTTGCTCTCGATAATTCTCTTTATCCCAGTGTTGGGATTTGTTGCTTTGGTTCGTTCCAGGAATTCGGCCATATCTACGTGGCCGATCTAGTGTCTCGAATGTCATCGACATTCGAGGTGATTGCCGTGAGCGGGAAGACTCCTTGGTATTTGTATTTCATCATCTTCACCTTCGAAGGAGATGCTTTCGTCATGGGGGACGACCTTGCTTGGACGGGAGCAGGTGTGCAGGAGCTTACTGAAGGTGCTGCAGCCATAGTCAAAAGGAGAGTGAGAGGGAGGGGGAGAGCAATTTAAGTGACATAGGTTACAGAAGGTCACTTAAAAAGGCTAGGACAGGCAAAGGGATGGAAAACGAGGAAGAAAAAAAAATGAAAAGGGCAACCTAGAAAAAAAAAACCAGGAGTTAGTTAAAAAAAAGAAGGAAAATGTGGGGGCGGCGAAAATCGCCGCCCTTGCATAGGGAATGCAGGGGCGGCAATTTTTGCCGCCCTTGCATGCGGACAAGCCGGGTGGAACGGCGGCGAGGAAATGCCGCCCTTGCAAGGCCGTGGGGTAGAGGAAAGAAAAGATAAAAACAAAAACAAAAAGAAAACAACTAATCTAGGAAGAATAGGAAAAAATAAAAACAAAACTTAAAAACAAACCCTACCTGGAAAACGTGCGCGCCACAAAGTTGGATTCGCGAGCTGGCACTTCGCAAAGTCACTTGGAGCGCTCAGGTGCAAGAGGTATGAGGGGAGGAGGAAGAAGTGAGAAGAAAAGAGGCCCAAATCGGATTATATAGGGTGAAAAACCAACCCCAACAACCCGCCGCGCAGGGCCATTAATGCCTTACACGGAAACCGAGACGTGCAGGGGCGGCAAAAATCGCCGCCCTTGCATGGAAAAAGCAAAAAAGACCAACTCCAGAAAGAGGAGAAAAAGGAAAAGGGGAAGGGGAAACTTGGTCCCGACGGGATAGTAACCATTTCCCGATCCGATCAAGATGAAAACCTACTAAGAAAACGTCTTAAAAATGAACTTAGAGAGACAAGACGAAACGTATAAGTTTCGTGGGGGGGTTGCTTCCAAAACGAGATAAGCTGGTTTTGGAAACAACATAATGGTCTCAAAAAGAGTTGACCTCTTTAAGGATGAGATTCAAACCAATATTGGAAAACACCAATGATTGGTTAGCAAATAAAATAATCACCTTAAAAGAGTTCATCACGGGATCAAAGGCTGAATTTCAAGAAGAGACAAGGAGAAGGGCGGAAAACTAGATGAAGAATAAAAGTGATGTTCTTTCTCCTTCTAGGCCCCATAAACCTAAGATCATTTTTGTATCAAAGAAATCAAAAGCTGTAGAGAAAGAGCCAGAGACAACAGATATGGAGGTAGAGAAGCAAAACACTGAGGAACCAGCGGCAGGGTAGATAGAAACAGATGATAGGCCTGTAGGTCAACAGGGAATGAAATTCTATCTCTACAATAGGATGCACAACCAGACATAGGAATTTATTCTTCTCTACCACACTCACCTGGTGCACCTCCTTCACCTATTTTTCCAATCAATATTCCCTCTTCTAGAGCTGCCTCTCCTTCTAAAGTTATTTTTGGTGACCCTTAAAGCACTTCTGAAGATGTTCTTCGCTCATCAAGATCCATCCCCGGCTTGTCATCTCCATCTTTTAATATTAGAGATAGTTTCACCTTCGACCATTCAGTAGCAGGTGTGGTTTTAACTGATACTACGCCCACTACACCCGTTGTTTCCACAAGTAGTGCAGGTGCTACCCCAGTGACGCCAACTATAGGGACTGTTGCTAATATAAGTGCTTCTACTCTCTCACCATGGTTGTCAACTTTTACACCCAAAAATAAAAATCAAGCCATCTCTCTAGATGACTTTGACTTCAATAAAATAGTGTCAATGAAAGCTAAAACCCCCAAGAAGCCAAAAATTATTTCAAAGATGATTGGAGATAAAGGGCACAAATTTCTGGAGATAGCCAAACCCCCACAGGATGTGACTCTTAAAATTTTTGATATGATCAGCTACTCTATCTCTCGAGTTGAGTTAGGGAAGATCATTCATGAAGGCACTAAGAGTGATTTGCAATATGTGAAGGATATTATGATTCAAAAATTTGACAGGGAAAGAGAAATGAAGGATCATTACAAAGCAATGGTGGAGCAATTAACTGCAGTGATAAGGAGATTCACTTTTGCTCTAGAAGTGGTAGCTCAAGAGGCAATCTCCATAGATGATCCCATGATTCAGAAAGTAGAAAGGACTTATCTAAAGGGGAAGTTACTTGAAGACTACCTAGACAAGATGCATGCATAGGGGATTTTCTTGTTCACAGAGTTATCTGAGAAGACGGGTAAAATGAAGAATGTAAGAATAAAATTAGATGACCTTATCAATACCATTTCTCAAGAGGTCAAAAGCATAAATAAATATCTTATCAAATATACAGAGATTAAGGAGCTCAAAATACGTACCCTAGTATCAATTGGCATCATTGCTAATAGAGATTCTTATATTGAAACTAAAGAATCATTGATATATAGGATCTAGGTACTTAAGAAATTGATCAACGACCTTGAATCTTCCAAGGACACCAGTGAACAAAGCGATATCAGTCTACTACACAAATTGGAGGATTTGCCTTGCAGACTTACCTCTCAAGACAACCAATTCATTTCAACAAAAGAAATGAGCTAGGAGTTTGAAGGTATGATCCAAAAGGAATTCAAGAAGAAAGCATTCTCAATGGCTTCTGTGGATAATATCTTAGATAATCAGTTAACTCTGGATAATCTGAGAACCAAGTTAACTAGTCACACCAACTCAATCACAGTAGTGAGAGATGCTATGATCAGAGCTAAGGTGATCTACAAAAATACTATTATGCTAAATAGTATCGAGATTCAGGAAGCTATTGCCATGTACGATGCTCATCTAAAGAATACTAGCGACAAAATTTTAACTATTCTTCCATGCTTTCTTCTCCATCCTTCTCATGCACTTTGTAATTGACTTGGGACATTTGCACATGTACTTTTGTTATATGTAATGACATGTAAAAATCTGGAAAAGTCCCAAAGTCAATGGAGACTCATCTTTGACTAGGTTTTAATATTTAAATATTTTCTCAATTTTGAAGGCTTTTCCCTATATATATAGAGGGGGCCTCTTTTGTAATGTGGAGGACATATATATCTTTTTGATAATTGAGAGAAAAAACTCTGCCAAAATTGAGATGCATCCTGAGACTTTGATCTCATATTGTAAATCATATTTTCTTGAATGAATGAGAAGCAGGTTACTTTCAGACTTTGTGTTGGAATAGTTTGTGTTATTTAGGAGATCATTCTTATGTTATTTTTCTTAATAATCTCTCATCTATTTGATTAAATAAGCAAAGTGTGTGTGGAAATTATCTAAAGATGTTCTAAAATTAATTATGAAGACATTGAGATGCTATATTTACCTTTAGTTTGTGTTTTCCATGTTTTAGCAAAAAGGATATTAGAAAGGCTTTGAACTACTTTTATCCTTTGCAATCTTAAACTCTATTGTAGTTTTAGGTGAATACTTTGATTTGCACTTCACTCTATTGTTACGTCCATTTCAAAGCAGTAAGGGGAGCAATGAAAGACTTTGTGCTTTCATGGGTTTCTCATGGATCTAGTTACTGTTTGAGAAGATTTTCTACCATTTACTGAAGTTCATTTTTGAAAGAATAGAAATGCTCTCAGTCATCAACCAAGATTTCTCTTTTGCCTTGTAAACATCATCTCTGAAAAAAGAGAGATAGATGGTGTAATCTCACCCTCAAGTCTATTTTCTATTCATATTAATATATAAGTATTTTAGTAGAGGGAAATGAGAGGAGAGGTTTATCTCACTATGATGTGGTAAAACCACACTTTTTGCCATATAAATCTCTTTGTACTGTGGTTGATATACCCATTTTGCCATCAGTTAGCTAACGACAAAATATTCACCCAACATCTTTTTTGACGCTGATACAGGAGGACATATATATCTTTTTGAAAATTGAGAGCAAAAACTCTGCCAAAATTGAGATGCATCCTAAGACTTTGATCTCAGATTGTAAATCATATTTTTTTTGAATGAATGAGAAGCAGGTTACTTTCAGACTTTGTGTTGGAATAGCTTGCATTATTTAGGAGATTGTTCTTATGTTCTTTTTCCTAATAATCTCTCATCTATTTGATTAAATAAGCAAAGTGTGTGTGGAAATTATCTAAAGATGTTCTGAAGTTAATTATGAAGACTTTGAGCTGCTATAATTACCTTTAGTTTGTGTTTTCCATGTTTTAGTAGAAAGGATATTAGAAAGTTTGAACTACTTTTATCCTTTGTGATCTTACACTCTGTTGTAGTTTTAGGTGAAGACTTTGATCTGCACTTCACTCTACTATTACATCTGTTTCAAATTAGTAAGGGGAGTAATGAAAGACTTTGTGCTTTCATGGGTTTCTCATGGATCTAGTTATTGTCTGAGAAGATTTCCTGCCATTAACTGAACCTCATTTTTGAAAGAAGAGAAATGCTCTGAGTCATCAACCGGGATTTCTCTTTTGCCTTGTAAACATCATCTCTGAAAAAAGAGAGATAGATGGTGTAATCTCACCTTCAAGTCTATTTTCAGTTCATATTAATATATAAGTATTTTAGTATAGGGAACCTCCCCTTGATGAGAGGAGAGATTTATCTCACTATGATGTGGTAAACCCACACTTTCTTTCGTATAAATCTCCTTGTACTATGGTTGATATACCCATTTTGCCATCAGTTAGCTAATGAAAAAATATTCACCCAACAACTTTTTTGCCACCGATACAGGAGGACATATATATCTTTTTGATAATTGAGAGCAAAAACTCTACCAAAATTGAGATGCATCCTAAGACTTTGTTCTCAGATTGTAAATCATATTTTATTGAATGAATGAGAAGTAGGTTACTTTCAGGCTTTGTGTTGGAATAGTTTGCATTATTTAGGAGATTGTTCTTATGTTCTTTTTCTTAATAATCTCTCATCTATTTGATTAAATAAGCAAAGTGTGTGTGGAATTTATCTGAAGAGATTTTAAAGTAAATTATGAAGACTTTGAGCTGCTATAATTACCTTTAGTTTGTGTTTTCCATGTTTTAGCGGAAAGGATATTATAAAGGCTTTGAACTACTTTTATCCTTTGTGATCTTACACTATGTTGTAGTTTTAGGTGAAGACTTTGATCTGCACTTCACTCTATTGTTACGTCTATTTCAAATCAGTAAGGGGAACAACGAAAGACTTTGTGCTTTCATGGGTTTCTCATGGATCTAGTTACTGTCCGAGAATATTTCCTACCATTTACTGAACCTCATTTCTGGAAGAAGAGAAATGCTCTCAGTCATCAACCGGGATTTCTCTTTTGCCTTATAAACATCATCCCTGAAAAAAGAGAGATAGATGGTGTAATCTCACCCTCAAGTCTATTTTCATTTCATATTAATATATAAGTATTTTAGTATAGGGAACCTTCCCTTGATGAGAGGAGAGATTTATGTCACTATGATGTGGTAAACCCACACTTTCTATCATATAAATCTCCTTGTACTGTAGTTGATATACCCATTTTTCCATCAGTTAGCTGACGACAAAATATTCACCCAAAAATATATTTCAAATTTAAAATCAATTTTATTAACTGAGTTAAATTTGTATAAATTTTAATAACTACTATTCAACTTATGTCATTTGTATGCATCACTTGGTAAGGTTGTTATTTACCTGCAATATCCTACAGTAACTTGTGTTTAAATTTAGATTATGAAACTTAGAAGGGTGATGTAAAAAATAGTCTAAAATTTTTGTTTCAAATTTCATACCAATTGTATTAATGATGGTGAATTTATGGTTATTTTTATAACTATCATTCAGCATGAAACATCCCTTGATAGTTTCTGATAGTTAGGTGTTGACATTGAAAACTAAATGCTACTTGATTATTTTAAATTATATAGAGTTCATGGAAGTTGAAGAGACACCCCATGAAGCTATGGATGTTAATAGGAATACAAGATTGGAAGTTAGGTAGTTTTTGAGAGAGAGACAAGTTGGTAAAGGAGCAGAACTCTCTGGGATTATAACAAAGAGTTGTATTAGTTCAAGAAGAACTATGTCAGAGTCCAAAACTATTTCATGTAATGTAAGAATACCATATCAACATGTGTGTGTGTGTGTGTGTGTGTGTGTGTGTGTGCATTTTAGAGTGTCAATGTATTCTATTCTAATGTTTTTAATATTAATGAAATAAAAATGTGTTAAGTGTGTCAAGTTTGAGTAAGTGTTGAAAGTTTGACCATGAGTGGATGTCTAGACCTAGCAACACAAAGATAAAGGGAGACCTTAAATGGTCCCCCTCTCTTGTGTTTACACCAGTATACGAGTTGTCATATGCATACTAATGGCTTCCCAAATTATGGAAAATCTATGATTCCACACTTTCTTAGAGGAGTTTAATTTTGGTTAAGCATTCAAAACATCTACATGATTATGTAGAGGAGAGATGAGCACGTACCTAACCAAGTTTTTTACTAGTGGAAAGGATTCTCAATAGATCATTTTTAATCCGTCAACCATATATAAGGAGACACAACACAAAATTTATGTAGATACACATCAAGTATGATTTTTTTCACTTCCATAATTGATTCATGGTCGTTAAATTATAGATGAAACTTGTCATGTAAGAGAGGCCATTTAATATCAAAGATGAATTTGATTATTTTTTTGAAAATCCAAAGGCATTTAACCCAAGGGACCAAATCAAAAGGAACATCATAGTAAGTTAGAACTTGAGAGCACCATAAATGATGTGAATTCATGATAAGCATTGTTCTAAAATCATCTCCATCCCATAAAATAAGATTAAACATTTCCCATGGTTTCCAAATACTTTTACACACAATGGTGTTAATGATTTTCATATTGAAATTTTTAGAAATGTTGGGTCTTTTTGCTTTGGGTAATATAGCTCATAAGAAAGATTTTCCAAGATTCCTCGCCTTCCAATGCAACAATGATCCACTTAATTTTTAAAAAAAAAGGAATTTTGATTTCCAAAAGACTCAACCCTTCTAATTATCTAGGCCTACATCAAACATCCTATGCTACCCTATGACACTATTCAAAGCCTTTGAATTTGTATTGGAGAAAATCCAAAAATCCTTGACAATTTATTCAAGTTTATTATAATTAGCCTTAAAAGGTACCCATCAAGAAGACTAGTAAACGTGTAGAAACCAACACGTGAAAAACTATAAATTTCATTCTAGGGAAAGCAGTTTGGTAAGCTAGTACCTAATTATTTTATCCACTTGTTGTCATGCATAAATCCAATAAAAAGAGTAATAGACATGGGCAACAACCAACACTTTATAGCTAGCCTAAATTTTCATACTTGGGAGAGAACTTTGGTAACCCACTACCTAATTTTTTCCTCCAGTCGTTGCATGACATGATTCCAAAGGTATGAAGGGGTAGCTTTGAAAGTAAAAAGAATCCCCAAAAATTTATAAATTCCACCTAGTGGTATCCAATAGCATTTGTATTGATGCAACGAACCTAGTAAAAGAGAGTTTGATTACCTATGCCACTATGTTTTCTTCCATTAGATAGAAGGTCCCAAGGGTAAACAAAAGATATCTAGACATTAAGGAGGGTAATTATCTACCAACCTATAGAGTGAGGACTTTGGCAATGATATTTTAGGAAACATTAAGGAGGGTAATTATTTACCAGTAGATAATAAGCTTTGGGTTCATAAATTTGACTGGGAAATCTAACTGAAAATACATATTATGTTCATTATTATATCCTCTGTCACAAACAATGAAAATGGGGTTTCAAATCTTATAACAATGTTTTCTACAAACAATTTAATAACTTCTTATGATATATTGTGCTTTGTGGCAATCCCTCAGACTAGTGAGTACAATTATCTATGGTTGTCAACACAAATTTATGTCCCATAGTAGAATTTAGATTACTAACTCCCAAGAAATCAAGAACTCATTGAGTAGACCAGAACTCATTGAGCAGATGGTCTACTCTCAATAGTGCATATTGGAAATTACGTAGATTAGGAAACCTATGTAGATTTGAATTCTTTACTTTAAAAAAAAAAGAAAGGAATTAGAGCTCCTATAAAATCAAACCAAAACTACTCTTTAGACCTTCAAAAGGAAACCAAACCAAAAAATGAAAATATTCTTAAGATTAAATATCATGGTCATAAGATTTAATAAAGTTTGGATGTGTTTTGATATTCTTAAGATTAAATATCATGGTCATAAGATTTAATAAAGTTTGGATGTGTTTTAATATTCTTAAGATTAAATATTATGGTCATAAGATTTAATAAAGTTTGGATGTGTTTTGCCATAACAGCAGTTTTATGACATTCTTGGCTTTTGCTGTTCTTGTTGCAATGTGGTAGTTTAGTAAAGTGGGAGAAGACATAATAACTTTCTTATAATTGACAAGGAAAGAAATACATACACATGGAACACCTCGAAAATCATATGAAAGTCTAACATGTATTTAAACACGAAACTAATATTTTATACAAAAGAATACCATTAAATTGCAAACTCTATACCGAATAGATGTGTATATTTGAAAGCATTCCATACTGAAGCGAATATTAGTGATTTCTATGTATGCAAAAAACAGGAAATAGAATAGAAAAGACAAAATCCTGTACCAGATTGCGATACTAAATTCACGTGAAATAAAACATTTAACCACTCATTTGTTCGGATTATCTTAATATTACCACTCATAATTCAAAAGAAATTATTTATTTACTGTTTTAAGATATTTAAGGCAATCGATAATCTCTCTCCAAGATCATAATTATTATCTTAAGATATGTGTGGGGGACATGTTTTTTTTTTTTTTTAAATTAATTACAATACGATCATATTTATGGAGGCGGCCGACAAAAATCAAGGATCGAACCCGGGGCGGCTGGGTGGTAGGCCCCCGGTCGTACCCGTGCCCTGCCACGCCCCGCCCCCTCCAGCTATATAAGGTCTCTAAGTACTGAATGCCTGAATCGTAAATCGATGGATAAGAACGGTTTTAGAAGAGCGGCGGCTTTCGCCATTATTTTGGCGAGTTGTCTGGTGTGGAGGGCCTCTGCAGCGGGAGGTATAGCCATATACTGGGGTCAAAATGGCAACGAAGCTTCTCTCACACAAACCTGCGCAAGCGGCAACTTTAAATACGTCATATTGGCGTTCCTTTACGTCTTCGGAAACGGGCAAACGCCGCAGTTGAATCTGGCAGGCCACTGCGATCCCTCCTCCGGAGGGTGCACCAAGCTTAGCACGGAAATAAAGTCGTGCCAGCAGAGAAGTGTAAAGGTGTTTCTGTCCTTGGGTGGCGGCTCCGGAAACTATTTAATCTCCTCCGTTGAAGATGCTCAGAATGTGGCAAACTATCTGTGGAACAACTATCTAGGAGGGAGCTCTGCGTCGAGGCCTCTGGGCGACGCTGTTTTGGACGGCATTGATTTTGACATCGAAGCAACTACGGAGCACTGGGATGACCTGGCCAGAGCAGTGTCTGCACTTAACTCCATCGGAAGTACAAAGGTGTATCTGAGCGCCGCTCCGCAATGCCCGTATCCTGACGCTTCTCTGCGTAAGGCCCTCCAGACGGGGCTGTTCGACTACATATGGATCCAGTTCTACAACAATCCCCCCTGTCAATACTCTGGCGGAGACGTTTCCAATCTCCTCGCGTCGTGGAACCAATGGACGACTTCTATACCCAAAACAACCAGTTTTTTCTTGGGACTTCCGGCTTCGAGTGATGCTGCAGGCAGCGGTTTCATTCCGGCCGATATACTGAAATCGAAAGTGCTGCCTGAAATAAAGAAGTCATCGAAATATGCAGGAGTGATGCTCTGGTCCAAGTTCTATGACGAGAAAACGGGATATAGTTCATCTATTAAAGGTTCCCTCTTGTCCAAGTTCTATGACGAGAAAACGGGATATGGTTCATCTATTAAAGCCTCTCTCTGATATCATCACCACTTCAGACTCGATCGTATGGTATAGTATATGTAGTTAAATAAAAATATTACTGGAGCTTCTGTATTACACTTTAAATAACACTTTGAGCTTAAATAATGCTCTTGGCTTCCAAGCCCTTGCTGATATGTAAACGTGGGATTTCAGAATTGCAATCAAAGTTTGACCCAAAAAAATTTCCCATTCTTAGTCCCTGTTTAAAATATATATTTAATTCTTATTGTAAATCTCATATATCTAAATTAAAAATACGATGATATGTAAATGTAAACTTTGTTCAATTTGTAAGGTTTCGAAGTATACATGACCCAACCAGAAGGATTTGTTGATGAAAAACATCCTAAAAAGGTATGTCGTCTCATCAAATCACTTTATGGACTGAAACAAGCTCCTAGGGCATGATACACCAAAATAGATGATCACCTTTTGTAGCATGGTTTTACTCATAGCTCCTTTGATTCTAACTTGTATATAAAGAAGGTTGGAATAGAAATCAACATTCTTGTTCTGTATGTATATGATCTTGTGATCACAAGAAGTTTAAAAGATTAGGTTGATATTGTAAAGAATGACCTCAAAATATACTTCAACATGACTGATTTGGGGCTACTACACTATTGTCTTGGCTTGGAAATATGGCAGAAATAGAATCACATTTTTATTTCCCAGATCAAATATGCTAAGACACTATTGGAAAAGTATAGAATGACAAATTGTAAGCCACTTTCAACACTGGTGGAGAAAGGCCTACAACTTTCTTGATTCCAGGACTCACCTCAAGTAGATGCAACTCTATACAAATAGCTCATCAGGAGTCTCATCTACTTGACCTACACCAAACCAAATGTATGTTTTGTTGTGAGTTATCTCTCCAGATTTATGCAAGAATCGAAGAAATGCCACTGGATAGAAGCAAAGCATGTTTTAATAGATGTCTGAGGTAAACTTGAGTATGGTCTGGAGTATAAGAAGAATACTCAATTCTTCTTACAGGTATATACAGACTCAAACTATGCCAGATCTGTTGATGATAGAAAATCAATGTCAGGATACATATTCCATCTCAGATCTAGGCTGATATCATGGATTAGTAAGAAGTAAATAGTTGTTTCTCTTTCATCCACTGAAGTAGAATATCATGCCGCACGTGGAGCTATGTGCGAAGCAATATGGGTACGTCGCATACTAGCAAATATGAGCTACGAAGAAAATAAGTCACCCATAATTCACTGTGACAATCAAAGTGTGTTAAAACTTGTTAAGAATCATGTTTATCATGAAAAGACAAAACACATAGAGGTAGAATATCACTACATTCAAGAACAAGTTTTAAACCATCATATCCAGCTCTAATATTGCCCTACAGATGCACAAATAGAAGATATACTTACCAAATCTCTTGAGAATGTGAAATTTGAACTGTTCAAGGAGTACATTTGTAAAAATAATGTAATAAGAGGGAGGGAGGGAGGAAATGATAGCGCATGACAACTCAACCAACAACCCTCTAAATTTCTGTAGAAGCCTGAAATGACATCGATACCTCAGTGACAGCTTAGCAGAACCTTGTAGAAGCCCGTGCCAACAAAGCTGATTAATATTACATTATTTTTAACAAGAAAAGGATGGACGATGACAACTCACTGGTCTGGGTCGAAGAGTCCAGAAAACTTCTTGGCAATGTATAAATATGCTTGTAATGAATAGTTCTAATCAATGAAAAATCATAAGCGTTTTTCCAACAAAAAAATGTAGAATATATGTTGTAATTTTTGGAGGATTTGTAAAAAATGTTATACTTCAAACTCCCTCTCTTTTCTATGCGGCAATTTTTTTGGTTGTATATTTGCAATAGAAAATCAAATTGATGCAATTTTATTTCGAATTTAATTTTTGGATTGATTTTTAAATTGTCATTATAACGTTTAAAATTTAAATTAAATATTAAATTAATGTTATTAAAATTAATTGTTTTTTTTGGTTGTATAAATTTACAATATTTATACGAGTCAAAATAGTTTTTGATTCCTACAATCGTCTCTTAACAACGAGTTTGAAATAGCATGTTAATAGATAAAACGGTTTTGGATGGAACATTTAAAATTATTTTTTATTTTGATAGTGGTATTGTACCTTTTTAGGTGATTGTTATTATATCATTGAGTAAATTTTAAAAGTTACAATTTCAAAATAAATATTTAGTATTTTTATTTAATTTGATTTAAATAAATTATATATTCAAGATAACTGTGGTAAATTAATAAATTGTGTATTGTAATTTATAAGAATAGTTTTACTTATTGGTGGTAATTTTCAATAAATTGGAATTGAAATTTTTATCATTCATATTTTTAATGGCACGTATACGAAATTTACTTTTGTCAATAAAAATGTAATTATGTTTTACAACTTTTCATCACTAAAATATTAAATGAATAAATACTTTTTAACTTAAAATTAAACCCAGCACTTCAAATTTAATCACTTTTTGTAATATCCTTATAAATCAAAATAATATTTTTTTATTTCGACGTTCTTAAAATAACATGTGAGTCTGTAGGACAGATTTAAATGGAACGTTCTCGTTTTTGAAATAACATGTCAATAAATAAGACAAATTTGGATGGAACGTTTAGAATAATTTTTTATTTTGATAGGTATATTGTACCCAGTACAGCATTCAAACCAGACAGCAATAGTGTATCCACTAAAGTGAATCTTATACTAAAAAATTCTTTCTTTATACATATTAAAGTGTAAAGATAAGGCAGATAAAAGCATTTTCAAGGGAAAAGATAAGGCAGATAAAAGCATTTTCAGGGGAAAGGATAAGGCAAATATCATCGTGCTAAACTATTCAATAAAAAAGAAAAAATACAATGCCATTTTCAATTCCATTGCCTGCCTTATTCCAACGGGAATATATCATCATTATTATGAATGCAAAAATTAATTTTGCTGATCTAAGGTTTTAGTCTTTAAAAAATAAAATGGGATCAAATCTTTTTTCCATTTCAAGTGGAATGTAACATTAATATTTTTGAATGCGGTCTTTATAAAAGAAAATAGGAGTAATAAATATTTTAATTTTAAAATGAATATGACATAGGAGATTTTCATTTGTCATCTTATTTCTTTTTATTTCAAAGAACAAAATAAAAGTAATTGTCTTTCCCTCTTTCTCATCTTAAAAACAATATTATATTATTATAAATGGTATAATTATTTTTGTGTCGTCTTTTATAATATCTGAAATTTAACATTATTATGAATGTTATACTTACTTTTGTGTCAAGTCTCTTATAATATATTAAAATGGTTATATAAATAAATATAATTATGTATTATTCAATATGTAAACAACACTAAATTTTAGTAGGATCGAATTATAATTGTTTTTTTTAAATAAATGAGAATTATTTATAATAATTTTACAAATAAAACTTCTTATATACAAACAAGAACAATTAAGTTTGTATATTTTCAATGATTTTGAATATATTTGAAAGGTGTTTTCTAAGTTTTGTAGTCTCATGTAATGTTTATTTAAATATATATATATTAAATTTATCTATATTTAACAATATTTTAAGTGTTATTTAAGATATAAGTTATATTGAGAATATTATATTTCATAAAATATTCATCCATAATACATCCATGCTTCACGGTTGTATTCCACCCAATAAATTGATTATAATCCCTTGTTAGGGTTTTGCAAGTGCAAAGAAAGTTTGTAGGCAAGGCAGTGATGGTGAGAGAAAGGAAAATATAGACAAAGAGCTAGAAGGGTTCCCCACCTAGTACTAAGGTAGACACAAAAATTGGTGAGGATGGTATTGAGCCACATAAAGAAACTCGTTTTCTTTCAAAAATAAAGGCGATGATGGTATTTGAACAAATATCTAACCAAGAGCCACAAAGGACCAAAGTGATTACTAAGAGGGATCTTCAGATGATTGACCAGAGGAAGAAAAATGGGTGGATGGATTTAGTACGATTATTGGACCATATCTTCCAAATAAATGGTTTGTTCTATGTTCTAAAACCCCATAAGATAAGGGTTTCAAAGATAAAATCGATGTTGGACACAAGAAACCATTATATGTAGAGGCACTTTTAAGGAAAGGATAAATTCAACCATTAACTACCACTAAAGACAACTGTACTACCATTTTTGACAAAGAGAATCTTGAAGTGATATAGGAGAGGGAATATTGGATCTCTTTTAATGGAATGATATGTCAGTTTAATGACATTTGGCTAAGTCTACCTAACCTTCATAATTGGACAAGGGAATTGTTGACCAAATTTTGACCTCAAGTCAAAATTGGTCACCCCCTCTAGGTTGAAACTCCATAGGGTTTTAAAATGTTTTGCATGGTCTTGTCATGGTCTAAAATGGTCTTAAATAGTTCTATAAGGTCACATTTATCCTTGTCTAGCATTTTCCAAGGTTCGATCTTATGTTCACTTGTCTAGTCCTATGGGTCAAGTACAAGGTCTTAAAATTATCAAACATGGTCAAAGGTTTACTTTGGTATAGGTTAATTATAAAAGTTTATTATTATGTTATTAATATCATAATATCATGCTCTAACATTTTATTTTACTCTCATATGTAAACAATCACATTTTGGCCACCTTTTGGGCCATGTGGAAGAGTTAGGCGTACAATTCCAAGAAGATAACATGTGAAGGAGATTAAAAAAATCCATGATGTCAAATATTGGTTAAATAATGTTTAGGAATAGTTAAGGTCTAACAATATCTGTAGTTCAATTCCTAAACTTGGTAAAAGGACACTTTACAAGCACTTGTACGGCCTTACAAGATCATTTCTCAGTTGTAAAAGGTTTGGAAGTGTCCTTTGGGAACCCTCAGATCATTTTGGAATTTTGTAACAAGTTTTAGATCAAAATGAAACTAAAGACACCTTTTCTCCTCCATCACTACCTTCATAAGCTCAAAAAGGCAAATTTCAACTGAATGGTACAATTAGGAAAGAGAGAGTTGGGAGCTAAAAATTTAGATATTATTAGGGGTCCTAGTAATATTTAAATCAGTTCATAAAGGAAGTTTGCAGGTAAGGCAGTGATAGTGAGAGAAAGGAAAATATAAACAAAGAACTAGAAGGGCACCCCACCTACTACTAAGTTAGACACAAAAATTGGTGAGGATGGTATTGAGCCACATAAAGAAACATTTTTTATTCCAAAAATAAAGGTGATGATCATATTTGAAAAAATATCTAACCAAGAGCCACAAAGGACCAAAGTGATTACTAAGGGGGATCTTCGAACGATTGACTAGAGGAAGAAAAATGGGTGGATGGATTTAGTAGGATTAATGGACCAGATCTGCCAAATAAATGGTTTATTCTATGGTCTAAAAACCCATAAGATAAGGGTTTGAAAGATAAAATTAGTGTTGGACACAAGCAACCATTATATGTAGAGACACTTTTAAGGAAAGGGTAGATTCAGCCATTAACTACCACTAAAGACAATCGTACTGTCATTTTTGACACAAAGAAGCTTTAAGTGATATAGGAAAGGAAATCTTGGATCTCTTTTAAAGGAATGATATGTCAGTTTAATGACATTTGGCTAATTCTACCTAACCTTCATAATTGGATAAGGGAATGGTTGACCAAATTTTGACCTCAAGTCAAAATTGGTCACCCCTTCTAGGTTAAAACTCCATAGGGTTTTCAAATGTTTTTCATGGTCTAAAATGGTATTAAATAGTTCTATAAGGTCACATTTATCCTTGTCTAGCATTGTCCAAGGTTCGGTCTTATGTTCACTTGTCTAGTCTTATCGGTCAAGTACAAGGTCTTAAAATTATCAAACATGGTCAAAGGTTTAGTTTGGTATAGGTTAATTATAAAAGGTTATTATTATGTCATTAATATCATAATATCATCCTCTAACATTTTATTTTACTCTCATATGTAAAAAATCACATTTTGGCCACCTTTTGGCCCATGTGAAAGAGTTAGGCTTGCAATTCCAAGAAGATAACATTTTAAGAAGATTAAAAAAAATATGATGTCAAATATTGGTTAAAGAATTTTTAGTAATAGTTAAGGTTTGACAATATCTGTGATTCAATGCCTAAACTTGGTAAAAGGACACTTTACAATCACTTGTACGGCCTTGAATGATCATTTCTCAACTGTAAATAGTTTGGAAGTGTCTTTTGGGATCTCTTAGATCATTTTATAATTTTGTAACAAGTTTTAGATCAAAATGAAACTAAAGACACCTTTTCTCCTCCATCGCTACCTTCATACGCTCAAAAAGGCAAATTTGAAATGAATGATACGACTAGGAAAGAGAGACTTAGGAGCTAAAAATTTGGATATTGTTAGGGATCTTAGTAGTATTTAAATCAATGTCATTAGTTTTCATATTGATGGATTATTATCAATGAACATTAGCTTAAAGTGACAGCAGGTCACTATGGCCCATCCATCTAAAAGGGGTCTATTCTTGCACCTATTTCTCCACTTCAAAAAATCATGAAGATGAATGGTTTTAAGGGTTGTTTTTAAAGGTCAGGTATCTCCCTTTCATGTTGGTTTCATCATCCAAATCATATCCATGATGTGCCTTCACTTGGAGGAAGAGTGTCTTAATGAACAAGTTGTTTTAGTGGATCTTGCTGCAATTTCATGTTTTGTATTCATAGTGGTCACTCTCAGATGTTTATAATGCTTCATTAATCATGGAATATCCCTTTTTTTATTGGATTTAAGGTGATTTGGTCTACTATTTTGTTTTGTCTATATTCTTCAAGTGTGTTTGCTCTTTGGAACATGGTCTGTGTTTAGGCAGTCTATTGGAGGTTTGATTAATAATTTTGAATCAAATATTAGGAACACATCATGATATAAAGTTATTAATATTGTATTTAACTACTGGAAGCATGAGAGGATCAATACAAGAGTCTAAATACACCATCTAATAATAATTCATAACTCTTTCTTCAAGATACATGCCTGTACAAAATGTAAGAGTAGATGGGAGATGCTCAAAGTCATAACTAAGACTTGATATCTTCATGCACTCACATGGTATTAACTACCTCACCACCCTCATCAAATTTCTCAAACTAACTAGATGCTCTAAAAGAGACCCAAAGACTCTATAGAAATAGTTGACTGCACCTAGAGGTCTGTACAGACTAGTCAAAAAGGTAAGCTGAAGGTAGCATGATATTTGGCCTTTAAAATCTATGATGCATTGAAATAATGACAAAGGAAGTGTCATGGTTTGACAATTTTTAAAATCTCAAGAGCAATAAGTGGATCTTTATAGCCTATATAGTCAAGTAGAGATCTATAGGCCCTAATATTGTAGGTCCTCATTGTGGATCAAGTCACATCAAGCCAACACAAAAGCAATCCACATAAGAGAGTCTAACCTCAAGATAGAAAGAAGATAGTCCTATAACTCCTCAAAAAACACTTAGGTGATTGAATAGTCCAATTAAGGACAATGGAACTGAGTACACAGTCAAAAGACCACCTACATGTCTATACAGAATAAGCAAAGGAAAAGTAATTTGAAAATGAAATAAAGGAGTTTGCAAACCCTACATATATAATAGAATCAACTACTTTTGTCTATATCCTTTAAGCATTATGCCATGTGAAAGGATTGAGTTCAATATATTGAAATTCCTATATACAACCCTAATGAGCACCTATAACCATGCCTTGTAAGGTGTGAACATTAGTGCATAATTGGAGAAGGGCAGAGGTGTTGAGAAATAATTTGAGACTAAAGTGGAATTTCAAACAATTTCAAATAGCCAAAGGAAGAATTTTAATATGAGGGTAAGGTCTAAACACCTAATACAATCATGCCTCTAATAGAAACTTATAGGCCTACTTAAGGATCAGCTCATTCTTTAAGATGAAGAGAAGAGACATAGGTGATTCAAAATGATTTGAAACCAAATCAAGACTAAAAACTAAGCCAAAGTACTTTTCAAAGACCAGTGATGAGAATTATAAAGTCCACACCCATAGAGAATTCAGTCAAATGACCCTAAAAAAATCACCTATAGGTTGAAAGAGAACATAGGTTGGTCCTAAGCCTAAAGGGAAGAACAAAGATGATAGTAAAGATATAAGGTTTACATCAGTTGACATAAAGGGTCATTTTAATACTAAATAATATGATGTGGAGGATTTATCAATCTAGGTTTCAAAACTTCCATACATAGTCAAAAGATAACCGACAAGTCTGCCTATTCTCCATGAGAGTCCTAATTGAGTGAGATATGTGGAGAGATCTAAAGGGATGAAATTTATTGATCCCAATTTCATAATGTTAGTGTGGTATTCATACAAATTTTATAATATAGTGAGAGAAATGAAATGTTGGTGAAATTTTGTCTCAGACCTAACGAAGCCTAAGATACACACATTTACTGAAATTCATGTTTTGAGGTTATTATAGACACAGTCACACCTTATGATTTGTTATAGAGGTTGTTAATGAGTGGAAAAATGCATTCATCATCATTTCAAATCCATACAAGTAGTAGATATACCCATTGTTTTGTCTTAGATCTTGCCCACTCCATTTGCAAGTGGCAGTCTTGAGACTAAGGGGTTTGTCTGGACTCAAAGCATAAAATAATCATTTAAAACACCATGGATAGCCTTAAGGTAATGGATAGACATATCTTACTAATTTAAACACACCTCTAGGTGGAAATAATACTCAGTTTTTAATTTAAATGCCCTTGAGGAATAATAAGGAGATGACAAGCCTGAACCCCAAGTACCCTAGCTAGTACACTAGACTTATGTAGTGGCGTAATAGTCACTACCAAATCATGTGTAATCATGGGTATGGTTTTTATGGATGTGTTTTAACATATCCCAGTAGTTAGAATGAGTTATAAGACCCAAAACGTAGATTAAACCTCTCTCAAGTCCAAAGAGAGCTAAACATGCCTCCCAAGCAACAATTTTACACACTCATACCATCTGTCACACTTTGAAAGGGAAGCTTATACATTTGGGATAGTTGAGGAGGTCAGTAAAGAATGTTTTCCATGTGGAAGGAGGTACATTAGTGATCTATTTATGAACAATCGTTAAGACTCCAAATAGGTCTTACACCCTCCTAAAACTATGATAGTGACCAATCAAGGAAAATAGACCTTAAAAGCACACATATAGTCCCATAATTTAACCCTAAAACCTCTTGTATGTTTTTGAGGACTCAAATAATTTTATACATATCTACTTTTATGATGATGTCACTTGTAGGGACTACTACAAATGCCTTATTTTATGTGTTTTTTAGTGTTTTGTAAGTGTTCTAGAAGGGGAGAAATTTAAAATCATTGGATGAGGTCATTTTGGATGTGTCCTAACTAATATATTGTATAACCATGAATCGGAGATTCTAGATTTGATCAAACTAGGCCCTTTTTCCAAGGTAGTCTCAAACAACCTCAAAATGAGACTAGGTGACAAGGTGATTTCTTGGTTTCCATACTTCCACAGGGTCTTAAGACCTCAATATTAATATGGAGGTTGGTAATGGAATATTTTAATTAAATTACATGATTTTGGGTGATTTCAAACATGTGGTTGAGGTCAGGAGAAAGAAAATGGTCTAAAATAGAGTGATTTCAGACCATTTGGAGCAACTGTAAAAACATATAAAATGCTACACTTGACAGGGGATTTATTTATTTAAATTAACTTGAGGTAATAATTTGATAATAAAACTTAGTGGGATCATAAAACCTAGCACTAAAAACTTCTACACAAAATTTTAGATCATTTGGAGTCACCGTGGAGGTGTATCACCTGATTTTGGTAAAACACTTGGTAGATGGTTTTTGACCTTGAGGAATAACTATGTTAATAATTAGGCTACCAATTTTTTATCTGTGATGTAAAATGCATAATAAAATGTCTATTAGAAATATTATATCAATTTAATAAGTGGCATCCAGGTTATGACAGTTTTTACAACTATTATGCAGCTAGAAAATAAATTTGTTGAGTCTGTAGATAGTTCATTTCCTTGCAGAAGATCTTTAGTAATAATTGGGTTGCCAAATTTGGTGATTTGAAATAAAATGTATCTTATAAATTTTTGTCCAAAATGTTATCTCAATTGGATAAGTGTAGACAAAGTTATGATAGTTATTGTAACTTGCACTCAGTGAAAAAATGCATATGTGTAGGTTGATGGTTCATTAGCTTGCATAAGAGTTGTGTTAAGAATTTGGTTACTAAATATTGTGGGTTAATATAAAATTTATATATCATGATATGTGTTGTTCCCAAAATCAGCTACACTCATTTTTGGAACAACCCCTATGAAACTTGTCCATTTCATGTTTTTCACTCTAAGTTCATTTTTTGAGGCAAGTTTTTCTTGGTCTCGTGTTTGATCAACTGGCATAGTTAAAAGTTCATGATGTTCCCTTGTTATGATTTCCAAAAATGTGAAAATAATTACAATCTCGATGCACTTAGATGAAAATTTTTTCATTTCTCAAAGTTGGTGTTTTCTTGTGTTCGTATGCAGGGGTGGCAAATTTTGCCACCACTGCATGTGGTTTTGATTTCCCGTGCAAAAGCGGCATTTTTCACTACCCTTGCATCCATCATGCAAGAGTAGCAAATTTTCCCACCCTTGCATCTTTTATTCCACTTCATGTCAGAGTGGCAAATTTTGTCACCCCTGCATCCCTTCTTCCAACCTCACATGCAGAGGTGGCAAATTTTATCACCCCTACATGGTCTTGTTTTTCGTGCACAAAATTTATGGTTACGCGCGCTGAGTGGTTGGGGTGATTTTTCCCCCCATTTGCACCAAATTTTCTTTCATTTATTCCTTTTTTATCTTCCTCCCTACCCCTAGATGATCAAACGAGCAAGAAGAAGGGTGTTTTCATCAAATTCGAGCATCATTTCACGATTTTATTAGGTAGGGTTTTGGTTTTTGTGTTGTTTTCATTTTCCTTCTTTTTTCCATGTTGTTTTTCTTTCTTTCCTTTCTTGTCTAGTTTTTCTCCTTTTTGTCTTCTCTTCCCTCCTCTTTTTCCCACCAAAGACACAGTTTGAGCGGGGAGAAGCTTCCTCCTCCTTCTTGCACCCATCAACCTTTCTCTTCCCATGTAATGGCAGCTAAAATCACCGCCCTTACACATTCAGCCTCTTCCTATATAACGGCAGCAATTTTCACCGCCATTACTACCTTCCATTCTTCCCCATGTAAGGGCATTGAAATTTGCCACCCTCATAGTTCTTCCTAGCCAACTCGTGTATCGGTAATGATTTTTGCCGCCCTTAAACAAAAATTCCAATCGCATGTATCGGCAGCAAAATTCACCACCGATTCACATCTGACTACCCAACCTTGTGCATTAGAGGTGATTTTCGTAGTCGATGCACCTCTAACTTCCCAACGTGCATAGGTGGTGAAATTCATCGTTGATGTATATCTGACCTTCCACTTGCATCGGCAGTGAAATTCACCATTGATGCAAACTTTTCTACCCCGATGTGCACAAGCAGCAATTTTCACTGCCTATGCACAAAGACCATCCTCCACAAGCAAGGGCGAAAATTTTTGCCGTCCATGCATGCCTTCCCTCTATTTTCACTAACTCTAGGAAATCTTCATTTTTCTTATTTTTTGAGCCTGCTTCCCTTTCAATCCCTGACTTGCTCGCTCCTTATCCCTTTTAAGCACATTTACCTGGTCATGATCACCCAATGTGCAATCTTAGATTGCCAATATTTCCCCTAATTGTGTGATCATGACTCTTATCACAGTTTCTCCTCAAGATCCTTCTTCGTCAACATACTTTAGACAAAGGCTTGTCTCGATGACTGAGATATCTCCAAAGAAGTTGAAGATGATGAAGTACCAGTATCAAGGTGTTTTCTCAATCACCTCGGTCACTTTTAATGTCGATGACATTAGGAATACAGAGATTGGGCATGTTGATATGGCAGAGTTCATAGAGAGAACCAAGGCAAACAATCTGAGCTCTGAAATGAAGAAGATTGTTGAGAGAAATATTCATCTAGTCTCCTCTTTTCCTATGGTGGCTCATCACACTGAGTTCATTCTCTAGTGCACCTAGTTCTATAATAAAGTTACTAGGGTTGTGGTAGATGCTAGTGGCAATATAGTAATTCAACTAGACCCTGAGTTCATTGATAAAGTGTTCATGTGCCCTCCTACTACTAAAGTGTTGAAAATTAACTTCGTTAAAGCATAAAAATAATATGATAAAGATTCTGAGAAGGTGAAGAAGGTGATCAACAATAGATGGCTCAAAACTTCCAGAGTAAATTTGTCTAGATGGCCACAAAACTTCTCAAGGAGCGATTTTATTGAAGAGGTTGGTGACTTGATTACTCTTCTCAGTAGTGTATAAGGTTTATCTTCTTCTTCGACATTTCATGAGTTGATGTATCCCTTCATTAAGATAATCCTCCAGGGCAAACAAGTCATCTTCTAGGGGGAACAAATCAGTAATGCTCTGCATGAGCAATTGATAAAAGTGTCTACTATCTCAAAGTTCTACATGACTTCATACCTAGTAGACATTGCAGCTTCAATGAGAACATTTCCAAGCTTGACATCAGAGGGAGACAAGAAAACCAACCCAATATATCAATATTATCCTTAGTTAACATTGAAGGGTTCAATCCTATTGTCCCCAAAAAAATGTCACTAGTTTTTTGGGACAACATATGAACTATTTTGGCCCTGCAAGACCAAAATTATCTCTTCCCTTTTCAAAATTTATTCTAAGCATTCAAATTCCTCATTTTTAAAGATTTTCAAAAATCTACGAAATCTACAGGCTTGATTTTATGGACTCTACAAGTGGGATTCTATAGACTCAGTTCTACAGACTTCGCAGGTTGAATCTCCAGATTCTGTAGCGAAAGAACAAGCCATTTTTTCTATTGGGAAGTTTAAAAGACCATATTTTAAGTCTCCAAAGAGCAAGTTCCCTTTGAGAAAGATCAAACCTTCAAAAATGGTGGAAGTCACCTCGTGTCCCATTATAACTTTGTGAAAGCCCACAAGTGTCAACATCCACAGCTTCTTCCTTTTGTGTCATAAGGACTGTGGTGGATCCCAGGTGAGTGGCTAAAATTGAGTGAAATGCACCACGTGTCATCATCTACATGAATCTAAATGAGTCCCAATGTTTCTATATTGTTTCTAAAGGAGCAGTGGAAGATTCCAAGTGTCTGCATCCATCGTTTTGAGTTTTTTATAAGCTTCAGAGCTTATTTCAAAAGGCTTCTCTCATAGTCCTGTGGAGGGTGCCAAGTGGCAACAATGAAAGGTTGTAATATGTTTTTCTACAAAGAAGTGAAAGATGCCACGTGTCCCTTGAAAAGCTTGGTAGAGCGCGACAAGTTTCAACATCCACAGTTTCTTCTTTTTATTTCATAAAGACTGTGGTGAGCCTCGAGTGAGGTGCTAAGGTCAAGCAGAGCGTGACAAGTGTCTACATCAATGTGAATCCAAAAGAGTCACGAATGTTTCTATAATGTTTTTAGGAGCTTAGCAGAAGCCACCACGTGTCATTTTCTACATGACTCTCAAAAGGGGTCTAGAGCTTCTATAAGTTAAGCAGATGCTGCCAAGTGTCCTCGCTTGTTTCACAGTGGAAGGTGCCACATGTCATTTGTTAAGATTAGCAAAAAGTGGCCAAAGCAAGCGAGAAAGACATGAAGGAATTTCTAAGGAGGATGACGGACCCGCAGTCATCAAATTAGGGATAATCAACTATTTGTTAGCTTTTAAACAATGACAGACTCGAAGACATCAAGTTTGTGGCAATAAAGTGTTTGTTGATCTTTACAGGCTTAAATGCAGACCCAGATGCATTCAAAGGCCTTAAGGCCAAGGCCAAAAGGAAGAACCGCCGAGAGAAAGAACTAAAAGAACCAAAAAGGGAAAAAGATGGCTCGAGGGCTCAAATTGTAGCAAGAAAGAGGGAAAGGCCAAAATATCTGTAGGAGTTATTTCCAGTAGGTGAAATAGTCCACTAGGTAGATATTTGAGCCTGCAAACATTGAAGGCGTGGCCTGTTTGTCTCATTTAGAGTAAAGGCAAAGTGGACAGCTGTGCAAATATCAGGTGATAGACCAGATGACTCAAGCCCAAGAGAAGACATTTGAGATGAATCAACATGCCACAATTAAGGTGGCCACCCTATTCTAGCATGGCCCTCTTTGACAAAACTAAAAATGCATTCAATGCATTAAGTGTAGCATGGACTGTTTCATGGGACAAAGTGCCAAGCCTTTCTTGGATGCTATATATTTTAGTCTCTTGTGTCATTTTAAAGGATATCTTTTCATTTACAAAAGTAAAACTCTGTCCAATTGAAAGGTGAATACTGAGACTTTGAGCTCAGATTGTTGATCATTTTATTTTATTTGAATGAGAAAGCAAGACACTTGCAGACTTTATGCTGTTATATCTTGTGGCATTTTAAGAGATTGTTCTTATGTCTATCTTCTAGATGCATTCTCATTTATTTAATTTAACAAGCAGAACTAGTACAAGTAAAGGGGAAGATGTCCTGAAGTCAGTTACTTTCAGACTTTGTGCTGTTATAGTTGTCTTCAGTGTGTGCTTTTAGTTTTTTTCTATGTAAAGGATCTTTGGATGACTTTGTGCCCTCATTATCCTTCATATTTTTTTCATGTGTAAAGGACCTTGGGATGACTTTGTGCTCTCATTGTCCTTCGTATTTCACTCCTGGGTAGTCGAGGTGGAGACTTTGTGCTACATCTTAGGCTACTGGTTACTATGCCCTTTGTTACCTGCTTCTTGTCACTACTTGATAGAACTCATGTTGTTTCCTGCAAGATCACTTTTGAAAGAAGAGAAGTGCCTTCAGTGTTTTCACCAGGATCTTCTCCTTTGTGTATGAACATCATCTCTGAAAAAAGAGAGATGGATGGTGTGGTACTACCTGAGTGTTATTTTTTGCTTATATATATAGTATATAGCTCCTACGTATTTATAGGGAACCTTCCCTTGATGAGAGGAGAGATTTATCCACCTCTGATGTAGTAAACCTACACACTAGGCTGACCAATCTTCTTTGTTGTGGATGATAAGACCTATTTTGCTCACTAGTTAGCTGGTTGACAAAATATTCACCCAACAATATTTTTGGTGACTTTGCTGGGGAAGGACAAGCAGTTTGAAGCCTCAAGCTCCAAGGTAAAGTAGGGCCAATTCTTTTCTATTTTTATTCTACAATTTGGTAGCTCCATGCTATACAAGAAACTAGAAAGCTCAAGGTGTTGTTGACCCTATTTTTGATTTGGTGTAGCAGAGCAACTTTGAGTTGTTTCCTCCACAACCTCACCTTCAACGAACTAGGATTCTTCCTCCTACCAACACCAGGTCACCATTACAAGGCAAAGCTTCTTTTTATACTATTAGCAGAGCTTTGCCTATCTACACGCCACCTAGATTTGTTATCCCTATTTTTCATAATCCCATCATGGTGGTTCAAAGCCCTTGGGGTAACTCTTTTGGCCCACTTAATCTAACTCCACCCCTACATGAGCTCCCACACAATTTGAGGAAGAATTTTCCTAAATTCTTTGGGAGCAGGAGAGTTCACCCTAATGAACACATTGTAGCCTTCAACATAGCCTGTGGCATAATAGGGTGGAATTTAAAGACGTGACAGTCAAGCTTTTCATGGAAACACTACAAGGTGCTACTACAGACTGGTTCTACCATCCGCAAGCTAGATTAGTGACTGACTGGGACACACTTAAAGCTAAATTTGAAGCCAAGTTCAAGTCTACAGAAGATGCACATGCTTTGTTGGCCCAACTCACACAGATGAAGAAGGAACCTCATGAACCTATGAGGGATTTCATAGCAAAATTTGACAAGCTGAGGAACTGAATCCCTGCTATTGCTCAGCTGACACCTGAAAACCTCAAGTGCTTCTTCATCAACTCATAGCTACCTGAAGTGAGTTTTTTGCTAAGATGTGCTAGCCACATAGACCTTGAGGTTGCTCAAAACTTGGCTACTGAAGTGGAAGATGACCTTATCTTGGCAGGAAAGATAAGGAGAGATCCAAAATAGGTAAATCCTCTTCATCTTCTGAGTATCGATCTACAAGCACCACAGATCAAATGGTGCAAAACCTGGGAAATAAACTACTAGCCCTGAAGAGACAAATGGCCCAAGGTATGTCTGCTCCTCCTAATCAAGATATGCCAAGGAGGACATTTCAGAATCAGCCATATCAAGGCAATTCTATTCGGAATCAAGGGCAGCCAAATCATCTTCCTCCCCCACAGAGGAACCTTACCCTTGAAGTGCCTCCAACCAACTCAACAATTGGATATTTAGAAACAAAACATGATTTCTCTTTCCAACATGAGTTTAATCAAGAAAATGACGTTGATCTCTTCATAGAGGATCAAGAAGAGTCAGCTGGCGACTCCCAGATTAGTTTCTTGAATTACCATGATGAACCTAGAAGTAAAGGTGAAACAGTCAAGAGATCATACGCAGTATTCACCTAGTCCAAGAATCAGTCAGCCCAACAAGCTAATAGAAAAGAATAGATGAGCAAGCTCAGCCTACAATTTCAATTGCTAAGCATGGAACCACTCTGCCTTTCTAGCTAAAGGACTCAGTGATTGCCAGAAAGGTAACTGCCTCAAATATCCCTATGTATTCTACTTCAAATTTGCAAGCCAGTCCTCCCCCTCCCAAATACCAAAACGATGAACTCACATCCTCTCTTCCTAGTCCATTTCAATCATTTGACATAGTCAACCATGTTAAGAAAACTAAAATCCAAATGATTGAATTTGAATTCCTACAAGCCAATCTTGAGCAGTTGAATAGGTTAGTAGAGTGTTTGAAGAAGACAGCCATCCCTGTAGGACAAGAAGCTAAGAAGGTAACTCCTGATCCCCCAAGGAACATGTTTATCCCAAACAACTTTGTCATTACTCCTACTATCGCTGGGAAAATAGAGCTTTTCTATGTTTCCCTGTTGATAAATGGTCACAAGCTGAGCAACTGCATCATTGATTCTAGTGCTTTAAACAATGTCATGCCTGCCAAAGTGGCAGAATCTCTTGGTCTCACACTGACCAAAACATTTGGTAGATGATTCTTGATGGAGAATAAGCAAGTGTCACTACTGAGACAAATCAAAGATGCCCAATTTGCATTTGCGACATTCCCAAACAAGAGAATCAAGATGACAGTTTTGGTGGTTGACATCTCGACATCCTATGGTATTTTGCTTGGAAAAAATTTCTACAAGGGTGTGGGAGGAGAAGTAAGCATGGACCTATCTGAGGCAAGGATCCTTGTCAAAAGCGTAATGAAGAGGCTACTCCTTGAAAAGGAAGCAAAATATGTTGTCACTCAGACATCAGCACCCGAAGCTCAAATTCTATTTGAGTCTTTAGGTAGGGGTAATTATTTTTTGTCCATAGAGGATGTTCATGTTTCTACAGATGAAAGTCTTGTAGGTGACAATCTGAAAATTGATTCAAACAAGACATCAAAAGAATTGGCAGGGCACAATACTAATGAAAAAGCATCTTCCACTTCCAATGAAGAGAAATTTGATAGAAGATCAATTTTTGATGATGTTTGGATCTTGGAATTCGATGGCACCAATTCTTCTACCATTACTGAAGCGTAGATTGTGTTGATATCTTCTCAAGGAGATGTTTTTCCTTCTTCATGCAAGTTGTAGTTCAGCAACACCAACAACACAGCTGAATGTGAATCAATATTGCTTAGATTGAAGGCTGCTCAAGACCAAGATGTCAAACTCCTTCACACCAAAGGATATGCTAAGCTAATGGTTTGTCAGGAGTTTGATACTGATAATCAAAACATGTGCTAGACTGAACCAGTAGAACAACAAGCTATGGTATTTGACCATACTACTGTACTCCAAAGTCAACAAAAAGAACTCTTCGCCAAGGGAGCAAAGAGTTAAAAATTTTAGATTGAAGACCACGTCTTGCCATGGAGCAAGAAGAGAGAACCAAAAGGAGTGCATAAAAAATGTGATTCCTGGTGGAGAGTTTCATTCACCCATCACTGATTCTAGGGACAAAATGGTTTCTTATTGGTTTATTAGGATGGAACGTCATTTTCATTGTCTCACAATGGGTAGCGTCTAAATCACTTCAATTCTTGAAGTATCAAATAAGTTCATATGTACATATGTATATTTATATAGTCTTTAGTTCTGTTTTGTGCTTTTTATTTTCATTTTTGGCACATTTCTTTTTTGGGTAGCATGAATCCATAGCCCAATGGCATACTTAAAGGCATTGAAGATTCTAGTTTATACTCCCCTCAGTTGTTTCAAATTTTCAACTGAAGGAAGTTTCCCAACTGGAGCCAGCTGTTGTCCCCAAAAAAATGTCACTCATTTTTTGGGACAACATATGAACTATTTTAGCCCTGCAAGACCAAAATTGTCTCTTCCCTTTTCAAAATTTGTTCTAAGCATTCAAATTCCTCATTTTTCAAGCTTTTCAAAAATCTACGGACTCTACAGGCTTGATTTTATGGAATCTGCAGGCGGGATTCTACGGACTCAGTTTTACAGACTTCGCAGGTTGAATCTCCAGACTCTACAAGGAAGGAACAAGCTCTCAACACTTAGCCATTTTTTCTATCGAGAAGTTCAAAAGTAATTATTTTAAGTCCCCGAAGAGCAAGTTCCCTTTGGGAAAGATCAAATCTCAAAAAATGGTGAAAGTCACCTCGTGTCCCATTATAACTCTGTGGAAGCCAACAAGTGTCAACATCTGCATCTTTTTCCTTTTGTGTCAAAAGGCCTATGGTGGGTCCCGGGTGAGTGGCTAAACTCGAGTGGAACTCACCATGTGTCATCTTCTGCATGAATCCAAATGAGTCCCAATGTTTTTATATTATTTCTAAAAGAGCAGCAGAAGCTGCCAAGTGTCTGCATCTGTGTTTCAAATTTCTTATAAGCTTCAAAGCTTATTTCAAAAGGCTTCTCTTAGAGTCCCGTGGAGGGTGCCAAGTGGTGACAATGGAAGGTTGTAATATGTTTTTATACAAAGTAGTGAAAGACACCACGTGTCCCTTGAAAAGCTTGATGGAGGCTGTCAACATCTGCAGTTTCTTTCTTTTGTTTCGTAAGGACTGCAGTGGGCCCCAGGTGAGGTGCTAAGGTCAAGCAGAGTGTGACAAGTGTCTACATTTGCATGAATCCAAAAGAGTCTTGAATGTTTCTATAGTGTTTTTAGGAGCTCAGCATAAGCTACCATGTGTCATCTTTTGCAAGACTCTCAAAAGGGGTCTAGAGCTTCTATAAGTTAAGTAGATGCTGCCAAGTGTCCTCGTCTGTTTCACAGTGGAAGGTGCCATGTGTCATTTGTTAAGATCAGTGGAAAGTGGCCAAATCAAGCGAGAAAGACATGAAGGAATTGCTAAGGAGGATGATGGACCCACAATCATCAAATTAGGGACAATCAACTAGCCATTAGTTTTTAAACAATGACGGACCCGAAGATGTCAAATTTGCAGCATTAAAGTGTTTATTGATATTTGCTAGCTTAAACTCATACCCAAATGCATTCAAAGGCCTTAAGGCCAAGGCCGAAAGGAAGAACTACTGAGAGGAAGAACCAAAAGAACCAGAAAGGGGAAAACATGGCTGGCGATAAAAGTTGAACTGTTCTTCCATGCTTTCTTCTCCATCCTTCTCATGCACTTTGTAATTGACTTGGGACATTTACACATGTACTTTTGTTATATGTAATTACATGTCAAAATATAGAAAAGTCCCAAAGTCAACAAAGACTCATCTTTGACTAGGTTTTAATATTTAAATATTTTCTCAATTTTGAAGGCTTTTCCCTATATATATAGAGGAAGCCTCTTTCGTAATGTGGAGGACATATATATATATATATTTGATAATTGAGAGCAAAAACTCTGCAAAAATTGAGATGCATCCTGAGACTTTGATCTCAGACTGTAAATCATATTTTCTTGAATGAATGAGAAGAAGGTTACTTTCAGACTTTGTGTTGGAATAGTTTGTGTTATTTAGGAGATCATTCTAATGTTCTTTTTTCTAATAATCTCTCATCTATTTGATTAAATACGCAAAGTGTGTGTGAAAATTATTTGAAGATATTCTAAAATTAATTATGAAGACTTTGAGCTGCTATAATTACCTTTAGTTTGTGTGTTCCATGTTTTAGCGAAAAGGATATTAGAAAGGCTTTGAACTACTTTTATCTTTTGTGATCTTACACTCTGTTGTAGTTTTAGGTGAAGACTTTGATCTGCACTTCACTCTATTGTTACGTCCATTTCAAATCAGTAAGGGGAGCAACGAAAGACTTTGTGCTTTCATGGGTTTCTCGTGGATCTAGTTACTATTTGAGAAGATTTTCTACCATTTACTGAACCTCATTTCTAAAAGAGAAATGCTCTCAGTCATCAACCAAGATTTCTCTTTTGCCTTGTAAACATCATCTCTGAAAAAAAAAAGATAGATGGTGTAATCTCACCCTACAGTCTATTTTTAGTTCATATTAATATATAAGTATTTTAGTATAGGGAACCTCCCCTTGATGATAGAAGATATCTATCTCACTATGATGTGGTAAACCCACACTTTCTACCATATAAATCTCCTTGTACTATGGTTGATATACCCATTTTTACATCAGTTAGTTGATGATAAAATATTCACCAAACAGCTTTTAGTGACTCTACTAAAGACGTTACATACAGTCTGAAGCCTCAAACTTCAAATTGAAGCAGTTCTTATCCTTATCTATTTCCATTTTATATCCATTTCCATTATATAGCCTTATCCATACTCTGGCAGCTCCACACTCCACCTTGACATGAATGCGCACTTTGAAGCCTTATGCATTTCTAGTACTTGTTTAGTTTTTCACTCTGCCAGATCCACCGTACATGTAAAGCTAGAGATCTCAAGGTATTATTGATCCCATATTTGAGTTAGTGCGGCAAAATAATTTTTAGATCTCTCCTCTGCCATCTCGCCTTCAGCAAACTAAGAGCTTCCCTCTTACCAACGTCAGATCTCCTATACTAGGTGAAGCTTCTAGTCTCAATAATAGTAGGGTTTTGTCTATACTTACCCCACCAAGATTTGTTATCACTCCATTTAATCGAAATATCATGGCAGTCCAAGGCCCTTGGGGCAACTCCTTTGGTCCTCTTAATCTAGCCCCACCTTTACACGAACTACCTCGTAGTTCAAGAAAGAATTTCTCCAAATTTTATGGCAATGGAAAGGTTCATCCTGATGAGCATATTGATGCCTTCTCCATAGCATGTGGTGTGATAGGTGTGGAATACGAAGATATAGCGGTGAGATTGTTTGTAGAAACTTTGCAAGGCGCTGCTGCCGACTGGTTCTATCACTTTCAAGCTCAAACTATAACTGACTAGAATATGTTCAAGGCCAAGTTTGAGGCTAGGTTCAAACCCACTGAAGATGCACATGCCTTGTTGGCTTAGCTTACACAAATGAAGAAGGAGCCTCATGAGCCTATGAGATATTTCATAGAAAAATTCAATAAGTTAAAGAACCGAATTCCTATGATCGCTCAACTTACACCGGAGAACCTCAAGTGATTTTTCATCAACTCACAACTTCTTGAAGTAAGTTTTCTATTGAGGCATGCCAGTCTTATAGATCTTATTGTAGCTTAAAATTTGGCTACTTAGATTGAGGATGATCTTATCTTGGCAGGTAAGATTAAGAAATATTCTAATAAAAATAATTTTTTTTCATCTGCTAAAAGTTCTTCCACGAGCACCACATATCCTATGGTAGAAAAATTGATAAATGAACTGGTAGCCTTAAAAAGATAAATGGCCCAAGGTATGTCTATTCCTCCTTATCAAGATATGACAAGGAGGACATTTCAACACCAGTCATATCAAGGCAATGCTGCCAGAAATCAAGGACAACCAAATCCCCTGCCTCCTCCAACAGGAAAACTTGCCATTGAAGCAACACCGACCAACTCAATAGTTGGTTATCTTGAAGCTATACATGATTCCTTGCTCCAACCTGAGTTGGGCCAAGATGACGACATTAATCTCTTTGCAGAACAAGAAGAAGAAGTAACTGGCAACTCCAACATTGGTTTCTTAGATTATAAGGATGAAGCTGAAAGCAAGGGAGAAGTATTTGATGGATCATACGTTGTTTTTACCAGGTCCTAGAACCAATCAGCTCAACAAGTTGATAAAGAAAAATCAAGAGAAGAACCTCAACTAGTAGTTTTGATCACTAAATGAGGGACTTCGTTGCCTTTCCAATCAAAGGACCTGGTGACTAATAAAAAATTGAGTACCTCAAACCATTCCGTACCTTCTACTTCTATTACTTAGACTAGTGCCACACCCAATAAAGATCAAGATGATGGGCTTTCCTCCTCTGTCTCTAGTTCATTTCAATTATTTGATATAATTGATCATGCCAAAAAGACTAAGATTCAAATGACCGAGATTGAGTACTTGCAAGCCAATTCTGAATAGTTTGATAAGCTGGCTGAATATGTAAAAAGTAAAACTATCCTTATAAGACAAGATTTTTCAAAGGCAACTCATGATTCCTCCAAGAACAAATCCATCCAAAATATTCTTGTTGTTACTCCTCTTGTTGCTCCCAAGAAAATAAAGCCTTTCTATGTTTCCCTTCTGATAAATGGTTATAGGTTGAGTAATTGAATAATAGGCTCTAGAGCTTCTGATAATGTTATGCCCACCAAGGTAGCAGATTCTCTTGGTCTTACCTTAACCAAGACTTTTGGTAGATGCTTCTCCATGGAGAATAAACAAGTACCACTCCTAGGTCAAATTAAAGATGCTCAATTTGCATTTACAACTTTTCCAGAGAAGAGGATCAAAATGATAGTCTTATTAGCCGATGTTCCAACCTCTTATGGCATTCTACTCAGGCACAATTTTTTCAAGGATGTAGGCGGTGAATTGAATATGGACCTGTCTGAAGCAAGGATACATGTTAAATGTGTTATGAAAAAATTGCTTCCTGAGAAAGAGTCAAAATATATAGTCACCCAAGCATCAGATCTCAAAGCCCAAATTTTATTTGAATCATTGAGAATGGGTAATTATTTCTTGACTATTGAAGATATTTTCATATCATCAGATGAAAACCCTTTTAGTGACAATTCAAGAAATTTAGATGCAAAGTCAGAAAAATTGTCAAAGCAAAGTTCAGACAACCAAGAATCTTTCCTGAATAACAAAGAGGAGTTTTTGAAAGGATCAAATTCTGATGATGTTTAGATTTTAGAATTTGATGGCAGTTGCTCTTCTACTGATTCTGGAGCCAGAATTATTTTGATCTCCCCTTAAGGAGAAATTTTTCCTTATTCATATAAGCTGCAATTCAATAACACCAATAACACTGTCGAGTATGAGTCTTTTCTACTTGGATTAAAAGCTGCTCATGCTAAAGGTATTAAGGTTCTTCACGCCCTTGGAGATGTTGAACTAGTAGTTTGTCGGGTAAGGAATCTATACCAAACAAAAAATGAAAGATTTTGACATTATTGCAATCTTGTATGAGATTGTATTGAAAGTTTTGATGCTTTCAATATTTCTACTGTGTTGAGAGAATGCAATGACCACGCAGATTCATTGGTTGTTTCTATAACCCTCATGGTTCCCCATAAGGATTTTAAAGGGGATAAGTACACTATCGAGCTGGTCTTTCAATCAAGCATACCTGATAATTCCAACCATTGGCAAGTGTTCAACAATGACAATCAAATCATTGCTTTTCTGGAAAAGATGGATAGTTTTGAAGATCTTTATTTTGAAGGAAGCAAATCTCCACCACAAAAATCAGTCCTCAAAGTAAATTCTAAAATTAGTGAAGAGTTCCTTCATCTCAAGGGAAATAAAATTTCAAAAGGTTTGGTTTCTCTCGAGAAATTATTTGATAAGCAGGACAGATATGTCAAGCAACGACAAGTGGATTCAATATCCTCTAAGGAATTTGATCAAGGGAATTTGAGTACAACAAAAAATTCCAAAATGGTCAACATTAGTAATTGTTGCACTTCTGAAAAAAAGCTCAAATTCGTTGCTCTTCTTCACCAATACATGATGTTCTAGCATATTCTTATGATGATTTGAAATCTCTCAGGCTTGAAGAGATCCGACATGAAATTCCTCTTAAGGTTGGGTCATTGTTTTACAAGCAAAAATAAAGGCAATACAATCCCAAAATATTATGTACTATTTTTTTTGAGATCCAAAAAATGCTGAATGCAAGAATTATTTTTCCAATCCATCACTCCACCTGGATTGCTAACATAGTTCTTGTAAGAAAAAATAATAGGGAAATTCATATCTGTGTCAATTTCAGAAACCTGAATCAATCTTCTTTAAAAGATAACTACTCGCTGCCCATCATGGACCATGTGTTGTAAATAGTGACTGGTTTAGTAATGTTATCAATGCTAGATGGTTTTTTTGGGTATAATCAAATAAAAGTCAATGAAGCAGATCAACATAAGACTACTTCACCATGCCTTGGGGCACTTTTGCATATTGTTTCTATGCTATATTTGCTTTTTACATTCAAGAAAGGAAAGATGAGAAACTAAGAAGAATGGACGAGGGTTTGTACGTACCTGGATTGTAGACGTGCGCACCAGAATCAGACGATAGCAGGAACTCCTCTTTGGTTGTGGAGGATGACACCTGAAAGGGAAAGACACTAAAACATGAAAAACATTAGATGACAAAAGGGTGGATTGCCAAGCGAAGGCTTGGTCCTAGAAGTGCAAAGGCTTCTCGGAGGATGACAGTCCACTGTTAAAATAGAATACTTAACAGGAACAGAAATGAGAAATGATAAAAGACTAAAAAGAAAGAAAATGAAAGCAAAAGCATACCTGATATGTAGCAGTCTGCTTTGCATAGTCACCAACGTCAGTGGTTCTACCGGCGTTGATCAAGTAAGGTTGACGACGTCGGTTAGACTACCGACATTGGTAGGGGTAGTGGTCGAGGACGGTCGAGGTAATGGCCAGGGACAAGTCCAGGTCTGGGTTTTTGGTATGCAGGGTGGACTGTGGTTTTTGTCAGAGGGTCAGGAAGACTGTTTGAGGGTCAGAAGGATTGTTTGGGGGTCTGAGCGATTGTTTTGGGGTCTAAGGAATAGAGAATATTGTCTGGGAATGGACTAAATGGGTGACACGGCAAAAGGAGGATGAACAGGAGACAGGGATCCAAGAAGGCTTTTCAGCCTCTCAGGGAAAGACAAGGAAGGTTGTGGACAGTGGGTTGGATTAGCAGATAAAACCAAATAAGAAATGAAATGAAAATAAGAAATTGCTTACCTCCTACTTGCTAAAGGAAGAATGGGGGAAACCTGTTGTTGGAGTTGTTTGAAGGACCTATGAATGCCAAGAGCTTGGAGCTATCTTTGCAAGGTACCTATAGCTGCTGGTGTTGCTGTGCGAGAGAGAGAGAGAGAGAGAGAGAGAGAGAAGAATAGAATGCCAAAGCACCAAAGAGAGTTCACATTCGTGGGGGGGAGAACAGTTGTAGAAAATGGTTTTGAAGGCAACCGACGCTGGCAGAATCGCTGACGTCGGCCACATAATGACCGACGTCGGTGGTAGAAGAATAGGTTGAACGTCCCAAGAAATGTTGTCATCTTTCAGCACATCAATATTTTAATCATCTCTGAACTCAATTCTCTCATCAGTAAGACTTGTAACTCTCTCTTATAATAATAAAATTAAAAAAATTGCTTTTCTTTTCAATATCTATTCCAAAGTTACTTTTATCAGATGCCCAACTTCTTAAAGGGCTAAATTATGTTACGTGGAAAATGAAGATGCGCACGATTCTTCTGTTTGAAAGAATATGGGGAATTGTGACAGGGGATGAGCAAGATCCCACCGATCCTGATGAATGTGAAAAGTATGATAAGGCTACTGCCAAAGCCTTGATGCTAATCATGCTAAGTATCACTGACAACATCCAATCACATATCAAGGACGTCGACGATTCAAAGGTAGCATGGGACAAGTTAGCGACCATATATCAGGAAAATAATAACAAGAATATCCTTCATCTACAATCGAGACTTCACACAATCACCATGGAGACTGATGAAAAAGTTGAGGAATTCATATGTTGAGTGGCTAAAATACGGACAGAGTTACTAGCACTTGGTGAGAATTTAGAAGATGATCTCTTGGTCCAAATTACCTTGAGAGCATTGCCTTCCAAATTCAGAGTGTTTGTCATGACACTAAATGTCATCAAATAATCATTATCATTTGAAGATCTCATGAACCTATTGTAGCAAGAAGAATTTATCAACTCAGTCCAAAATGAGTTCAAAGATAAAGCCCTTATCTCAAGGAGGAAACAAGGTCAAAATTTTTGGTCTTCGAATAAACAACCACATAAATAGTAGTAGCAACAATAGTCTCAACTTTAAAATTCTCAGAAGTTGAAAAAATGGTGTCATATATGTTGAATCAATACTCACAACATAGACAACTACTGGTATAATGCTCAAAAACAAGGGTCTACCATCACATCAAGGCAAGACGATTCTTAGAAATTGAAAAGACATCCTCGTCAATGGAAGCAGAAGGGACATCTCGTTGGTCAACAAGATGATATATCTAAAGAAGAGATATCTGATGAAGACAAGAACTTGGTACTAGTCTCCCAGACCTCGCAGCCCACAAGGAATATTTTGTTGATCGATTATGGTGCCACCAAACATACGTCAAGCAATAAGAATCTATTTGATTCGCTGACAGACCAACCCACTGGAGATCAGGTTAGGATTGTAGATGACAAAGATTGCATTGCAAAAGGAATAGGACAAGTCACCATTTCTCTTGAAATGCAAAAATGTACACTAACAAAGGTACTATATGTTCCTAGACTAACATCTAATCTCTTATCAATTAACCAGCTGCTGAATAACCATCTAAAGGTGAAATTTATTGTTGAAAACGGTATCAAAACTTGCCCGATATCATGAAAAGGTAAAGTTCTTGCTAAAGCTTTTCTTAAAGAAAAATTATTTTCTCTAGATCTTTCATCTTCTTCAGTAGCATTATGTGCCTCAATGGTAGAATCCACTGTCCTCTGGCATTATTGGTATGGTCATTTATCTACTAGTGCATTATATGAGTTATGTACTAAAGGGATGGCACGTGGACTTCCCAAGCTGTCTAGTTCCTTGCAGGTAAACAACATAGGGATCCATTCAAAGGAAGATCATTTCATGCCAAGAAATGATTAGAGGTTGTTCACAATGATCTGTGCGTCCCACTACCTGATTCATTCTCAGGATACAAGTACTTCCAGCTATTCATGGATGACTACTCTCGAAAGATGTGGGTATTCTTCCTAAAGAAGAAGAGTGAAGCACTTCATCATTTCTAGATCTTCTATCAATAGGCTGTGAAGGAGATAGGACAACCTCTACTTCACCTCCACTCAAATCGAAGGGGGAATTCACATCAAAGAAATTCTTGGCATTCTTGAACCAATAAGGTATAAAATAAATAAAATTTGACTACTCCCTACATGCCCCAGTAAAATGGTGTTGTTGAGCGATGCAATCAAACTTTGATAGAGATGGCTCACTGTATGTTATCAAGAGCTAAGCTAGAGAATCTCTATTGAGCAGAATCAGTCCAAACTATTGTTTATCTTCTCAATCGGGCACCAACAAAATTGTTGAAGGACAAAATGCTAGAAGAGGTATGGAGTGGTAGAAAGCCTTCGATTTCTCATTTATGTGTTTTTGGTTGCATAGCTTATATGCATATACTAGCAAAGAAGAGGAAAAAACTCAAGTCAAAAACACTCCCATGCATCCTATTAGGATGCAACACTACTTCAAAGGCATATCATCTCAAGGATCTAGAAATGAGGAAAATCTATGAGAGTAGAGATGTGGTGTTTGATGAGTCATCTTTTGACTTAATGGTGTAGAATGACGGATCAACACCAATCACCTCTCACAAATTACTTCCTGAGTCAGATAGTAAGGAAACTTTGTAACTGCAAGGAGAGTTGTATGTTGATCTTAGAGAATCAGATCCTCCAGAGCCGAAAGGAGACCTATATGTTGATCTTGGAAATTTAGAACATCCACCAGACAGTTCTTCACATCTACCAAGCAGTTCATCACAACAATAGCAGAGTTCTCTTTTGAAATAAGTACTAGCTACCAGTAGAGATACTCATTCATCTAGAGTTAGAACGAGGAATCAGATAAGACATGATGTAAATTTTGCACTTAAGATTAAAATAGTTGATAGCTCTGAACCTAGCAATGTTCGTGAAGCTTTAAATCAACTTCATTGGAAGAAATAAATGGATGTCGAGTATGAATCACTCATGAAGAATCAAACTTGGGAACTGGTTAATCTGCCTACAAGAAAGAAACCCATAAGCTGCAAATGGGTTTTCAAAACAAAATAGAAGGCAGTTAGATCTATAGATAAACATAAAGATGGCTAGTAGCAAAGGGATATACTTAGAAAGAGGGCATTGACTATGAAGAAAACTTTACACCCATTGTAAAGATCAATACCATCAGAGTTGTTTGTGCACTTGCAACACAGAATGGATGGTGAATTCAACAGATGGACATCAAAAGTGTTTTTCTTAATGGTGATTTGAAGGAAGAAGTATACATGACCCAACCAGAAGGATATGTTGATGAAAAACATCCTAAAAAGGTATGTCATCTCATCAAATCACTTTATGGACTGAAACAAGCTCCTAGGGCATGGTACACCAAAATATATGATCACCTTTTATAGCATGGTTTTACTCGTAGCCCCTCTGATTCTAACTTGTATATAAAGGAGGTTGGAGTAGAAATCAACATTCTTGTTCTGTATGTATATGATCTTGTGTTCACAAAAAGTTTAGAAGATTAGGTTGATATTGTAAAGAATGACCTCAAAATATACTTCAACATGACTGATTTGGGGCTACTACACTATTGTCTTGGCCTTGAAATATGGCAGAAATAGAATCACATTTTTATCTCCCAGATCAAATATGCCAAGACACTCTTGGAAAAGTATAGAATGACAAATTGTAAGCCACTTCCAACAATGATGGAGAAAGGCCTACAACTTTCTTGATTCCAGGACTCACCTCAAGTAGATACAACTCGATACAAATATCTCATCAAGAGTCTCATCTACTTGACCTACACCAAACCAGATGTATGTTTGTTGTGAGTTATCTCTCTAGATTTATGCAAGAACTGAAGAAATGCCACTGGATAGAAGCAAAGCATGTTTTAATATATGTCTGAGGTACACTTGATTATGGTCTGGAGTATAAGAAGAATACTCAATTCTTCTTATAGGTATATACAGACTTAGACTATACCAGATCTGTTGATGATAGAAAATCAATGTTAGGATACATATTCCATCTCAGATCTAGGCTGATATCATTGATTAGTAAGAAGTAAATAGTTATTTCTCTTTCATCCACTGAAGCAAAATATCATGCCGCACATGGAGCTATGTGCAAAGCGATATGGGTACGTCGCATACTAGCAGAGATGAGCTACGAAGAAAATAAGTCACCCATCATTCACTGTGACAATCAAGGTGTGTTAAAACTTGTTAAGAATCATGTTTATCATGAAAGGACAAAACACATAGAGGTAGAATATAACTACATTCAAGAACAAGTTTAAACCATCATATCCAGCTCCAATATTGTCTTACAGATGCACAAATAGAAGATATACTTACCAAATCTCTTGGGAATGTGAAATTTGAATTGTTCAAGGAGTACATTTGTAAAAATAATGTAATAAGAGGGAGGAAATGATAGCCCATGACAACTCAACCAACAAACCTCTAGAATTCTATAGAAGTCCGAAATGACATCGATACCTCAGTGACAGCTTAGTAGAACCTTGTAAAAGCCCGTGCCAACAAAGCCGATTAATATTACATTATTTTTAGGCAAGAAAAGGATGGACGATGACAACTCACTGGTTTGGGTCGAAGAGTCTAGAAAACTTCTTGGCAATGTATAAATATGCTTGTAATGAATAATTCTAATCAATGAAAATCATAAGCATTTTTCCAACAAAAAATGCAAAATATATGCTGTAATTTTTGGAGGATTTGTAAAAAATATTATACTTCAAACTTCCTCTTTTTTCTGTGCGGCAATTTTTTTGGTTGTATAATTGCATTTTAAAATCAAATGGACTCAATTTTATTTCGAATTTAATTTTTTTGGATTGATTTTTAAATTGTCATTATAACGTTTAAAATTTAAATTAAATATTATTAAAATTAATTGTTTTTTTTGGTCGTATAAATTTACAATATTTATACGAGTCAAAATAGTTTTTGATTTCTACAATCGTCTCCTAACAACGAGTTTGAAATAGCATGTTAATAAATAAAACGGTTTTGGATGGAACATTTAAAATTAATTTTTATTTTGATAGTGATATTGTACCTTTTTAGGTGATTGTTATAATATCATTGAGTAAATTTTAAAAGTTACAATTTCAAAATAAATATTAAGTATTTTTATTTAATTTGATTTAAATAAATTGTATATTCAAGATAACTGCTGGTAAATTAATAAATTGTGTATTGTAATTTATGAGAATAATTTTACGTATTTTTGGTAATTTTCAATAAACTGAAATTGAAATTTTTATCATTCATACTTTTAGTAAATTAGAATCAAAACTTTTATCATTCATACTTTTAATGGCATGTATACGAAATTTATTTTTGTCAATAAAAATAAAATAATGTTTTACAACTTTTCATCACTAAAATATTAGATGAATAAATACTTTTTAACTTAAAATTAAACCTAACACTTCAAATTTAATCACTTTTTATAATATCCATACAAATTAAAATAATATTTTTTTATTTCGATGTTTTTAAAATAACATGTGAATAGGCAGGACAGATTTAGATAAAACATTCACATTTTTGAAATAACATGTCAATAAATAAGACAGATTTGGATGAAACATTCACGTTTTTGAAATAACAAGGACAGATTTAGATGGAACGTTTAGAATAATTTTTTATTTTGATAGCTATATTGTACCCAGTACAGCATTCAAACCAGACAGCAATAGTGTATCCACTAAAGTGAATCTTATACTAAAGTGAATCTTATACTAAAATGGTTATATATAAAAATATAATTATGTATTATTCGATATGTAAACAACATTAAATTTTAGTAGGATCCAATTATAAATGTTTTTTTTAAAATAAATGAGAATTATTTATAATCACTTTCCAAATAAAACTTCTTATACACGAACAAGAATAATTAAGTTTTTATATTTTTAATGATTTTGAATATATTTGAAAGGTGTTTTATAATTTTTGTAGTCTCATGTAATGTTTATTTAAAAAATATATATTAGATTTATCTATATTTAACAATATTTTAAGTGTTATTTAAGATATAAGTTATATTGAGAGTATTATATTTCATAAAATATTCATCCATAAGACATACATGCTTCACAGTTGTATTCTACCCAATAAATTGATTATAATCCCTTGTTAGGGTTTTGCAGGTGCAAAGGAAGTTTGCAGGCAAGGCAGTGATGGTGAGAGAAAGGAAAACATAGACAAAGAGCTAGAAGGGTTCCCCGCTTATTACTAAGGTAGACACAAATATTGGTGAGGATGGTATTGAGCCACATAAAGAAACTCATTTTATTCCAAAAATAAAGGCAATGATGGTATTTGAACAATATCTAAACAAGAGCCACAAAGGACAAAAGTGATTACTAAGGGGGATCTTTGAATGATTGACTAGAGGAAGAAAATGGGTGGATGGATTTAGTACAATTATTGGACCAGATCTGCCAAATAAATGGTTTGTTCTATGGTCTAAAAACCCATAAGATAAGGGTTTGAAAGATAAAATTGATGTTGGACACAAGCAACCATTATATGTAGAGGCACTTTTAAGGAAAAGATAGATTCAACCATTAATTATCGCTAAAGACAATTGTATTGTAATTTTTGACAAAGAGAAGCTTGAAGTTATATCGGAGAGGGAATATTGGATCTCTTTTAATGGAATGATATGTTAGTTTAATGACATTTGGCTAAGTCTACCTAACCTTCATAATTGGATAAGGGAATTGTTGACCAAGTTTTGACCTCAAGTCAAAATTGGTCACCCCCTCTAGGGCGAAACTCCATAGGTTTGTAAAATTTTTTGCATGGTCTTGTCATGGTCTAAAATGGTATTAAATAGTTCTATAAGGTCACAATTATCCTTGTCTAGCATTGTCCAAGGTTCAGTCTTATATTCACTTGTCTAGTCCTATGGGTCAAGTACAAGGTCTTGAAATTATCAAACATGGTCAATGGTTTAGTTTGGTATAGGTTAATTATAAAAGGTTATTATTATGTCATTAATATCATAATATCATCATCTAACATTTTATTTTACTCTCATATGTAAAAAATCACATTTTGGCCACCTTTTGGCCCATGTGGAAGAGTTAGATGTACAATTCCAAGAAGATAACATTTTAAGAAGATTAAAAACATCTATGATGTCAAATATTGGTTAAATAATGTTTAGGAATAGTTAAGGTCTGACAATATCTATAGTTCAATGCCTAAACTTGGTAAAAGGACACTTTACAAGCACTTGTACGACCTTTCAAGATCATTTCTCAGTTGTAAATGGTTTGGAAGTGTCCTTTGAGATCCCTTAGATCATTTTAAAAAAATTTAAATTTTTTTAAATCAAAATAAAACTAAAGACACCTTTTCTCCTCCATCACTACCTTCAGAAGCTCAAAAAGGCAAATTTGAACTGAATGGTACGACTAGGAAAGAGAGAGTTATGAGCTAAAAATTTGGATATTGTTAGGGGTCCTAGTAATATTTAAATCAGTGTCATTATTTTTCATATTTATGTTTTATTATCTATGAACAAATTCTAAAAGTGACCATAGGTCACTATGGCCTATTCGTCTAAAAGGGGTCTATTCTTGCACCTATTTCTCCACTTCAAAAAATCATGAAGATGAATGGTTTTAAAGGTTGTTTTTAAAGGTCAGATATCTCCCTTTCATGGTGGTTTCATCATCCAAATCATATCCATGAGGTGCCTTCACTTGGAGGAAGAGTCTCTTGATGAACACGTTGTTCTAGTGGATCTTGCTACAATTTTATGTTTTGTATTCATATTGGTCACTCTCAAAGGTTTATAATGCTTCATTAATCATGGAATATCCATTATGTTCATGGAGTTAATCTGATTTTGTCTAATATGTGTTTTTGTCCATGTTCTTCAAGTGTGTCTGCTCTTTAGAACATGGTCTGTGTTTAGACAATCTACTGGAGGTTTGATTGACAATTTTGGATCAAATATTAGGAACACATCATTATATAAAGTTATTAAGATCATATTTCACTATTGGAAGCATGAGAGGATCAATATAAGAGTCTAAATACACCATCTAATAATAATTCATAACTATTTCTTCAACATACATGCATGTACAAAATGTAAGAGTAGATGGGAGATCTTCAAAGTCATAAATGAGATTTGATATCTTCATGAACTCACATGGTATTAATTACCTCACTTCTGTCATCAAATTTTTCAAACTGACTAGATGCTCTAAAAGAGACCCAAAGATTCTATAGAAATAGGTGACTACACCTATAGGTCCGTACAAACTAGTCAGAAAGGTAAGCTGAAGGTAGCATGATATTTGGCCTTTAAGATCTATGATGCATTAAAATAATTACAAATGAAGTGTCATTGTTTGAAAAGTTTTAAAATCTCAAGAGCAATAAGTGGATCTTTATAGCCTATATAGTCAAGTAGAGACCTACAAGCCCTAATCTTGTTGGCCCTGATTATGGATCAAATCACATCAAGCCAACACAAAAACAATCCACATAAGAGAGACTAACCTTAGGATATAAATAAGATAGTTCTCTAACTCTTCAAAGAACACTTAGGTGATTGAATAGTCCAATTAAGGACAATGGAACTGAGTACATAGTTAAAAGACCACCTATAGGTCTATATGAAATAAGCAGAGGAAAAGTAATTTGAAAATGACATCAAGGAGTTTGCAAACCCTGCATATATAATAGAATCAACTACTTTGGTCTAGATCCTTCAAGCATTATGGCATGTGAAAGGAATGAGTTCGAGATATTGAAATTCTTATATACAACCCTAATGAGCACCTATAACCAGGCCATGTAAGGTGTGAGCATCAGTGCATAATTGGAGAAGGGTAGAGGTGTTGAGAAATGATTTGAGCCTAAAATGGAATTTTAAACAATTTCAAATAGCCAAAGGAGGACTTTTAATATGAGTGTAAGGTCTAAACACCTAATACAGTCATGCCTCTAATAGACACCTATAGGCCTACTTAAGGATCAGCTGTCAGGGAAACCACGAACAATAAACATGCTCTGATCCCTACTGAGTCAGGATCTTGCTCTACCAATTAGAACACATGTGATTACTTCTTGTATTAGCAACTAAACACGGAATTATACCAGAATCAATAAGTAACTAGAAATATGAAACAACACAGGAATATGAGAGACAATACACAATTGTATTAATAATCACTCAGAAGAATATACAATAAGGAAGATGCCACTTCTTCCTCCACCTCAAAGGTTCGCCACACCTCAAGACCTTCTTCCCTCTCTCTCTCAGTCCCAACAATCAACTCCAATATAGAATTGATGTTCACCTCTCCAACCAGTCAGTAACACGCTGCCAGTTCACCATGTACACAACCGTACTCCAAGTAGATCTCCTGCTCTCTGCTGCTACCTGCAAATCACTAGACCTTACTCACCATGTAGATATCTCTACACCCCTAAAGAACCCTTGTCCTTGCCTCACCAAGTCCTTATGATTCTTCAACCATTACCCCAGTGGATCAGCTCCTTGACCTTGCAGACCTTGCAACTCTCCCTGATCATACACACTCAACACCCCTTGGAACTAGGAGGAGCTACACTAGCTCTCTCTAAAAGCTCTATGGCTTTCTAGCACACTTTTACAATACAATCATGAGTCCATATATAGATCTCATCCAAACAATAATTAGACAATAATACAATAATTAAATCTGTAGCTCTCAGTCTAAAAAATAGCTCTAAACATGCAAACACTTGGTTCGTCAACCAACTGCCCGTAACATACTCGCAGCTCGAACCACTGGTGATCGACGCTGGTCCCTGACTGCTTGGGGGTGCCGACACCGGCCGATCCATGACCGACGTCGATTGCCTTCCTATCTCCCTCCTGCCATCGTCGGTTGTCCTGACTGACGCCGATGTTTGTGACACTCTGCAACTCTCCTGCAACCTCCATAACTTCTCCTGTTTGCATCCTAGTAAAGCTTTTAGCTCCACAACCTAACAATCTCCCACTTGGAGATAAACAGCTGCACCTGTACCTATATTTGTATCCCATCTAATCTATTTCTTGGTTTGTATCCCTCTTCAAGATCAATCCTGAAGACCAACCACCACACAACCTATGATGCTATACCTGTCATTCAAGTAACCTGCCACATCTGAACCTACACATCCATGTAGTGAAGAACTTGACCCTACGTAACAAGAATCCCTGCTGCTAGTCCCATTGAACTGCCCTCCAGTACTCCTTCCCCGAATTGGCTCCATACTTTTCGACAACCCCCACTGAATGGGAAAACTCAGGTCTACAATAGACCTCATGTGATTTTGAACCCTGTTTCAAGCTAAGCTTGAACTGTCCAGCCATTGGTGTGCTTACCGATTCTGCATCATGCGTAATGAACCTCGCCAACACCATCTTCACATCATCTCCCACTGGAGATAAAATCTCCATGTCTCTTATGCCAAAGAATTTTGCTGCTCCAAATTCCTCATGACACACCTCTGAACTAACCTTACCTTTTAGCTCAGCAAATCCCTGTATGTACAAAAACCTGCTAGCAAACCATCCACATACAGTAACTGGATAATGTCGTGACTCATCATCCACCTGGTAAGAACAAAATCACAATAGTTACACTGACATTGACTGAAGCCATGCTTAGTCATCCACCTGTCAAACTTGTACCACTGTCCTACAGCTTCTTCAAGACCATATGCCTTGGCCTTCTGTCTCATGTATCCATCTACTCTCTTCTATAAAACGAGAATCCATCTCTCTCAGTGCTTTCTTCTAGCTGACAACTCTACCAACAAATACCTGTTTGGTTCTTCTCCAAGGACTCACACTCCTCATCCATGCCAAGCTCCCACTATATCTGGACTCTACCTGCATTGCCTCTTCACGTCCTCCTGGTTCTCGACCATCAGTAAGCAATATAAAGAAGGTGAATAACAAATATGAGGTTCACTTACCTCTTTTGACCTCCACATGAGCGTTTGAGACTTGCTATCTGCCCAATATCCATTCCAGTGACCGATCTCGGCCATCTCCTAGTCTGCTCCCGACTGATGTCAGTTCCCTACATTGACCTTGACTGCCGATGTCGTCTCCCTGGCCAACGCCGGTATCCTTTCTGCCGATGTTGGTTCCTTCATGACCAACGTTAGTCTTCCTATTGCTGATGTCGGTTACTGAGTGACCGACGTCGGTACCTGTGTTCATCTGTGAGTGATAACTTTTTACCCGCGAGCTCTCCATGGATCAAAATCCTAATCAAATCAACCCTGCTCTGCTCAGAATAATTTAGTTCTCTCACCTGATCTCTGTCCGTCATCTCCTCCATGAACACCAAGGCTTTCCAGTTCTTTAGCTTGTCAAAAACATCTATCTTCTGCTTCAGAACCTGCATTCTCCTTCTACATATGTGACTAAGCCTATGAAGCCACATCTTTGCAACAGAAGGTGAATCAACAATATAAGTAGATAGATAAAGAATACCTACTTTCTTACCACCATCTAATTCAAGTGTATCCACTGTGAGAGTTACAGTACATCTCCCATCACCCAAATTTCTTGAAGAAATTAGACTCATCTCCAAGACTGGTACCTGCATGACTTCCTTCAACCACTGTGTGTCATCCATCTGTAATTTTAGCTTCACTTCCCCTTTGCCAATCATTTGTCAAGGCTCACCAGCTCTTCTCCATGGGACTGCATGGAAAGAGGCAACATAATCTGTTATCCAAGATTCAACTTTATCCAAGAAACCGCCCAAAGCATCCTGTGCAACAACACCTGCAACGTCTGCATCTTCAGTTCCTTCATGCTGATCTGCTACCAACCAACAATATCTTTTTCTCTGCTCTTTCTTTCCATCAATCAGACCATTCATGCTATTTAGTTTCTCCATTCGTAGCTTAATTCTTTTTGCCATTGCTATACTCCCACTCAATCAGAAACCCCTGTGAGTAACTTGTAATCAACAAATACTACCAGATCTGAAACCACCTGTTAGTAAACCCAACCAAAATCTCTGATACCACGTGTCAGGGAAACCATGAACAATAAACATGCTCTGATCCCTACTGAGTCAGGATCTTGCTCTACCAATTAGAACACATGTGATTACTTCTTGTATTAGCAACTAAACATGGAATTATACCAGAATCAATAAGTAACTAGAAATATGAAACAACACAGGAATATGAGAGACAATACACAATTGTATTAATAATCACTCAGAAGAATATACAATAAGGAAGATGCCACTTCTTCCTCCACCTCAAAGGTTCGCCACACCTCAAGACCTTCTTTCCTCTCTCTCTCGGTCCCAACAATCAACTCCAATATAGAATTGATGTTCACCTCTCCAACCAGTCAGTAACACGCTGCCAGTTCACCAAGTACACAACCGTACTCCAAGTAGATCTCCTGCTCTCTGCTGCTACCTACAAATCACTAGACCTTACTCACCATGTAGATATCTCTACACCCCTGAAGAACCCTTGTCCTTGCCTCACCAAGTCCTTATGATTCTTTAACCAGTACCCCGGTGGATCAGCTCCTTGACCTTGCAGACCTTGCAACTCTCCCTGATCATACACACTCAGCACCCCTTGGAACTAGGATGAGCTACACTAGCTCTCTCTAAAAGCTCTATGGCTTTCTAGCACACTTTTACAATATAATCATGAGTCCATATATAGATCTCATCCAAACAATAATTAGACAATAATACAATAATTAAATCCGCAGCTCTCAATCTAAAAAATAGCTCTAAACATGTAAACACTTGGTTCGTCAACCAACTACCCGTAACATACTCGCAGCTCGAACCACAGGTGACCGACACCGGTCCCTGACTGCCTAGGGGTGTTGATGCCGGCCGATCCATGACCGACGTCGGTTGCCTTCCTGTCTCCCTCTTGTCATCGTTAGTTGTCCTGACCGACGCTGGTGGCTGTGACACTTCACAACTCTCCTGCAACCTCCATAACTTCTCCTGTTTGCATCCTGGTGAAGCTTTTAGCTCCACAACCTAACATCAGCTCATTCTTTAAGATGAATAAAAGAGATAGAGGTGTTTGAAAATGATTTGAAATCAAATGAAGACTGAAAACTAAGCCAAAGTATTTTGGGGAGATCAGTGATGAGAATGATAAAGTCCAAGCCCATAGAGAATTTAGTCAAATGACCCTAAGAAAAGCACCTATAGGTTGTAAGATAACATAGGTTGGTCCTAAGCCTAAAGGGAAGAACAAATATGATACTAAAGATCTGAGGTTTACATCAATTGACATAAAGAGTCATTTTAACACCAAATAATATGATGTGGAGGATTGATCAATCTAGGTTTCAAAACTTCCATACATAGTTAAAAGGCAACCTACAGGTATGCCTATTCTCCATGAGAGTCCTAATTGAGTGAGGTATGTGGAGAGATCTAAAGGAATGAAATTTGTTGATCCTAGTTTCATAATGTTATTATGGTCTTCATAGAATCCTTAGAATCTAGTGAGAGAAATGGAATGTTGGTGAAATTCTGTCTAAGACCTAATAAAGCCTAAGATATACACAGTCACAAGAATTGATGTTTTGAGGTTTTTATAGGTAGAGTCACACCTTATGATTTGGTATAGATGGTTTTAATGAGTGTAAAAATTCATTCATGATCATTTCAAACACACAAAATTAGTATATATACTCATTTTTTTGTCTTAGATCTTGCCCACTCCATTGGCAAGTGGCAGTCTTGAGACTAAGGGGGTTGTCTAGATTAAAAGCATAAAATAATCATTTAAAACACCATGTATAGCCTTAAGGTAATGAATATACATTTATTCCTAGTATTAACACATCTCTAGGTGGGAACAACACTTATTTTTTAACTTAAATGCCCTTGAGGGATAGTAAGGAGATGACAAGCCTAAACCCCAAGTACCATAGCTAGTACACTAGACTTATACAGTGAGCTAATAGTCACTACCAAATAATGTTTAATCATGGGTAGGGTTATTTTGGATGTTTATAAACATATACCGGTAGTTAAAATTAGTTTTAAGACCCAAAACTTAGATTAAACCTCTCTAAAGTCCAAAGAGAGCTAAACATGCCACATGAGGAACAAATTTACACACTCATACCATCTATCACAATTTGAATGGGAAGATAATCCATTTTGGATTGTTGAGGAGGTCAGTAAATAATGTTTTCCATGTGGAAGGAGGTCCATTAATGATCTATTATTTATGAACAATCCTTAAGACTGCCAAGTCTGCCTATTCTCCATGAGAGTCTTAATTGAGTGAGGTATGTGGAGAGATCTAAAGGGATGAAATTTATTGATCCTAGTTTCATAATGTTAGTATGGTATTCATACAATTGTTATAATATAGTGAGAGAAATGAAAGGTTGGTGAAATTTTGTCTAAGACCTAATGAAGCCTAAGATACACACAGTTACTGGAATTGATGTTTTGAGATTTTTATAGACACAATCACACCTTGTGATTTGTTATAGAGTTTGTTAATGAGTGGAAAAATGCATTCATCATCATTTCAAAGCCATAAAAGTAGTAGATATGCCCAGTGTTTTGTCTTAAATCTTGCCCACTCCATTTACAAGATGTAGTCTTGAGACTAAGGGGTTTGTCTGGACTCAAAGCATTAAATAATCATTTAAAATACCATGGATAACCTTAAGGTAATGGATAGACATATCTTCCCAATTTAAACACACCTATAGGTGGAAATAATAATCAATTTTTAATTTAAATGCCCTTGAGGAATAATAAGGAGATGACAAGCCTAAACCCCAAGTACCCTAGCTAGTACACTAGACCTATGTAGTGGGGTAATAGTCACTACAAAATCATGTGTAATCATGGGTAGGGTTTATTTTGATGTGTTTGAACATATGCCAGTAGTTAGAATGAGTTCTAAGACCCAAAGCATAGATTAAACCTCTCTCAAGTCCAAAGAGAGCTAAACATGCCTCCCGAGCAACAATTTTACACACTCATGCCATCTGTCACACTTTGAAAGGGAAGCTTATACATTTGGGATAGTTGAGGAGGTCAGTAAAGAATTTTTTACATGTGGAAGGAGGTACATTTGTGATCTATTTATGAACAATTGTTAAGACTCTAAATAGGTCTTACACCCTCCTAAAACTATGATAGTGACCAGTCAAGGAAAATAGACCTCAAAAGAACATATAATCCCACAATTTACCCCTAAAACCTCTTGTATGTTGTTGAGGACTCCAATAATTTTATACATATGTACTTTTATGATCATGTCCCTTGTAGGGACTACTACAAATGCCTTATTTTATGTGTTTTTTAGTGTTTTTTAAGTGTTTTAAAAGGGGAAAAATTTAAAATCATTGGATGAGGTCATTTTGGATGTGTCCTAACTAATATATTGTATAACCATGAATAGGAGATTTTGGATGTGATCAAACAAGGCCCTTTTTCCAAGGTATCTCAAACAACCTCAAATGAGACTAGGTGACAAGGTGATTTCTTGGTTTCCATACTTCCACAGGGTCTTAGGACCTCAATATTAATATGGAGGTTGGTGATGGAATATTTAAATTAAATGACATGATTTTGGATGATTTTAAACATGTGGTAGAGGTCAAGAGAAAGAAAATGGTCTAAAATAGAGTGATTTCAAACCATTTGGAGCTACTGTAAAAACATATAAAATGTTACACTTGATAGGGGATTTATTTATTTAAATTAACTTGAGGTAATAATTTGATAATAAAACTTTGTGGGATCATAAAACCTAGCACTTAAAACCTCTACACAAAATTTTAGATCATTTGGAGTCACTGTGGAGGTGTATCCCCTGATTTTGGTAAAACACTTGGTAGATGGTTTTTGAACTTGAGGAATAACTACGTTAATAATTAGGCTACCAATTTTTTATAGGTGATGTAAAATGCATTATAAAATGTCTCTTAAAAATATTAGATCAATTTAATAAGTGGCATCCAAGTTATGACAATTTTTACAACTATTATGGAGCTAGAAAATAAATTTGTTGAGTCCGTAGATAGTTCATTTCCTTGCAAAAGATCTTTAGTAATAATTGGGTCGCCTAATTTGGTGATTTGAAATAAAATGTATCTTATAAATTTTTGTCCAAAATGTTATCTCAATTGGATAAGTGTAGACAAAGTTATGATAGTTATTGTAACTTTCACTTAGCGAAAAAATGCATATGTGTAGTTTGATGGTTCATTAACTTGCATAAGAGTTGTGGTAAGAATTTGGTTACTAAATATTGTGGGTTACTATAAAATTTATTTATCATGATATGTGTTGTTCCCAAAATTAGCTATGCTCATTTCTGGAATAACCCCTAGGAAACTTGTCTGTTTCATGTTTTTCACTCTCAGTTCATCTTTTGAGGCAAGTTTTTCTTGGTCTCATGTTTGCTCAACTGGCATCATTAAAAGTTCATGACGTTCCCTTGTTACAATTTCAGAAAAATGTGAAAATCATTACGATCTTGATGCACTTAGATGACAAAATTTTCATTTCTCAAAGTTGGTGTTGTCTTGTGTTTGTATGCAGGGGCAACAAATTTTTCCACCACTACATGTGGTTTTGATTTTCCATACAAAGGCAGCATTTTTCCCTGCCCTTGCATCCATCATGAAAGAGCAGTGAATTTTGCCACCCTTGCATCTTTTCTTCCGCTTCATGCAGGAGCAACAAATTTTGTCGCCCCTGCATCCCTTCTTTCAACCTCACATGCAGAGGAGGAAAATTTTCCTTCCCCTGCATGGTCTCGATTTTCATGCAGAAAACTTATGGCTGCATGCGCTGAGTGGTTGGGGTGATTTTTGCCCCCATTTAACCCCATTTGAATCTCATTTTCTTTCATTTCTTCCTTGTTTCTCCTCCTCCCTGCCCTTAGACGATCAAACGAGCAAGAGGAAGCGTGTTTTCATCAAATTTTAGCATCATTTCATGATTTTATGAGGTAGGGTTTTGGTTTTTATTTTGTTTTCCTTTTCCTTCTTTTTCTTATGTTATTTTTCTTTATTTCCTTTCTTTTCTAGTTTTTCTCATTTTTGTCTTCTCTTCCCTCCTTTTTTCCTACCAAAGATGCAGTTTGAGTGGGGAGAACCTTCCTCCTTCTTACACCCGTCGGCCTTTCTCTTCTTGTGTAATGGTGGTTAAAATTGCTGCCCTTACACATTCGACCTCTTCCCATGTAACAACATCAATTTTCACTGCCATTACTACCTTCCATTCTTCCTTGTGTAAGGGCGGTGAAATTCACCACCCTCATAGTTCTTCCTAGCCAACTCATGTATCGGTGGTGATTTTTGCCAGCCTTACATGAAAATTCCAATCACGTGTATCAGCAGCAAAATTCACCATTGATGCACATCTGACTACCCAACCTTGTGCATTAGCGATAATTTTTGCCATCGATGCACCTCTAAATTTCCAATGTGTATAGGTGGTGAAATTTACCGCTGATGCACATCTGACCTTCCACTTGCATCGGCAATGAAATTCACTGCTGATGTAAACTTTTCTACCCTGATGTGCACAGGTGTAAATTTTTGCCGCCTATGCACAAAGACCATCCTCCACATGCAAGGGCAACAATTTTTACTGCCCATGCATGCCTTGCCTCTATTTTTACTAACTCTAGGAAATTTTCATTTTTCTTATTTTTCAAGCTCGTTTCCCTTTCACTCTCTGACCTGATCACTCCTTAGCCCTTTTAAGCATGTTTACCTGATCATGATCACCCAACATGTAATCCCAGACTGACAATATTTTGCCTAATTATGTGATCCTGACTCTTATAATAGTTTATCCTCAAGATCCTTCTTCGTCAAAATACTTTTGACAAAGGCTCATCTTGATGACCGAGATATGTCCAAAGAATTTGAAGATGATAAAGTATCAATATCAAGGTGTTTATCCAATCACCTCGATCACTTCTAATGTCAATGACATTAGGGATATAGAGATCGGGCACATTGAAATGTCCGAGTTCGTAGAGAGAACCAAGGCAAACAATCTAAGCTCTAAAATTAAGAAGATTTTTGAGAGCAATATTCATCTAGTCTCCTCTTTTCTTGTGGTGGCTCATCACACTGAGTTCATTCTCTAGTGCAATTAGTTCTATAACAAAGATACCAGGGTTGTGGTAGATGCTAGTGTCAATATAGTAATTCAACTAGACCCTGAGTTCATTGATAAACTGTTCATGTGCCCTCTTGCTATTGAAATGTTGAAGATCAAATTCGTTAAAGCACAAAAAGAATATGATAAAGATCCTGAGAAGGTGAAGAAGGTGATCAACAATAGGTGGCTCAAAACTTCTAGAACAAATTCATCTAGATGGCCACAAAACTTCTCAAGGAGTGATTTTATTGAAGAAGTTTGCGACTTGATTACTCTTCTCAATAGAGTATGAGGTTTATCTTCTTCTTCTTAGTTTCATGAGTGGATGTATCCCTTCATTAAGATAATCCTCTAGGGCAAACAAGTAATCTTCTGAGGGGAACAAATCAGTAATGCTCTACATGAGCAATTGACAAAAGTGTCTACTACCTCAAAGTTCTACATGACTTCATACCTAGTATACATTGCAGCTTCAATGAGAACCTTTCCAGGCTTAACATTAGAGGGATATAGGAAAACCACCCCAGTATATCAATATTATCCTCAGATAACATTGAAGGTTCAATCCATCATTTTATGAGGGTAAATGATGCTTTCTTTGCGGTATTTTTGTGTCTTTTTGACCCTCAATTAGAATAGAAAAGAGTATCAGATAAAGCTTGGACCATTGTGAATGACTTCAACTGTATGTTCTTGTAGTTCCCTACTTTTTGTTATCTATGGGTTGGCTTTTTCCAAAGCTATCCCTATATGATCCCAAGATTTTTCTTAGATAAATTGGTCTTGATGGAGCTATGTAGGCAAATTATTGTCGTACATAATAAGCAGATGGAACTCAAGAAACCCAGTTTCAAAGTCCCCATTGAAATTCAAAGGTATTCAGTGTTGACCACTACAAAAGCTAGGGCAACGGAGACCAAAATACAACTTGTGACCATGAAGCATTTCAAAAGGAGGCCGAATTTTGACTACAGAGGTTTAAAAGACATGATCAGGAGGAAAACCCAGTTCCATGAGCCCATGATCGAAGATGTCTAGATAGATTTAAGGACAGTGGAAGCTATTAAGAAGATGGACTACAATAGACTATCTCTTGATCAAATAAAATATTTGGGGCTCACATATGTCCCTACAAATCTAGTAGATGATGGGCACCTGATCAATAACAAGTATCATGCTGAACAAATTGCCAATGCTCCTCTTCCTCTGATATAATGGTTTCAGAAAGAGTTGACCTCCTTATAGATGAGATTTGAACCAATATTGGCAAACACCAATGATTGGTTATCAAATAAATGAATCACCTTAAAAGAGTTCATCACGAGATTAGAGGTTGAATTTCAAGAAGAGACAAAGAGAAGGGCAGAAAACCAAATGAAGAATAAAAGTGATGTTCTTTTTCCTTTTAAGACCCATAAGCCTAGGATCATTTTTGTATCAAATAAATCAAAAGTTGTAGAGAAAGAGCCAGAGACAATAATAGATAGAGGTAGAGAAGCAAAGCATCGAGGAACTAGCAGCAAGGTAGATGGCAATAAATGATAGGCTTGCAAGTCAACAGGGAATGGAAACTCTATCTCTGTAAGAGGGTGCATAGCCAAATGCAAGAATTTCTTCTTCTCTGCCACACTCACCTAGTGCACCTCCTTCGCCTATTTATCCAATTAGTATTCCCTCTTCTAGAGCCACCTCTCCTTCTAAATTTATTTTTGGTGACCCTCAAAGCACTTTTGGAGATGTTCTTCACTCATCAGGATCCATCCCTAGCTTGTCATCTCCATATTTTAATATTGGAGATAGTTCCACCTTTGACCATTCAGTAGTAGGTGTGGTTTTAATTGATACTATGCCCACTACACCTGTTGTTTCCACCAATAGCATAGGTGTTATCCCATTGATGCCAACTACAGGGACTGTTGCTTATATAAGTGCTTCTACTCTCCCACCATGGTTGTCAACTTTCACACCCAAAAAGAAAAAGCAAGCCATCTCTCTAGATGAATTTGACTTCAATAAAATAGTGTCGATGAAAGCTAAGACCCATAAGAAGCCAAAGATCATTTCAAAGATGATTGGAGATAAAGGGCACAAATTTTTGGAGATAGCTAAACCCCCACAGGATGTGACTCTTGAAAATTTTGAAATGAGCAACTACTCTATCTCTCGAGTTGAGTTAGGGAAGATCACTCATGAAGGCGCTAAGAGTGATTTGTAATCTGTGAAGGATATTATGATTTAAAAATCTGACAAGGAAAGAGAAATGAAACATCATTACAAAATAATGGTGGAGCAATTAACTACATTGATAAGGAGATTCACTTTTGCTCCAGAAGCAGTAGCTCCAGAGGCAATCTCCATAGATGATCCCATGATTCATAAAGTAGAAAGGACTTATCTAAAGGAGAAGTTACTTGAATATTATCTAGATAAGATGCATGCATAGGGGGTTTCCTTGTTCACAGAGTTGTCTAAGAAGACGGGTAAAATGAAGAAAGTAAGAATAGAATTAAATGACCTTATCAATACCATTTCTCAAGAGGTTGAAAGCATAGATAAATATCTTAGCAAATAGACAGAGATTAAGGAGCTCAAAATACGTATCCTAGTATCAATTGGCATCATTGTTGATAGAGATTCTTATATTGAAACTAAAGAATCATTGATATATAGGATCTGAATACTTAAGGAATTGATTAGCGACCTCGAATCTTCCAAGGACACTAGTGAACAAAGTGATATCAGTCTACTGCATAAATTGGTGGAGTTGCCTGTAGACTTACCTCTCAAGACAACCAATTCATTTCAGCAGAAGAAATGATCCATGAGTTTGAAGGTATGATCCAAAAGGAATTTGAGGAGAAAGCATTCTCAATGGCTTCTGTGGACAATATCTTAGATAATCAGTTAACTTTGGACAATCTGAGAACCAAGTTAACCAGTCATACCAAGTCAATCACAACAGTGAGAGATGCTACGGTTAGAGCTAAGGTGATCTTCAAAAATACTATTGCGCCAGATAGTATCGGGATTTAGGCAGCTATCGCCATGTACGATGCTCATCTAAAGAAGGTTGGTGACCAAAGTTGAACTATTATTCCATGATTTCTTCTCCATCCTTCTCATGCACTTTGTAATTTACTTGGGACATTTGCACATGTACTTTTGTTATATGTAATTACATGTAAAAATCTAGAAAAGTCCCAAAGTCAGCGGAGACTCAACTTTAACTAGGTTTTAATATTTAAATTTATTCTCAATTTTGAAGGATTTTCCCTATATATATAGAGGGAGCCTCTTTTGCAACATGGAGGACATATATATCTTTTTGATAATTGAGAGAAAAAACTCTGCCAAAATTGAGATGCATCCTGAGACTTTGATCTCATATTGTAAATCATATTTTCTTGAATGAATGAGAAGCAGGTTACTTTCAAACTTTGTGTTGGAATAGTTTACATTATCTAGGAGATCATTCTTATGTTCTTTTTCTTAATAATCTCTCATCTATTTGATTAAATAAGCAAAGTGTATGTGAAAATTATCTGAAGACGTTATGAAATTAATTATGAAGACTTTGAGCTGTTATAATTACCTTTAGTTTGTGTTTTCCATGTTTTAGCAGAAAGGATATTAGAAAGGCTTTGAACTGCTTTTATCCTTTGTGATCTTACACTATGTTATAGTTTTAGGTGAAGACTCTGATCTGCACTTCACTCTACTATTACGTCTATTTCAAATTAGTAAGCGGAGCAATGAAAGACATTGTGCTTTTATGGGTTTCTCATGGATCTAGTTACTGTCTGAGAAGATTTCTTGCCATTTACTGAACCTCATTTTTGAAAGAAGAGAAATGCTCTGAATCATCAACCAGGATTTTTATTTTGCCTGATAAACATCATCTCTGAAAAAAGAGAGATAGATGGTGTAATCTCACCCTCAAGTCTATTCTTAGTTCATATTAATATATAAGTATTTTAGTATAGGGAACCTCCCCTTGATGAGAGGAGAGATTTATCTCACTATGATGTGGTAACCCACACTTTCTGCCATATAAATTTCCTTGTACTGTGGTTGATATACCCATTTTACTATCAATTAGTTGACGATAAAATATTCACCCAACAGCTTTTAGTGACTCTGTTGGGGACGTTACGTGTAGTCTGAAACCTCATGCTTCAAATTGAAGCAGTTCCTATCCTTATCTATTTCCATTTTATATCCATTTCCATTATATATCCTTATCCATACTCTGGTAGCTCCACACTCTACCTTCACATGAGCACGCACTTTGAAGCCTTAAGCATTTCTAGTACTTGTTTAGTTTTTCACTCTGGCAGATCTATCGTACACGTGAAGCTAGAGAGCTCAAGGTATTATTGATCCTATATTCGAGTTAGTGCAGTGAAATAATTTTGAGATCTCTCCTCTACCATCTCACCTTTAGTGAACCAAGAGCTTCCCTCCTACCAACGTCAGATCTCCCATACCAGGTGAAGCTTTTAGTCTCAATACTAGTAGGGTTTTGTCTATACTTACCCCACCAAGATTTGTTATCCCTCCATTTAATCGACATATCATCGTAGTCTAAGGCCCTTGGGGAAACTCCTTTGGTCCTCTCAATCTATCCCCACCTTTACACAAACTACCTCATAGTTTAAGAAAAAAATTCTAAAATTCTATGGTGACGGGAAGGTTCATCCTGATGAGCATATTGTTGCCTTCTCCATAGCATGTGGTGTGATAGGCATGGAATATGAAGATATAGTGGTGAGATTATTTGTAGAAACTTTGCAAGGCACTGCTACCGACTGGTTCTATCACCTTCAAGCTCAAATTATAACTGATTAGAATATGCTCAAGGCCAAGTTTGAGGATACGTTCAAACCCACTGAAGATGTACATGCCTTTTTGGCTTAGCTTATGCAAATGAAGAAGGAGCCTCATGAGCCTATGAGGGATTTCATAGTAAAATTCAATAATCTGAAGAATTGAATTCCTACGAATGCTCAACCTACACTAGAGAACCTCAAGTGCTTTTTCATCAACTCGTAACTTCCTAAAATAAGTTTTTTGTTGAGGTAGGTCAGTCCTATGGATCTCACTGTAGCTCAAATTTTGTCTACTTAGATTGAGGATGATCTTATTCTGGCAAGTAAGATTAAGAAAGATTCTAATAAAAATAATTTTTTTTCATCTGTTGAAAGTTCTTCCATGAGCACCATAGATCCTATGGTGCAAAAGTTGACAAATAAACTTCTAGCCTTAAAAAGACAATTGGCCCAAGGTATGTCTGATCCTCCTTATCAAAATATGCCAAGGAGGACATTTCAAAACAAGTCATATCAAGGCAATGCTACCAAAAATCAAGGACAACCAAATCACCTATCTCCCCCATAGGGGAAACTTGCCATTGAAGCAACACCAACCAACTCAGTAGTTGGTTACCTTGAAGCTGAACATGATTCCTCGCTCCAACCTGAGTTGGACCAAGATGAAGACACTAATCTCTTTGTAGAACAAGAAGAAGAATTAACTGGCGACTTCAACATTGATTTTTTGGATTATCAGGATGAAGTTGGAAGTAAAGGAGAAGTGTTTGATGGATCGTACGCTATTTTTACTAGGTCTCAGAACCAGTCAGCTCAACAAGTTGATAAAGAAAAAGTAGGAGTAGAACCTCAGCTAGTAGTTTTGATCGCTAAACGAGGGAGTTCACTGCCTTTCCAATCAAAAGACCCAGTGACTAATAAAAAAGTTAGTACCTCAAACTGTCCCATACCTTCTACTTTTATCTCTCAGACCAATGCCACACCCTATAAAGATCAAGATGATGGGCTTCCCTCCTCTGTCTCTAGTTTATTTCATTTATTTGATATAATTGATCATGATAAAAAGACCAATATTCAAATGACTAAGATTGAGTACTTGCGAGCCAATCCTGAACAGTTTGATAGGCTGGCCAAATATGTAAAAAATAAAATTGTCCCTTTAGGACAAAATTTTTCAAAGGCAACTCATGATTCTTCCAAGAACAAATACACCCAGAATAATCTTGTCACTACTCCTCTTGTCACCCTTGAGAAAATAGAGCCTCTCTATGTTTCCCTTCTGATAAATGTTTATAAGTTGAGTAATTGAATAATAGACTCTGGAGCTTTTGATAATTTTATGCCCACCAAGGTAGCAGATTCTCTTGGTCTTACTTTAACTAAGACTTTTGGTAGATGCTTCTCTATGGAGAATAAGCAAGTACCACTCCTAAGTCAAATCAAAGATGCTCAATTTATATTTGTAGCTTTTCCAGAGAAGATGATCAAAATGACAGTCTTAATAGCCGATGTTCTAGCCTCTTATGGCATTCTGCTCAGGCACAATTTTTGCAAGGATGTAGGCAGTGAATTGAATATGGACCTGTCTGAAGCAAGGATACATATTGAAGGTGTTATGAAGAAATTGCTTCATGAGAAAGAGTCAAAATATATAGTCACCTAAACATCAGATCTCGAAGCTCAAATTTTGTTTGAATCATCGAGAATGGGTAATTATTTCCTAACTACTGAAGATGTTTTCATCTCATCAAATGCAAATCCTTTTAGTGACAATTCAGAAAATTCAGTTGCAAAGTCAAAAAAATTGTCAAAGCAAAGTTCAGACAACCAAAAATATTCCCTGAATAATGAAGAGGAGTTTTTGAAAGGATCAAATTTTGATGATGTCTGGATTTTAGAATTTGATGGCAGTTGCTCTTCTACCGGTTCTGAAGCCGAAATTGTTTTGATCTCCCTTCAAGGAGAATTTTTTTTATTCATATAAGCTATAGTTCAATAACACTAATAACACTGCTGAGTATGAGTCTTTGCTGCTTGGATTAAAAACTATTCATGCTAAAGGTATTAAGGCTCTTCACGCCCTTGGAGATGATGAACTGGTAGTTTGTTAGGTAAAGAATCTATACCAAACAAAAAATGAAAGATTGCAACATTATCACAATCTTGTATGGAAATGTATTGAAACTTTTGATGCTTTCAATATTTATGTTGTGTCGAGAGAATGCAATGAACGCATAGATTCATTGGCTGTCTCTGTAACCCTCATGGTTCCCCATAAGGATTTTAAAGGGAACAAGTACACTATCGAGCTAGTCTTTCAACCAAGCATACCCAATAATTCCAACCATTAGCAAGTGTTTAACAATGACAATCAAATCATTGCTTTTTTGGAAAAGAGGGATAGTTTTGAAGATTTTTATTTTGAAGGAAGCGAATCTCCACCACAGAAATCAATCCTCAAAGTAAATTCTAAAATCGGTAAAGAGTTCCTTCAACTCAAGGGAAATAAAAGTCCAAAAGATTTGGTTTCTCTCAAGAAATTATTTGATAAGCAAGATAGATATGTCAAGCAGTGACAAGTGGATTCAAATTCCTCCAAGGAATTTGATCAGGTGAATTTGAGTACAACATAAAATCCCAAAATAGTCAACATTGGTAATTGTTGCACTTTTAATGAAAAGCTAAAATTTGTTGCTCTTCTTCACCGATACATTGATGTTCTAGCATATTCTTACAATGATTTGAAATCTCTCAGCCCTAAAGAGATCCAGCATGAAATTCCTCTTAAGGTTGGTTCATTATTTTACAAGCAAAAACAAAGGCAATACAATCCCAAGATATTAGGTACTATTTTTCGAGATCCAAAAAATGCTAAATGCAAGAATTATTTTTCTAATCCATCATTCCACTTGGATTGCTAACATAGTTTCTATAAGAAAAAATAATAGAGAAATTTGTATCTGTGTCAATTTCAGAAACCTGAGTCAATCTTTTTTTAAAGATAACTACCCTCTGCCCATCATGGACCAAGTGTTGCAAATGGTGACTAGTTCAGAAATGTTATCAATGCTAGACAATTTTTTTGGAAACAATCAAATAGAAGTCAATGAAGCAGATCAACATAAGACTACTTTCACCATGCCTTGGGGCACTTTTGCATACCGTATAATGCCTTTTGGTTTGATCAATGTTGGTGCTACCTTCCAAAGAGTAATGGATCTTGTTTTTAGAGATGAAATGGGAAAGTTTATTGTGGTATTTTTCAATGACTTGACCATTTTTTCCAAACATCATCCCGATCATCTGCATCATCTACAACAAGTGTTGGAACGCTGTCGACAAATGGTATTTCTCTTAATCCCAAGAAGTCAATTTTTGGGGTTACAGAAGGTAAGCTTCTCGGTCACACTGTATCCAAAGAAGGTATAAAAATTGACTCAAAAAGAGTCAAATCTATCTAAAATCTTGCTCTTCCATTTAGTAAGACTGCAATTCATTCTTTCTTCAGGAAGGTGAATTTTTTATGAAGATTCATTTCAGCATTTGCAGAGATGACTCACCACATTATGGACATGATGAAGGGCAAAGCCACCTTTCGATGGACTGCAGAAGGCAAGTCAACATTTGAAGACATTAATAAAGTGATTGCCCATGCACCGATTCTAGTTTGTCTAGATTAACCAAAGACTTCATAATATACAACTATGCTTCCGAGCATACACTTTCAACTATTTTGGTTCAGCAAAATAAAGAGGTTGTGAAATCTCCCATTTCATTCATGAGTTGTCCCCTCAAGGCTCATGAATTAAAATATTCAAATATGGAGAGGCATGCTTATGTCGTGGTTAAGGTGGTAAAGCATTTTAGATTTTATATCCTAAATTCACATACTGTGGTTTTAGTGCCTGATACAACAGTCAAGTCCATTCTAACGCAATAGGAGTTTGGTACTAAAAGAGAAAATTGGATTGCTAAGATTTAAGAGTTTGATCTTAATATGAAACCTACCAAACTTGTGTGGGAAAAAGGGCTCTGCCAGTTGATTGCTGATAATATCTCCAAGAAAATAAAAAATAAAGAAATAAAGGTCGAAGACGTGCCTATGGTTCTCTTCGTCACTACTACTGATGAGTGGTATTCTAATATTGTTCACTTTTTTACCTATGGTGAGTGTCCCACTCATCTATCCTACAAAGAAAAAAGGAATGTTAAGCTAAAGGCTGCTACCTATGTCTTGTGGGATAATGGTTTGTACAAGAGAAGCCTTGATGGGGTATTTCTTCACTGCATCGATAAGGCACAACAAGGTAAACTTTTGGAGTCCTTCCATAATTTGGCTTGTGGAGGATATTTTTCTACACCAGTGACAACTCATAAAATTCTATGAGCGAGGTATTATTAACCTACAATATTTCAAGATGCTTACAAATGGGTGCGAAGGTGTGAATTGTGTCAACAGTTCATCGAGAAACCTAAATTGGTCGTGTTACACCTCAAGCCAGTGGTGATTGAATAACCTTTTCAATAATGGGGTATCGATTTCATTGGCACAGTCAACCCATCTTCAAGTGCCGAACATGACTATGTTCTCACTGCAACTGACTATTTTACCAAATGGGTGGAAGCCATTCCAACTAAGCAAGCTACTTCAGAAGTGGTATATAATTTTTTAAAAGAAAATATTATTTCTCAGTTTGGGGTTCCAACTAATATTGTAGCAGATAATGCAACCTATTTCTCTTCTCATGAGATTACCCATTTTTGATTTTATTATGAAATTACCCTCTCCCACACTTCTGGTTATTTTCCACAAGGAAATGGCCAAGCACAATCTAGCAGCAAGAATCTGGTTACTATTATCAAGAAATTGGTAGATGATAATTAGAGGACTTGGAATAAAGCATTATTTGAGGCTTTGTGGGCAAATAGGATTACCCCCAAGAGGGCAATAGGCATGTCACCATTCTAACTTCTATATGGTTTGAATGCAGAGATACCAATCACCCTAGAACTACTAGCACTCAAGTTGCCAAAGACAATCGAAGATTCAACCTTAGACAATTCTATTGATAAAAAGATCATGTGCCTAATCGAATTAGATGAGAAATGAACCATGGTGGTGGACTAGATTACTACACACCAAAATTAGCTGAAGAAACTTTTTGACAAAAGGGCAAGGATGTGTGATTTTCAAATTGGAGATCAAGTCTTGTTGTGGGACAAGAGGAGGAAACCAAAAGGAATGCACGGTAAATTTGATTCTTTGTGGAGAGGTCCATTTACGATTCGTCAGGTTTGTGGTAAAAATAGCTTTTTGCTAGAATATCAAAATGGAGTGCCATTCTCACTGATTCACAGTGGGCAACATCTGAAACACTTCAATCCTTGAAGTATTAGATGAGTTCACTTGTACATTTGTATAGTTTTCATGTTATTTATTTTCTTTTGGTTTTTTGTGTTTTTTTCTTTCTTGGCTTGACTACGTAGCCCAATGGCTTGGATCAAGGCACTTAGAGACTAGTTTCTACTCCCATCGATCAGTTTGATCAATGGAAGTTCCCCAACAGGAGCAAGATGTTGTCCCCAAAATTAGCTACGCTTATTTTTAGAACAACTCCTATGAAACTTGTCTGTTTCATGTTTTTCACTCTAAATTCATCTTTCGAGGCAAGTTTTTCTTGGTCTCATGTTTGGTCAATTGGCATCATTAAAATTTTGTGATGTTCCCTTGTTACGATTTCTCAAAAATGTGAAAATTATTACGATCTCAATGCGCTCATATGACAAATTTTTCATTTCTTAGAGTTAGTGTTTTCTTTTGTTTGTATGCAAGGGTGGAAAATTTTACCACCACTGCATGTAATTTTTTTGATTTCTTGTGCAAAGGCAGCATTTTGCACCACCCTTGCATCCATCATGCAAGAGCGGTGAATTTTGCAACCCTTGCATCTTTTCTTCCTCTTCATGCAGGGATGACAAATTTTGCCACCCCTACATCCCTTATTCCAACCTCACATGTAGAGGTGACAAATTTTGTTGCCCTTACATGGTCTCAATTTTTGCATGTGGCATTTATGGCCTCGCATATCGAGTGGTTAGGGGTAATTTTTCCCCCCATTTAACCTCATTCATACCTTATTTTATTTCATTTCTTCTTTGTTTCTCCTCCCTACCCCTGGATGATTAAGTGAGCAAGAGGAATCATGTTTTCATTAGATTTGAGTGTCGTTTCAGGATTTTATTAGGTAGGGTTTTGGTCTTTGTTTTGTTTTCATTTTCCTTCTTTTTTCATGTTGTTTTTTTAATTTCCTTTCTTATCTAGTTTTTCTCCTTTTTGTCTTGTCTTGTCTTCTTTTCTTCCCACTGAAGAAGTGATTTGATCAGGGAGAACCCTCCTCCTTCTTGCACCTGTTAGTGTTTCTCTTCCCATGTAATGGTGGCTAAAATCACCACCCTTACACATTCGGCCTCTTCCTGTGTAACAATGGTGATTTTTTCCACCATTACTACCTTCCATTCTTCACTATGTAAGGGCCCCAAAATTCATCACCCTCACAATTCTTCCTAGCCAACTCATGTATCGGTGATGATTTTTACTACCCTTACATAAAAATTCCAATCGTGTGTATCGATGGTGAAATTCACTGCCGATGCACATCCGACTGCCCAACCTTATGCATTGGCGGTGATTTTCACCATCAATGCACCTCTAACTTCCCAATGTGCATAGGTGATGAAATTCAACGCCGATGCACATCTGACCTTCCACTTGTATCGGTGGTGAAATTCATCATCGATGCAAACTTTTCTACTCTGATGTGCATAGGTGGCAATTTTTACTACCTATGCACAAAGACCATCCTCCACATGCAAGGGTGGTAATTTTTGCCGCCCATGCATTTCTTGCTTTCGTTTTCAATTCACCGTCAATGCAAACTTTTCTACCCTGATGTGCATAGGTGGCAATTTTTTTATACATAATAAAGTGTAAAGATAAGGCAGATAAAAGCATTTTCAAGGGAAAAGATAAGGCAGATAAAAGCATTTTCAGGGGAAAGGATAAGGCAAATATCATCGTGCTAAACTCTTAAATGAAAAAGACAAAATACAATGCCATTTTCAATTCCATTGCCTGCCTTATTCCAACGGGAATATATCATCATTATTATGAATGCAAAAATTAATTTTGCTGATCTATGGTTTTAGTCTTTAAAAAATAAAATGGGATCAAATATTTTTTCCATTTCAAGTGGAATGTAACATTAATATTTTTGAATGCGGTCTTTATAAAAGAAATTAGGAGTAATATATATTTTAATTTTAAAATGAATATGACATAGGAGAATTTCATTTGTCATCTAATTTCTTTTTATTTTAAAGAATAAAATAAAAGTAATTGTCTTTCCCTCTTTCTCATCTTAAAAAGAATATTATATTATTATAAATGGTATAATTATTTTTGTGTCGTCTTTTATAATATATGAAATTTAACATTATTATGAATGTTATACTTTCTTTTGTGTCAAGTCTCTTATAATATATTAAAATTGTTATATAAATAAATATAATTATGTATTATTCAATATGTAAACAACACTAAATTTTGGTAGGATCGAATTATAATTGTTTTTTTAAATAAATAAGAATTATTTATAATAATTTTTCAAATAAAACCTCTTATATAGAAACAAGAACAATTAAGTTTGTATATTTTCAATGATTTTGAATATATTTGAAAGGTGTTTTCTAAGTTTTGTAGTCTCATGTAATGTTTATTTAAATATATATATATATATATATATATATATATATATATATATATATATATTAAATTTATCTATATTTAACAATATTTTAAGTGTTATTTAAGATATAAGTTATATTGAGAATATTATATTTCATAAAATATTCATCCATAATACATCCATGCTTCACAGTTGTATTCTACCCAATAAATTGATTATAATCCCTTGTTAGGGTTTTGCAAGTGCAAAGGAAGTTTGTAGGCAAGGCAGTGATGGTGAGAGAAAGGAAAATATAGACAAAGAGCTAGAAGGGTTCCCCACCTATTACTAAGGTAGACACAAAAATTGGTGAGGATGGTATTGAACCACATAAAGAAACTCGTTTTCTTTCAAAAATAAAGGTGATGATGGTATTTGAACAAATATCTAACCAAAAGCCACAAAGGACCAAAGTGATTACTAAGAGGGATCTGCAGATGATTGACCAAAGGAAGAAAAATGGGTGGATGGATTTAGTATGATTATTGGACCATATCTTCCAAATAAATGGTTTGTTCTATGTTCTAAAACCCCATAAGATAAGGGTTTCAAAGATAAAATCAATGTTGGACACAAGAAACCATTATATGTAGAGGCACTTTTAAGTAAAGGATAAATTCAACCATTAACTACCACTAAAGACAACTGTACTGCCATTTTTGACAAAGAGAATCTTGAAGTGATATAGGAGAGGGAATATTGGATCTCTTTTAATGGAATGATATGTCAGTTTAATGACATTTGGCTAAGTCTACCTAACCTTCATAATTGGATAAGGGAATTGTTGACCAAATTTTGACCTCAAGTCAAAATTGGTCACCCCCTCTAGGTTGAAACTCCATAGGGTTGTAAAATGTTTTTCATGGTCTTGTCATGGTCTAAAATGGTCTTAAATAGTTCTATAAGGTCACATTTATCCTTGTCTAGCATTTTCCAAGGTTTGATCTTATGTTCACTTGTCTAGTCCTATGGGTCAAGTACAAGGTCTTAAAATTATCAAACACGGTCAAAGGTTTAGTTTGGTATAGGTTAATTATAAAAGTTTATTATTATGTTATTAATATCATAATATCATGCTCTAACATTTTATTTTACTCTCATATGTAAACAATCACATTTTGGCCACCTTTTGGGCCATGTGGAAGAATTAGACGTACAATTCCAAGAAGATAACATGTGAAGGAGATTAAAAAAATCTATGATGTCAAATATTGGTTAAATAATGTTTAGGAATAGTTAAGGTCTAACAATATCTTTAGTTCAATTCCTAAACTTGGGAAAAGGACACTTTACAAGCACTTGTACGGCCTTGCAAGATCATTTCTCAGTTGTAAATGGTTTGGAAGTGTCCTTTGGGAACCCTCAGATCATTTTAGAATTTTGTAACAAGTTTTAGATCAAAATGAAACTAAAGACACCTTTTCTCCTCCATCACTACCTTCATAAGCTCAAAAAGGCAAATTTCAACTGAATGGTACAACTAGGAAAGAGAGAGTTAGGAGCTAAAAATTTAGATATTATTAGGGGTCCTAGTAATATTTAAATTAGTTTATAAAGGAAGTTTGCAGGCAAGGCAGTGATAGCGAGAGAAAGGAAAATATAGACAAAGAGCTAGAAGGGCTCCCCACCTACTACTAAGTTAGACACAAAAATTGGTGAGGATGGTATTAAGCCACATAAAGAAACATTTTTTATTCCAAAAATAAAGGTGATGATCATATTTGAAAAAATATCTAACCAAGAGCCACAAAGGACCAAAGTGATTACTAAGGGGGATCTTCGGATGATTGACTATAGGAAGAAAAATGGGTGGATGGATTTAGTAGGATTAATGGACCAGATCTGCCAAATAAATGGTTTGTTCTATGGTCTAAAAACCCATAAGATAAGGGTTTGAAAGATAAAATTAGTGTTGGACACAAGCAACCATTATATGTAGAGGCACTTTTAAGGAAAGGGTAGATTCAACCATTAACTACCACTAAAGACAATCGTACTGTCATTTTCGACACAAAGAAGCTTTAAGTGATATAGGAAAGGAAATCTTGGATCTCTTTTAAAGGAATGATATGTCAGTTTAATGACATTTGGCTAATTCTACCTAACCTTCATAATTGGATAAGGGAATGGTTGACCAAATTTTGACCTCAAGTCATAATTGGTCACCCCCTCTAGGTTAAAACTCCATAGGGTTTTCAAATGTTTTTCATGGTCTAAAATGGTATTAAATAGTTCTATAAGGTCACATTTATCCTTGTCTAGCATTGTCCAAGGTTCGGTCTTATGTTCACTTGTCTAGTCTTATCGATCAAGTACAAGATCTTAAAATTATCAAACATGGTCAAAGGTTTAGTTTGGTATAGGTTAATTATAAAAGGTTATTATTATGTCATTAATATCATAATATCATCATCTAACATTTTATTTTACTCTCATATGTAAAAAATCACATTTTGGCCACCTTTTGGCCCATGTGAAAGAGTTAGGCTTGCAATTCCAAGAAGATAACATTTTAAGAAGATTAAAAAAATATGATGTCAAATATTGGTTAATGAATTTTTAGTAATAGTTAAGGTCTGACAATAACTGTGATTCAATGCCTAAACTTGGTAAAAGGACACTTTACAAGCACTTGTACGGCCTTGAAAGATCATTTCTCAATTGTAAATAGTTTGGAAGTGTCTTTTGGGATTTCTTAGATCATTTTATAATTTTGTAACAAGTTTTAGATCAAAATGAAACTAAAGACACCTTTTCTCCTCCATCGCTACCTTCATAAGCTCAAAAAGGCAAATTTGAAATGAATGATACGACTAGGAAAGAGAGACTTAGGAGCTAAAAATTTGGATATTGTTAGGGGTCTTAGTAGTATTTAAATCAATGTCATTAGTTTTCATATTGATGGATTATTATCAATGAACATTAGCTTAAAGTGACAGCAGGTCACTATGGCCCATCCATCTAAAAGGGGTCTATTCTTGCACCTATTTCTCCACTTCAAAAAATCATGAAGATGAATGGTTTTAAGGGTTATTTTTAAAGGTCAGATATCTCACTTTCATGTTGGTTTCATCATCCAAATAATATCCATGATGTGCCTTCACTTGGAGGAAGAGTGTCTCAATGAACAAGTTGTTTTAGTGGATCTTGCTGCAATTTCATGTTTTGTATTCATTGTGGTCACTCTCAGATGTTTATAATGCTTCATTAATCATGGAATATCCCTTATTTTATTAGAGTTAAGGTGATTTGGTCTACTATTTTGTTTTGTCTATATTCTTCAAGTGTGTTTGCTCTTTGGAACATGGTCTGTGTTTAGGCAGTCTATTGGAGGTTTGATTAATAATTTTGAATCAAATATTAGGAACACATCATGATATAATGTTATTAATATTGTATTTAACTATTGGAAGCATGAGAGGATCAATACAAGAGTCTAAATACACCATCTAATAATAATTCATAACTCTTTCTTCAAGATACATGCCTGTACAAAATGTAAGAGTAGATGGGAGATGCTCAAAGTCATAACTAAGACTTGATATCTTCATGCACTCACATGGTATTAAAGATAAATTTTTGAGTCTATTGCATATTTTGAAAGATAACCCTTATTTTTAAAGAGGATATGACACACAAAGTAGAGAGAGCACAAGAGGTAAAAGACATGGCTGGGATGTTAAAGGGAGTCCAAGAAAAATTTGACATGACAGAGGATGCATAAAGTGAACATATTGTAGCTATAAGTGAAAAAGAAAAAATATTGGATATGTTGCTTTCCATGCAAGAAAAGTTGGATGTCTTGGAAAAAAGACTAGATAGAAGAGAAAAGACACCAATAGAGGTCAAGATTAAGGTAATAAGTAATCCCACTAGTAATATTATTTTTTTTTGTGGTAAAGAGAGCCCAAATGAGTTTGTGAATTATATAGTGGAGTTAAAGATATTGTTTGAAGATGATCACATTAAACCACATGAGGGTAAAGGTTGAAAGTAACAGATTATGTGGATTTTCAGATGAGTATTGGATAGTTCTCCAAAAGAGGAAACAAGGAAAATGAAATAATAAGGTGAGAAGTTAGGGACATATGGTTTCCAAGTTGATTGGTTGTGTTGTACACCCAAGAATGCAAGTGGAGTGGGTGAATAAGCTTCATTTATTAAGGCTTGAGAGATAAGAGAATATGAATAATATTTATAAGAAATTAAATATGAGAGGAAAGTTCCCATGTGAGAAACTTAAAGATATTCCAAGTATTAGCAAGGAGAAGGATGTGAATGAGAAGAAGAAGGTTATCTTGGAAGGCAACAAGGAGACGCTTCTATATGTTGAGCCTAATGCTATTTTTAAGAATAACAATGTGTTTGAAAGTTGTTATCAGATCATAGATGAGGAAATACTTATGAAGGATGATGGATAGGTGGTATATTTCTACCGAAAGTTGGATATCCATCATGTGAATATGAGAAAGAGTTTGGGCAGTCCCATGAGTGGGTAAATTCTAATTTTTCCTTGGTTCATAATGGCAATAAGCTTACAATTTTTTTTAGATGGTAGTAAAGTTGATGAAAACCAAGTTATGTTACACATTTCCATGAGTGAAACATTTGATTTGAAGGAAAATTTCATCCATGAAGAGTTATAGGTGAGTAAATATGGCATGAATGTAGAGTTGTAGGTAGAGGAAGAGTGTAGCCTAGTAAATTTCCAAGTTTTTTTGAATGAAACACTAGATGTGGAGGTTGTACAAGTAAGTACACACAAGGAGATGATATTAAAGGTTAAACCATGTGTATAAGCTAAAATCATAGGTATAGATGAAGTGAAAACAACCATGAGAGTAGTGGATAATTGACCATTGTTAGCCCATGATGTGAGAGAAAAACATGAGAAACATGATAGTATTGAAAAAGAGTTAGACAACATGTCTTTTGAGCATGATGGGATTGTGATTGATTTGTTGAAGGGAGTTTTTTTCTCTGAATATGGTTATAAAATGTGTAGGTATAGATATGGAGATTATGGTGAAGAAGAGGACTAAGTGTGGTGTAGTCCAACATGTTCATTTGTATGAGAGGCAAAGTGAAGAAGCTGACTAGGTGAATGATATGGAAATAATGATTGAACAGATAGATGGTGTTGATGTTCCAACCAATATACAATGTCTTGAACCTAATTTGGATATAAGAGAAGGTGATAGAAGATGGGAACATGATTGTTTTCAAGATGTGCAGGTGAAGGTTCAATTTCAACCAATTAAAGGAGAGTTGTCCCTAGAATAGCTAAATATTGTCCTAGAGAGTGGGAAGAATGAAGGTGAAGGATTTGAAAATCCAAAGATTGATATGGAGAAATCTTGTAGCATATAAATGGATAAATTGGAGTAGTTGAGTTTTAGATCAACTTTGGTATGTGTAAAGGATGTATGTAATTAGAAATGCATCATGTTTATAAATCAATCCTAAATTGAAGAAGATAGATCATACCATAAACTTATTATTAGGTATGCATTAGATAATTAGGAACATGATCAATATGGGGCTCTGCTAGACAATTAGGGCATCTCTTATCATAATCCACAATGCTAGGGAGGGTTCCAAAGCCTCTAGTCAAGCACAATCACACAATAAACCTAAGGGAGTCTTATTTTTTCATATATCTCACTAACCTAATAACAAGTAGATTAAAATCTAATCTAGTGCTCACCAAAGATTATGGCACAAAGTGGGGGTTAAAAATAATAAAATTAAACATGCATAAGAGACATATACTCATGTCACTGTATACAAAATCCTAATGCATAAAAGATAATTAAAGATTCATATCTATCTACTTTTATAAAGGATGAACAAAGTTAGGAACAATTACCTTTGAAGATGAACCCATTGAGCTTCAATCTCTCCCTTGGCCAAGGTGATTCGCAAGAGGTTTTTATGGATGTAAGGATGATAAGGATAAATAAACTCTAGGATACACAACCTATCAATCCATCCAAAAGACTTCTCCACAAGACAAGATTTGTATCTCCAAAGAAAGTATGAAAACCTAATCTTGATTCTCAATTAGAATGGTGGATAAGAAGATGCACAATAGCTCTTACTTCTTCTTCTCTTCTTTAAATAATGGTGAAATGAACTTGTATATATAGGCAGATTTAACCCTAAGCCTTTTCAAAAGTTTTGGTCAACAGGGTCGACCCAGTCAACCTAGAAAATTTTTGGACAAGAATTTAATAGGTCATGGGATAGGTTAGCCAAGAGCCAACCTAGATTCTAAATGAATTTCACCTAAAACTGTACAAGGTTGACCCAGTTGACCTAGTATAGTAAACAGTCAAAAAGGGGCCAAGGTTAGGAAAAGGGGCACAAAAGGTAGGAAATGGCTGAGTGTGTAAGAAAGAAGAAAAATATTAGGGATAAGGTTTTCAGAAGACAAGTGTGTATATAAAAAGTGACAAAAGGGACAATAATCCTATGAAGCACCAATGGTTTGCCAACCCCTTTCTCGGTGCACCCCTTAAGGCATGCATTTAGAGTGATTGAGACTCGATGGGTATTTACAAGATATAAAGTGTCATTAAGTGATAAATTTTTGAAAATATTATGTGCATACATATTCTCCACTTGAATCTCATCATGTGTCATATGAGTGCAACATGAGATGGAGTTTCAAGAATAGAACATGATAACACATAATAATGATGCTAATTAAAATGCATTAAAGAACATATAAGATAAATGAAAGGACAAAATTGAAAAATACATACCTGTACTTACCTTAGTGTTGTAGATAAAGAACTAGACTGTAGGAGAAGTGAAGGCATCCAAATATGAAGAACACTAGGCGAACCTATAGAGATTAGTGAAAAAGAAGCTAAAAATTAAAAAAATGAAATATAAACATATAGTAGTGAAAAAAATTCCATACAATGTCATAACTCTAGAACATTTTATGGTTTTAAAATCAGATTAATAGAAACAAAGATATGAGCAAAATAAGGAATATGACAAAAAATATTTGAGAGGTAGAGAATTGTGAAAAAATAACTTTAAATAGGATGAAAGGGAAGGCATTTGTTATTTTTTACTTGTGGGTGAGAGAAAAAGAGCTCATCGAGACCAAACAAGCTAGGATGGTGAGGAGATAATATCCAAGATGAGAGGGACTCCCAGTGGATGCAACAAGGTAGGCAACTGAGAATCTTGAAATTATTTTTGAATATTTTATTTAAATTAAGTGTTTTTTAGATTTTTGTGATTTAAAGTAATTCTAGGAACCAAAATGAACCTAAGAAAGTTACTAGGGGTAGTAGAAAGCAAAAATGGGAAATGGGTTAAAAGGGATTGAAGTAATAACTATTGGAAGGCATTTATTACTAGAAATGAAAGGGGGGTAACAGGTAGAATCAACTAGCTCAACCCAGTCAACCTAGTAGGCTAAAAATTTGGTAAATCCACACTGCCGAATAAGTAGGTATGTGTTGACTTAGTTTTTTTCTATACTACCGACCTAGTAGAAAAATCCATTGTGACAACTTTATACGAAGGGGGAAAAAATTAAAGGGTCAACTTAATTTGTTAAGTCAACCTGGTCAAAATGAGTAAATTTGGTCAACCTAGTGTTTGACTAAGTGACTAGAATAGTATGAAAATATGTGAAATAGGCCAAAAAAGTGCTAAAAAGGCCCATAAAGGCTGACTAAGTACTAAAAGGGATGAATAGGCTAGAAATAGGTCAAATAGACAATAAATGAATAGATTAAATCAAATTAAGCTTATTTTTGTTAAAATTTGAAAACAATGTATTTTTATTATAATGACATGGAGAATCTAATACATCTTTTATTTTTTTATGGTTGCAAGGGAATTCAAGGTTTTGGAAGTTGGTGGACGCAACATGGATCCTAAACCTCTTGGAGAGATTGATTATTGAGATCACTCAAGATTAGTTAGATTAGGTCTAGGAGGGATTGTAGATATGTGTAGGATCTAATTGAGTTTTGATATAATAGTCATGCTCCTAGAATCGAGGGAATGATTGACTAATACATTTAGGTGGGACGTGGATGGGGATACCATTAAGGTGGGTATCATCCTAGAAGATGCCCATGTTATACTTGAGACTACTTATAGGAGGTATGCCCATGGTCATGGGAGTACCATATGGATAGGAGGAGAGCAGAGCCTTAACCATATGGGTGATAGGCTCAAAGAGGATATATCCCAGGCTGAGAGTTAGCCTTTTTGATGTTTATACATCTTAGATTTTGGATATCCAAAAGGTAGTTATAGTACTTGTGATTGTGTGGGTGTTGTGTCACAAGTTGGATGGTAAGGTGCCACTATATGTGATAGCCTTATGCCAAACTATATTGGAGTAAGGGGTTTTATATGATTTAGGTTCTATCATCTAGGTATAGATTATGCATGACATGTATGGGATGTTGTCCAGAGGGAAAACATTTATGGGGCCTATTATCTTGTTGAGTTTTTGTATATATGAGAGGCTTCCTATGTATTGGCTAGTTGGGTTTCCTCATATGGTCGATGATAGGTTACCGCAGGTACAGAGGTAGTGATAGGATCAAGTAAAATGGGTCATGCCCCATGTGTTAGTTCTATAGATGGTTAGACAATTAGACATTGTGTGGTAGTTATATAGGCACCTCACTATGGTATGGCTAAGATGGGAAATAGTGGTACCACATCGACATGGACATAGATTATAGGCCACTATACCTAGTGGATAGAGCCACATTTAGTAGCATGTGTACTAGGATAGATGGGACTCCCTCACCCAATGGTGCTAATAGTGGTGTCTATATTTTGGGCTAGGTATGTGAGATTGTCCAAAAGGAGAGGGGGATTAGGGCTACCAATTTCTAGGCTAATAATCAAACAATGGCATGAGAGACCATGGAATGGTTGAACATGACAAGCAACATATAGAGAAGAGATAGATACAGATGTAGGAGTGTCAAAGGTAACATCACTAGCACCACAACAAGAGGAGTGGTGACCACCTTGATTGTACCAATGATGGAAACATTAACAATAGGAGAGAGAAGAGATAGTGGTCATCTCAGATGACCCATGAGGCAATCTAAGATAGAGTTGGGTGATAGAGGTACCACTCATGAGTAGCTTGAGATGGGCACGAGTGGTGACTTCAATATTTATATTTGGGCAACAATCTATAGATGAGGTACTTAGAGGATGCACTGATAGGGAGACCATCACTCAATGTTCATGTAGATGGTGAGATGGTAATGGGTGACATACAAATAGGTAGTAATAGATGGTTTGAAATTTGCTTAAGTTATTTGAGATAGACTATATATAGATAGATTTTGAGATATATCAATGATCTAATATCTATTAGATGTGAATTTTACAAATCCTATGGAGGAGGAGACCAGATGGGGATCTTGAGGGATGTGAGCACTCCATGATATATTTAATAAGGTGTTGGTGCCCTATGACCTAATGACACTGGAGGATCCTATCATAGAGTCTACCCCAGGTAGATGGTTCAGACTAATAGGAGAGATTACAAGGTGAGTACATGCATGTAGGGAAGAGCCATAGCCATCGATAAGGGTGGAAGAAGGAGAAGCATAGGCATGGTAGGGCTTGGATTAGGAGAGAACCACACATATGGATACCATGACCCAGTTGACATAGGTACATGCCCAACTAATGTAGGTATAGGCCCAGATGGACAACTTATAGGGAGAGGTGACAAGTTTGAGATCTTGGATAGTCTCTTTACAGTGTACTATTCATAGGGGATAGTCTAAGGCATCTATGGGTAGTATGTCTGGGCATGAGATATATAGGATAAACCCTAGACATAGATTTGGGATGATGTATAGTGTTGTACTTTGTATGAAAAACTCATGATATATATAGATTGCTCATTTTGGCAGTTGGATGCTTGATCTTATGTGTTTGTATTATAGTTGTGGTTAAGGATGCTTGGATATATTTATTTATAGCACATGTATTTAGATATTTTTTGTATATGCTATAGGAAATATATGAGTTGTGGTTTCTATTCTATCATTATATAGGACACATGCATGGTTAAAAAGAAATGGGCAAAAAGGACCTGGTAAAAATATAATTGATAAAAAATGTATTACACAATATTTCATGTTGAGAAATGTGTAATAACAAGAAAATGACTACATATAAGAAGATAAATGGATTGTAAACAAGATGGAAAAAAATTTAATTTTAAACCAAGAGAAAGATTTGAACCAAATTAAAATAAGTTAGATCAAACTAAATTGCATTGAGAAGTGTGAAAATAATGTAATAAAATGGAAAATGTGAAGAATACATGGTATAAAAACAAATCAATTAAGTCAATCAATCATACTAAATCACATTGGGAAGTATAAGATAAAAAAAAAAATTGAAAAAATTGGTCTTAAATGGATCACACTAATTCAAGCTGAGAAGTATGAAAAATTCAAGAAATGGTTGGATTCTTACATGCAATCAAAAAATAAGAAGATACAAGTGAAAGAGTAAAAATGTAAGAATAAAACATACTAAATTAAGATGGGAATCATGTCAATGATGTGTAAATTCATGAATGATCAATCTAATCTTATCTCATATTTGACACATGTAATTTTGTTTGGACTTGGATTTATTAGAAAATTTTGTAAGAAAGACCTAACCCTATCTATGGTTTTACACTATAACTCACAAAGGGAATAACAATGAGGTGGAAATAAATATGGTAAATAGGGATGTTGGTAACAATAATATGGAATTATGGTAATTTATGAGGAAGGGCAGGTCCTATCCATGGTCTTATAATGTAACTCACAAATGGAATCCCTAGGGGAGTGATTAGTGAACAAAACAATATTTCTGAAGAATAAATATCAGGAATGTAGGAAGTGAAAGGAATGAAAAAATCATAACTTAGGCATCTTATGAGAAGACCTTAGGAGATAAGAGGCATACTAAGGACATAAGAAGATATTAAGTGACTAGTGAACATCAATATATAAAGGAAACCTATTCGCTATAGACACAAAGCTGTGTAGGTAAATAAGCATGCTACTAAGATCAACTCATAAAGGTATATTGGTAAAAGAAAAGTAAAATGGACCTACTTTCCCATGATATGTTCCCTATTCCTCAAGACCCCTTACAAAGCCATTGATCTACTATCAAGATTGGGTACTTACATGAGAAGTAGGTAGCACTAAAAGAGTTTTTTATTTTCCTTTTCTAATCTACTGGCCTACCATACCCTAATGGACTTTGGCTCTATCATGAAGCCAACTATGGATTTTGAGCTTCAACTAGAAGAAGGAGATGTGATTTGAATCATGTCTTCTAGTGTGATTTGAATTTTATGAATTTTAAAATGTTTTTGACTTTTGTATCATTACCTTTGTTAAATGATTTATATTTTGAATGCTTTAATTTTTTTTTAAGATTCCTCCTCCATATGAACTTGGAATGACTAATCATGAGAGATGGAGTAATACACATGAATGAGATGTAGGATTAGGCTAAAAGAATCTAAGTGACCAAAGACAAGACTGACTAAAAACACTTATGTTTAACAATGAACTGGCATGTTATCTCAAGTCTCAACCATGCGTATGCTTAGTTTGTGAAAAGGGAATAAAGGAGATCCAAAGTGGACCAGTGAAAGGAGATTATAATGAGATTAATTATTTTCTAATTGATCACATGGTAAATAATGAATGAATAAAGGGGAACAAGATTTGTATAACCAATTCATAATGACAATTATCTGTATATATAGATATAAGAAATAAAAAATCATGAAAATAAAATAAGGGAGTTTGTAAGAAAGGAAATCAAGAATAACAAGAAAGCAATGATAAAGAAAATATCCATAAGCAAACATAAATGACATTATAATCAATATAGAGAGTGTGAAATGAAAGTCACCATGTAAGATAAATAAGAATTTAACACAATGTCAAATGATATAACAAATAGATAAAGATAAGATTGGAGTACATGTCCAATCCAAAATCAAATTGTAAGAACAACATGCATGTGTTCATAAGTACTAATAGATTTTCCCACACATATTATCCATAAAATTTGATATGTGTCTATGAATTTGGATGAAAACTGTAGCTAATATCTCATTTATATTAAAAAAAATAGGAATACTTGGTAGATCATGCTGAGGAGGACTATCAGGGTAGGGATGATAAAAAAATGCACCAAAATGGACTCTATGGGAGAATAAGATATCATTGATGGGTAAAGATCCATAGGTGAGGTAAGGCCCATAAGTGGAGGAGCCATGGGTGGAGGAATAGGAGATAAAGAAGGGACCACAGGAGGGGATGGAACTATAGGAGGTGGAACCATGGGAGAAGACGGGGGAACCTTATTGTGAGAATAAACTATGGGAGGGACTATAGAAGGTGTAGAAATAGTTAAAATATGATCTTTAAGGTGTTGTTGATTAATGCAGTAATGATCAGTGTGATGAGTACCACATTAGTGCCAAAGATAATACACCTCTCTATAATTAGGAATATACTCAAGTAGTAACTTTGAGTTAGGTATGACCTTGTCTGAGGATTAAGGGGTAGAAGGATGCAAAGTGTCAATATATTATTGTAGTTTATGATAATGAATGGATGAATGATTATCTGTGCTATGGAAGCAACAAGTATGCTTATGAGTAGGCTTAGTAGAGGTACTCACAAGAGGAGGTGTAACAGAATGGGAAGGAGTTTATAAAGTCTCTTTAACCCATTTGGTGGGTAATGGATCCATCTAAGGTAAAGGAAGAAAACCACCACCAAGAGAAGGTAGTGGTGGTGATGGAATTGGACTAGGCTCGATAGAAGGAGTGATGGGATTAGAAATAGGGATAGAACCAACTAAATTAGGAATAGGAATGGGATCTAAAATAGCCTCTATTGAGGGAAGGGTAGGGTCTATAGAAGGTTGGAAAAGAGTTGCATGCATCTAAAGGATAAGCAGGCTATAGGGGTCATGGTACCTAGCAAAGCAATAGGGCCCAGTCAAAACACAATCCATAAGCATACTCCTACGAGCCTCTTCAAAAATTAGAGGTGTATATACCATCTCTACCTTGCAATAAAGAGGAAAAATTCTAAAATTAGGAACTATATATGATGGAATATGGGAAGATACATGAAAATATTAAAGCAAAGAATAATGACAATGGATAATCTTAGCATCATGGGCCTGAATAATATTACCTAAGAATGGATCATCTAAGGTATAACCATCATTGTAATAAAGTGTACAAAGATCAATGACATAGGTAGGGATGACATTTTCATCTGATGAGGTGTGATGAATGAAATGTTGAGTCTTAGTCAAGATAATAGGGATGCCATCACAAGGTGGTTTATGAGAATGAGGTTTTAAATAAGTAGGAAACTAAGAGATGAGATGAGGTAAGAGATCAAAATTTTTAATATTGAGATTTATATCTTCAGGTTCATCATCATCAGAATCAAAGAGGTTAGGGGGAATATTCCCAATGAATTTGGGATGACCATTATATCCTTGAGTGTAGTTTGTATACACATAATATTTTTAACTTTTATTTATTACTGACACTTTATATCTTGTAAAAACTTGTTGAGTCTCAATCTCTCTAAGTTCATGCCTTAAGGGGTGCACTGAGAAAGGGGTGGGTAGAATGTTGGTGCTTCATAAGATTATTGTCCCTTTTTCCACTTTTCATTTACACACTTATATCTTAAAAACCATTTATCCTAAGTTTATTCTTCTCAACCTTACCCATTTCATTATTTTGTCATGCTTTATCCTCCTTTTCTTATCTTAATTCCATTTTTGGATAGTCAATTTTACTAGGTAAACTGGGTGACCCTATAAAGTCTAGGGGTATTTTTCACTTTTTGAGTTCATTATCCTTTTGGTTGACCTAATTCAGACCTAGTGAATTACCCTTGAAAACATACATGTTCGACTAGGTTGACCCTATATAGTTGACATTTTTGGAGGATTTAGGGAAATATCCACCTATATATACAAGTTAATTTCCAACCATTTGTAAGAAGAGAAGAATATAAAAATAAGTGCAAATAAACATCTACTTATTGGCCATTCTACTTGAGGAATAAATCTTAGGGTTTCACACTTTCTTTATAGATATGGATCTTATCTTGTGGAGAAGTATTTTTGATGCATAGATAGGTTGTATAGCCTAGAGATAATTTATCTTTGTTATCCTTACATACTATAACAATATCTTGTGAATCACCTTGACCAAGGGAGAGATTAAGGCTTAGTAGGTTCATCTTCAAGGTAAGTTTTCCTAACTTTATTTCTCTTTGTAAGAGTAGATAGATAATGTTGTTATGATTATTTCTTCCATGCATTAAAATTATGTATACATTGACATGAGTATATGTCTTCTATGCATGTTTAGTTTAGTTTTTTTTATTTCCAATCCCCATTTTATGCCATAAGCTTTGGTGTGCACTAGATTAGATTTACTTTCTTGTTATTAGAATAGAGTGAACATTAAACTTAAGAATATTTTAGGGTTATTGCATGATTGTGTTAGGTTGTAGGCTTTGGAACCCTTCCTAACATGGTGTATTGTGACAAGTGATCCCATAATTAGGTCTATCAAATCCCCATTTTGGTCATGCTCCTGCTAAAAAATATATTCCCAATCAGAAGTGTAGGTATGTTCTACCTTCTCTGAGCCAAGATTGATTTATAAACATGATGCATTTTTGATTTCATATATTCTAATTAACTTGATGTGAACCAAACCTTGCAAGATTTGTTTAACTTATTTCATTTTATTTCATTCTTTTATCATTATTTTTATCATATATCTGCCATACTAGATCAACTCTATTGACCTAGTATCTAAATTTTGTGCACAATTTTTTAGGTACAAGCTATTGGATCAATCTTGTTGACCGAATATAGTTTGTAAAATTTTTAGACATTCAATCTAGACTACTAGGTGGACCCAGTTAGCCCTATACTTTTTTAGACATCAGGTTCAACATACTAGGTTGACCTAGTCAATGCTGTATATTTTAGGTACTCAACAACAAGTTTTTGTAAGGCTTGATTAACCTAGTTGACCTAGTTAGCATAATTTTTGAGCATATACCAAGGATTTTGAACAATAATCTTCATTCTCTACATCTCTGATCTACCAATGTTATTTTTTATCTCTCTATCTCTTTCTTTACTATCTTTCCTTTTACAGTTTATAGTCTTTAAAACTACCCTTACAAAGTAAAGTGGATTGACTCTATTGACCCAATTTTTATGTTCTATGTGTTGTTTGGATAATTGGGTTGACTCTACCGACCCTATTCATTTTTAGACCTTTCTTATATAGTATAGGTTCAACCCTATTCTATATTTTGTGCATACATTGTTGACCATATCAATATTGCACCTTGTTTCAAATTTGGAATTAACCTTATATGACAATAATTAGTTCACACTTTATTTTATTGTTGCTTGCATGCTTAGAATAGATCACATAGCTTAATTAAGTGATTTTTAATTAATAATTTAGTTTCACTATTTTATATTTTATACACACACAACCAAATCACATAATCTAAACAAGGATTTTAACATTTGTCTACCCAAGGCCAACCTACGTGGATTTCATCACTAAGGGGGAAGCTAACTTGATACTCTAGTTAAGTATAAAGCATGGTTAATATTATATTCTAACTAAGCACCCAACACCCTTATCACTGCCATGTGTGAAGAGAGGGGGTAGGCCCCGATACCAATCCTTTATCATTTCCACTATAGTCCCTTTTAGCCCAAACTACCTGAAATGATCCTTAGTTTGTCATTCTAGTTCCTTACTTATAACCAACTTATCATCACATTTAAAATCATATCTTAATAATCTAATTAACATTCAAGTTGACTAATTAGTTAGCTATTTACTTTTCAATTTGATTTCTTTCTCTATGCTCAATTATATTTTTTATTTCAAAAGCTCATATTAGTCGAAATTGGTGCAAGGTTTTATGATGTGTGCTTCAATTGGATTGGCTAGTGTTAATCCAATTGACTATTTATTTCCTTTCAGCTATTTATTTTCAAATTACTTACAAAATTTATCTTTTTTTAATCCACAAATCTACCATTAGTTTCTAAATTTCCCTTCATGTTGTATTGGATCAACCTAGTTGACCCTATACCTTTTTTAGCATCTGTTCACCATAATGGATCTACCTAGTTGACCCTCTATAGTTTGTAGACCCTATCTTCTCTTTTTCCAATCCCTGTTCACTGTGCTAAATTGACCCAATCGACTCTGTATAGTTTTTATACCCTATTTTTGTGCTAAGTCGACATAGTTGACCATGTACTATTTCTATCATTCCTTGTTTTCTTGCCTTCTCATCTCTCTTTCTTGCCCTTCATCATGGAATTTTTGCTTGATGATAATACTAAGTTATAGTCATCAAACATCATGAATTTTACCAACCCTCATAGGGTCTCCCATAAACAGAGTAGGGATCCTCTCTTGGATTATATTAATGTTCATATTTTCACTCACATAATGAACTATGGGACCCCTCTTAATACCCATTCACAATGTAATCCTCTTTTATCATTAAAAGACCAACCTGAATTAGAGTATACCCCCAAAATTCTCTTCTTATCTCTAAATTTCCTCAACATCAAAGAAAATATCCTTCTACCATTTGCAATCTTATGATTAGTTGTCAAGTTGAAGAGCCTCATTAACCTACTCCTATATTCTTAATTAGATTTAGGGGTACCACTTTCTTTGCTTCTCAGCTTCTTCCTTCGATTATAACCCCTTCTCATACCATGACCTCTTCTTTTAATTTTTACACCTCCATGCCTAGTATATCCACTAACATGGTAGGTTCTACATCTAGTGGGCCTCTCATAAGATCCACTATCCTTAATCCTTCCACTAGTGCATCATTTGTTACCCAAGGTAATCATGTTACTAGTGCTTCTTCTCAACCATTCACTAGTCCATATTTTTCTACACAAGCATATTTTACCACAGTGCCTCACATTCTCATAATTCCTCTCAAGTTCCTATCAACACCAATAGTGATACCCAAGCCACGAATACATCCTCTAATGCTTCTAAAAATTATAATCAAACACATCAACTATTGTTACAAAAACTTAATCAAATGAATACCTTTCAATCTGATAACACAAATAAATGATAAAAATGCAAAACCACCTTCTTCATCATCAATCTCATCCTCAATCAATTGCTTGGGGCACACATTACTAGAATCTTCCCCCTCCTCTTCGAGATTCTCAAGGCAATCTCATTCCTCAACCTCATTTAATCAATAAAACCATTAAGCATCTCCAAAATAAACCTCTCATTACTTAAATTTCTAACATTGATATTGGATGTATCACACCTATAATTTCTTACTCTCTCCACATAAATTGGAGGAGGCTATAGACAAAAATAAATGACAATATTTCCTTATACATCAATTCGAGCCACCCTAACCTTCTGTGAGTCCTCATATCTTAATTAAGAATAAAAATTGCAATGTTACCAATGATGGTATTATAGATTCTTATGACACTATTCACAATGTTTAAGCTGTTATTCTTACCCCTTCGTCATAACCAGTTCCCCCTTCTCAAACATATACCAATCCTCATTTATCTTCACCAAACAACATTAATATTTATAAACCTTTATCTTCAGCTAAATTGCTTAAGTGTCTACCTATACCTCTTCCATGAGATATTGACCCTACCCATCCTATGAAATCCTAGTTTGATCCTAACAAGTTTTGTTAGTTTTATGCTAGTTTGGGTCATTCTCATGAGACATATAGACAACTTTGTAATTTAGCTATGGAATTTCTTTTGGGTCCTAATTTTGATCACAATTCTATCATTCAAAATCATCAATAAGCTATGAAATTACTTTTAAGTATTATAAATCACATGATAAAACTCAAGCCTTGATCCAAGCTAATGCTCATTTGGCTATCTACAAAGACCCTCTTCCTAATAATCAACCTATTCAACACAATCAAGACAAAGCTACCACATCCAAAAATAATGTAGAAAGTTTTGTTGAACCCACTTCCAAAGAGAACGTGGTTAAAATGACTAATATGTGAAGGGTGGTTTCTTTTACAGATTCTAAACCTATCTACACTCCATCTAGAACATATCATTTTATCTAGGATTATTCTCCAACTCATTTAAATGAGTTAGGGAAAGACGACCTTATTAATTTTGATGATTTAATTTTTGATTTTACCTTGGATAACACTTCCTTTTATATTTATACCACTCTTCCATCATCTTCCAACACTAATGATACTCAAATTTCTACTAAAACTTCTACCAATTATCCAAATCAACTTGAACCAACTACTTCATCATCACAACACAATTTACAACCTTGTTCTAAACCTCTTTATTCTTCTTACCAACATAAATTCCAATGTACTTCGACTCCTGCTTCTGAGGACCTCCTTAATCATTATACACCTATATCTAACAATCTTCTTATGGGTTATGATGAGTGGGATCCCTTTGTGGAACTCACTAAATCTCCCATCTCAAATTCCATTTCTTGAGCTTATGAGGGCTTATCCCCATCATAAAAACCATATTAAGTAACTATTATTCAAGATTAATGTCCCTCATCCTCCCCTAATAAGATGAGAGGTAGCCTTATATGGATACGAAGATAGTATATTAAAACAATGTGAAGAGATGGCTATCAACATTAATGAAACTATAGACATTTCTCTTTCATTAAAATTTCCCATAGCTTCTATGATTCTCGTTGAGATTCTACTTCGTGTATAATATCCTTCATTATTCATTAATGTTAAAATAGGTGATATCCAAGTTAAGCATGAATTTATTGATGAGGGTTTTACGACCTACATTGCCTCTTTTGACTTCATTACGAATTTTGGATATTCAAAATGTAATATCAAGTCTACACACAACACCTGCCAAGGATATGATATAAGGCAAATGCCTCATCTAGGTTGTGTGGTTTCCCATTTGCATCCCACATATCATCGTTAATGTGAAGGTGATGATCTTTAACTTTTCCCTTTCTTATAACATCTTGTTTGGTAGGCCATGGACTTACTGTATGATAACTATTGCTTATTTTGCCTGCCAATGCATTAAATTCCCTCATAATGGAGCCATTTATAGGATTTAGGGTGATACTAACCCTTGAAAGTTTGAATAATTTCAAGACCATGGTGTCTTCAAAATTCTTACTCTTGAAACTTTGCCCAGTGTTTCAGTCCATGAGTCACACCATCGTAATTTTCTTATTAATTCAACCTGAGGTTATAATGGGCATCCTGAACTCATTGGGAACATTCCTCCTAACCTCTTAGCTTCAAATGATGATGAGCCTAATGAGATTAACCTCAATATTAAAAATTCTAATCTCTGACCTCATCTCATCTTGTAGCTTCATGTTTCCTTAAAGCCTAATTCTTGTAAGCCTCCTTATGATGATATTCCCATAGTCTTGACCAAGACTCAACATTCTATTCACCATACTTCCTTGAATGACAAGGTCATCCTTATTTGTGTCATTGATCTTCACACTCTAGATTATAATTATGGTTATTCCTTAGATGATTCACTCTTAGGTAGTATTATATAGGCCCATGATGCCAATATTATCCATTATCATTCTTCTTTACTTGATTCTTTTCATGTATCTTCTTATCTTCCTTCATTTACAGTTCCTAATTTTAGTATTTCCCCGTTTTATCATAGGGTAGAGATGGTTCCAACACCTCCAATTTATGAGGAGCCTCATAGGAGTATGCTCATGGATCATGCTATGATCAAGAATTAGCATTTTACTAGATTCTTTGATCACCGTAGTTGGTTTACTCCTGAGATTAGTGTAACCCAATCCTACTCCTCCCTTAGTAGAGCCCTTATCAGAGCCCATTCTTTCTCCTTCTATAGTTGAGAATCTTACTTCTCTTGTTATAGTTGATCATGTTCATGATCCTACTGATGTTGAGCCTAACCCTCTTTATCATCCCATTATTCCTTCCATTGAGCTTAGTTTCATTCCTCCTTCATAACCACCTTCCCTTGGTGATGGTTTGTTTCCCTTTCCTAAGATGGCTCTATTACCCACAAAATGGGCCAATGAGTGTTCTATGACTTCTTTCACTCTTGTTATACCTCCTTCTATGAGTTTTTATCCTAAGACCACTCACAATCATATCTATTACTTTTACCCATTGTTGTAAGTTATGATAATATATTGATACTTTGCAACCTTCTTCTCCTACCTTAGACAAAGCCATGCCCCCCTTGAAGGTTATACTTGAATATATACCTAAGTATGGTGAGGTATATTATCTATGGCACCAATGTAACACCCATCACATCGATAATTGTTGAATCCTTCAACAACACCTTAAGGATCACCTTATATATATTATCAAACCTTATATTCCACCCATAGGTCATTCTTTCAGGAATAATCCTCCTTATTCTCCCATGGCTCCACCTCCAGTGGTTCAAACCCCTCCTATGTTCCCTTCTATGCCTCTACCCATGATTACTTCACCTGTGGACTTTCACTCCCCTATGGATCCCTCTCCACCCATGAGCAAATGTGGATATTTCTTCACTGGTGATTCCTACATCTCTTGTATAGCCTGCTCCCATGTAATCTCCCAAGCATTCCTTGCCTAATTTTCCTCAGCATGATCCTTTTAACATTCCTACTTTTTTAGTTGAGGAGATTAGAAGAGAAGTATTTTTACATTTTTTAGAAGAGATCAATGAGACATTAGCATTAGTTCACATCCAACTTCATAGAGATTTATCTAATGTCTTAGATAATATGTGTGGGGAGATTTATCATTATTTATAAGCACATTCATGGTGCCTTTTCATATACAGTTCTATTGGATGTGTGCTCTAATTTTATTCTTATCTATCTGTTATATAATTTGACATTGTGTCAAATTCATATTTTTTTATATAGTCATTCTTTAATTTTTGTACTATATCTTGTTTATATTGTCATTTATATTCACATATGATTGTCTTTCTTTATCATTTCTTTCTCTTTATTGCTTGAGTTTTTCTCAAAACTCTCTCTTCTTGTGTCTTCATGATTGTTTGCTTTCTTATCTCTAGTTTTCACAGATAATTATCATTGTGAATTGGTTATATAAAACCTACTCCATTTGATATTTATCTCCTTTTACCATGTGATCAGTTAGAAAACAATGCATCTCATTATACTTTCCATATATTGGTCCACTTTGGATCTCATTTTTCCCTTCTTTTATTTTCACAAACAAAGCATATACACAGTTAAGACTTGAAATCACATGCTCATTTATTGTTAAGCCTAAGTGTCCTAGTCAGTCTTTATCTTTAGTTACTTAGCTTCCTTTAGTCTTAGCCTAAAGCTCATTTATGTGTATCACTACATCTCTCATGATTGGTCATTCCAAATCCGTATAGAGGAGGAATATTAAATACATTAAAAAAGTTAAAATCCAAATCATTTTACAAAAGGTAATGATATAAAAGGCAAAAATATTCTTAAAATCAAAACACACTAAAAGAGGTGATTCAAAAAACATCTCTTTTTTCTAGTCGAAGATCAAACTACACAATTGGCCTCACGGTAGAGTTGAGGTCCTTTGGTGTGTAGTAGGCTAGTAGATTAGAAGAGGAGAATAAAAAAATATTTTTTTGATACCTATTTTCTCACATAAGTACCCAATCTTCATAGTAGACTGATGGCTCTGTAAGGGGTCCTAAAGAATGGGGAACACGTCATGGGAAGGTAGGTCTATTTTAATTTTTCTTGTACCAATCTACATTCATGATTTGATATTAGTAGAATGATTATTTTCCTACAAATCTTTGTGTCTATAGTGAACATGTTTCCTTTGTACATCAATTATCACTAGTCACTTAGTTTCTTCTCATGTCCTTAGTATGCCTCTTGTCTCCTAAGGTCTTCTCATAAGATGCCTAAGTCTTGCTTTGTACATTCCATTTTTCATTCCGTACATCCTTCATATTTCCTCTTGAGAAATATTATTTTGTCTAATGATCACTCCCCTTGGGATTTCATTTGTTAGTTACATTATAAGACCATGTGTAGGACTTGACCATCCTCACAAATTACCACCTTTTACCTTCCTATTACCCACATCCTATATTACCTAATTATCCTAATTTTTCCACCCCAATGGTTTTCTCTTTGTGAGTTGTATTATAAGACCATGGATAGGACCCACTATTACTCACAAAATTTTCCAATAATGCAAGTCACAAACAAAATTACATGTGTCAAATATGAGATAAAATGTGATTGATTGTGAAGTTACATGTCATTGACATGCTTCCCAGATTGATTTAGTGTGTTTTATGCTTACTTCATTTTTGTTTCACTTTTATCTTCTTGTTTTTTGAGTGCATGTGAGAATACAACCATTTTTAAAATTTTTCATAATTCCTAGCTTGAATTAGTGTGATAAATTTAATACCGATCTTTTGCCAATTTTTTTTTTATCTTATACTCCTCAACATGATATAGTATGATTGATTGACTTAATTAATTTTTTGTAACACCATTTGTGGCCTCTTACATACCTTATATTTTATTACATTATTTTCATACTTCTCAACATGATTTAGTATGATTTTACTTTTTTTAATTTGGTGTAAAAATCTTTTACTTTGGTTTTAAAATAAATTCATTTTTACCATATTGTTTTACCATCTCTTAGTTCTTTATACTTATTCATTTTCTTGTTATTACACATTTCCCAACTTGAAATAGTGTGTAGTACATTTTTGATTGATTATATTTTATCAATCTTTTTTCCTATTTCTTTTTAACCATGCATGTGTTGTTCATAATGCTAAAAAAGAAACCAAATCTCATATATTTCCTATAGAATATACAAACAACTAAATATATGTGCCAGAAAGAAATATATCCAAAGTATCCACAATGACAACCATTATAATGATAAAATACAAAATCAACATCAATATGCCAAAATGATACATCTCATGAGTTTTGATACAACAAATACAACTATATACAATGCTCTAGCTCTATGGTTGGGCCCGATCTTGTCTATTGCATAGCCTAGCCATGCTACCTATTAAGGCCTCAATATGACTCCAAATAATATGCTATAAATAGGTTGTTTAAGATCTCAATCCCTCTACTTATCCTCGTAGATGTGTTATCTACACATGTGCTTGGGCCAACTTAGTCTAGGTCACTATATGAGCCTATTTCAACTAGGTTTACCTCATCATATATACCTATGTCATTTATGTCACTATAGATAGATGTGTAGTGCTTTCTTATACCAAGGTATTCTATACCCATATCTCACTGGCACTCATATTTTCTAGTGGTTGCATCCTCTCCCTCTATGGTTATATCTACCTTTCTACCTCCCCTACTAATTTAAACCGGCTCACCTAAGCTGGGGCAGATGTTATACTAGGGTCCTCTAATGTAGTAGGATCATATATATATATATAGAGTCTCATCTAGGATGCCATGGAGTAATCCCCTCATAAGGGACCCCCATCTCTCCTCCTCATCCTTAACAACACCTACAAAATCACACTCAGATAGATATTAGATCACTATCATATATCATAATATCTATCTACCTATAGTCTCTATTTTAAAATAAAAACTTAAGCAACAAATTAATCATCTTTTACCTATTTGTATCTCAGCCACTATGATCTTGCCATCTGTATGATTGCCTATCATAGTCTCTCCATCTATATGGCCTCCCAGTACCTCCTCTATAGGTCACCTCCTTAGCTCAAATCTAGTTGTCATGGCTTGTCTCTACCTCAGTCTATGCCTGAGTGGCCTCTCTATCATCTAGGTCTCCTCTGGCTCACCTACTAGGTCATCAGGGATGGTGATAGTCTCCATTCTATCCTACTCCTTCCACCTCCATCGACACCATGTCCTTGGTGGTCATATATCATCTTGCTATGGAGATGGTGGTGGTATCTTTGGTGACACTACCTCTGTATCCCTCTCCTCCTATTCTATTACCTATCATGCTCACCCAGTCTATGGTTGTTCATGACATGGTGTAAGTGTCAACCTCATCATTAGTGGACTTAGTCCCCAACTCACCCATGACTCTCTAACATGTCAATCTCACTACTCAAGCATCAATATCAATGTTGTTAAAATAGGTAAGCCCATCTATCCTAACACCCATGCCATTAGATGTGGCTCTCTCCACCAACTATAGTGTCTAATCACCTTTATCCTTATTATAGCTGGTATAACTATGTATCATCTCAGTGATGTAGTCACTATGTGCCCATATGGTTACCACACTATGTCTACACATCTCACCATATACAACACTAGTATGTGGGGCATGGACCATGCTACCTAGTCTTCTCTTCATCTCTACACCCAAGGTGACCTATCATCGACCACATGGGGTAACCCAGTTGTTTGATACATGAGAAACCTCTCATATATCCAAGCCATCAAAAATACGATCAGTCTTATAGATTTTTTCCCTCTAACTAACACCTCATATAGATCATGTATGAGCTAGACCCAAATAATAGAATTGAGTTCATATAGTATTCCCTCTAAAATTTTCCTGATCAAGGCTACCATAAATAGTGGTACCTTACCGTCTGACTTGTGGCATAGCACTCACTATGTCACAAGTCTTATGATAGATTTCCAAATATCCAAAATCTATGATGCATATTTGTTAAACATGTTAAATTGCCTACCTCATAATATCATATCTAATCCTATAACCCACATAGCTAAAGATCTCCTCTTATATAGGCTATTTGGTATGCCTATAATCACTAGTACTCCTATCATCGATAGCCCTAGTATGGCATACACATCCTTCAGCATGATAGCTACCTCTACCACATCCCCATCCACCTCCCATCTTAAGCTATTAGTCAATCATTTTAAAAATCTAACATGACTAATAGATCTAAACTCAAGGGAATATTACACATGTTAGCTATCCCTCCTAGGCCTATAGATAATAGGCTAGCTCTATCACCTATGTTCATATGCTTCAGTAGATCTGGTAGCCATGACACATCTACTAATGCCCAAAATTAGGGCCATCCCTGCAACCAAGAAACAATAAAAAATGTATTAGATCCTCCATGTCATGTATATTCATAATACATTATTTTTATAATTTTAATAAAAAATCCTAAATTTCTTTAATTAATTTATTTTTACCTATCTTTAGCCTATTTGGTCCTTTTCCCCCTTACTTGGTAATTTTGGGCCATTCTAGCCTTTTACATGTATTTATGTACAATTTTGGTTCTTTGGTCAAACTAGTTTGACCAAAATTTCCCTATTTTTATCTTGGTTGACTTAAAAATCTAAGTCAACCCTCTTATTTCCACCTCCTTAGTAATGTATTGTCATTCTAGACTTTTTGGATCAATTGGCAAACTGTACTAGGTCGACAGTCTGTAAAATATACAAGGTCAGCACACACCTACTAGGTTGATAGTGTGGATTTTATTCCTTTTTAGCCTAGTAGGTCGACTGGATGGACCCAATTATTTTTGGCTACTGACCCCTTACATTTTCCTAAAAAGTGCCTTTTTGCATTTTTTTCCTAATTCCTTTAAACTCATTTACCTAATTATTTTTTCTTACCTATAGAATCTAATTTTAATTCATTTAGACATTAGAAATTCTAAAAATTATTTTTTTAAAAAAATACACTAAATTCAACAAAATACTCAAAAATTGGCTTAAGATTCATAGTTGTATTCCTGTTGTGCACTTGCTACTGCTCTTGGATCCCCTCCTCATCTAGCCTGTCGTCTCCTTGCCATCCTAGCTCATTTGGTGTCTAGAGATATTTTTTCTCTCTTTCACAAGTCAAAATAACCAAATGAATTCTCTTTTCCCCTATTTAAAAACACTTTTTAGAAATTCAAATTCTTTAATTATTTTTTTACATATTCCTTGTTTTATCTATATCTTTGTTTCTACTCATCCATTTTCAAAATTGTAAAATACATAGGATTTGTGATGACATAGATAATATTTTCCACTATCATATGCCTATATCCCAAAATTTTTATTTTTGGCTATTTTTTGCACTAACTTATATAGGTTCACCTAATGTTATTCACATTGGATACCTTCACATCTCTTGCAATCTACTTCTTTATCTACAACACTAAGGTAAGTAGAGGTATGCGTTTTTCAATTCTATCCTTTCTTTTATCTTATTTTACTACTTACTGCACTTTACTTAGCATCAACGTTATGTGTTATCATGTTCTATTTTCTAAAGCACCATCCTATGTTACACTTATGTGACACATGATGAGCTTTAAGTGGGGAATATATATACACATAATATTTTTAACTTTTATTTATTAATGACACTTTGTATCTTGTAAGAACCCATCGAGTCTTAATCTCTCTAAGTGCATACCTTAAGGGGTGCACCGAAAAAGGGGTGGGAAATTTATTGGTGCTTTGTAAGATTATTGTCCCTTTTTCCATTTTCCATCTACATACTCATATCCTAAAAATCATTTACCCTAAGCTTATTATTATCAGCGTTACCTATTCTAGTCTTTTTCCATGATTTATCCTCCTTATCTTAATTCCCTTATGGAAAGTTGGTTATGCTAGGTCAACTAGGTCAACCCTATATAATCTAGGGGTATTTTTCACTTTTTGAATTTGTTAGCCTTTCAGCCAACCTAGCTCAGACCTAATGAATTATCCCTAAAAACATACAGGTTCGACTAGGTCGACCCTATATAATCAACATTTTTGAGAGGATTTAGGGCAAGATATGACTATATATACAAGTTAATTTCCAACCAATTGTAAGAAGATAAGTAAAAATAATAAGTGTGAATGAACATATGCTTATTGACCATTCTACTTGAGAAATAAAGCTTAGGGTTCCATGTTTTATTTGGAGATATAGATCTTGTCTTGTGGATAAGTCTTTTAGATGTATAGATAGGTTGTGTAGCCTAGAGCTGATTTGTCTTTGTTATCCTTACATACCATAATAATATCTTGTACAACACCTTAGCCAAGGGAGAGATTGAGGCTCAGTGAGTTTGTTTTCAAGGTAAGTATTCCAAACTTTATTTTTCCTTTGTAAGAGTAGATAGATAATGTAGTTGTTCTTCTTTCTTCTATGTATTAAGATTTTGTATACATTGACGTGAGTATATGTCTTCTATGCATGTTTAGTTTAGTTTTTTTCATTTCTAACCCCCACTTTGTGCCATAGGCTTTAGTGTACATTAGATTAGATTTTATTTTTTTATTAGAATAGAGTGAACATTAAACTTAAGACTCTTTTAGTGTTGTTGCGTGATTGTGTTAGATTGTAGGCTTTGGAACCCTTCTTAGAATGGTGTATTATGATAAGTGATCCCCTAATTAGGTCTAACATATACTCATATTGGTCATGATCCCACTTAAAAAATGTATTCTTGATTAGAATTGTAGGTATGCTCTATTTTATTTGATCTAGGATTGATTTATAGACATGATGCATTTTTGATTGCATATAAAGTTGATGATAAAGTTAAATCATTGAGACTCATGAAATGGAACACTAGGAAAAGGTGTAAGACTATAAATATTAAAGAAACCACATTCATATAATTATTCAAAATTCCAAGGGTTAATGTCATTATGAATCCTATGGATAGCTCTATTTTGAGGTAACTTAACACATTGGCAAGCAAAAGAAGCAAAAACTCTCAAAAAATGAGTCCATGGCCTACCAGGTTAAATGTTATAAGATAAAGGAAAGTTAAATATCATGACCTTCATGAAAATGGTGATAGGTGGGATAATAATGAGAATCCACACATAACCTAAATGAGGCATTTTCCTTTGATCATATCATTAACTTGTGTTGCATGTGGATTTGATATTACATTCAATATATCCAAAGTTTTTGATAAAATCAAGAGAGGAAACACAAATGTTAGAACCCTCATCAATCAAGGCATGATTGAATTGGATATCACCAATTTGGACAATAATGAATAGAGGAGGATCATCTGCATGAAGCAAAATTTCATCAAAAATCATGGAAGTAATGGGAAACTTGAGGGAAAGAGAAGTGTCCATTATTTCAATAACATGGATGGACATCTATTCTCATTATTGCAATATATTATCTTCAGATCTGGATAGGGGTGCTTCACATCCTACTAGGGGAGGATGAGGGATTTTCATTTTGAATAAAGATTTTATAAGATAGCTTTGATGATGTGGATAGGTCCTCATAAGCTCAAGAAATGGAATTTGGGATGGGAGATTAGTGAGTTCCATGATGGGATCTCACTCATCATAACCCATAAGAAGGTTTTTATAAATAGGTGCATAATGTTTAAGGAGGTACTTGAAAGGAGGAGCTGAAGTACATTAAAATTTATGTTGATAAGAAGCATAAGGTTTATAACAAGGTTGTAAATGATGTTGAGAAGATGAAGTAGTTGGTGCAGGGTAGTTTTAAGAATCATTATAAGAAATGATAATAGAGGCTTGAGTATCATTAGTTTTAGGTAAAGAAGATAGAGGGATGGTAGAAATATAATGAGAAGTGTTATCCAAGGGAAGAATTGGAATTGGTTCATCAAAATATGTAAGGTCATCTTGACCCAACTCATTTAAATGAGTTGGAGAAGAATCTTGGATGACATGAAATGTGTGAGATAATGGAGGTGTGCAAATTGGTTAAGGATCAATGAAATCAACCACCCTTCATATATTAGTCATATTAACCACATTCTCTTCTGGAATTAGATCAATAAGACTTTATACATTATTGGTGGAAGGGGTGGTTTTATCCTGGTTATCTTGGTGATTTAGAAGAGGGTCTTTATAGATGGCCAAATTAGCATTAGCTTGATTCAAAGCTTGATATTTACTATTTATTTCATGAGCTTTGAAAGAGATTTCATAGGATTATTGGCATTTTTAATGGTATAATATTGATCAAAATTAGGACCAAGAATAAAATCCATAGCCAAGTTACAAAGCTTCCTATAGGTCTCACGAGAATGACCCCAACTAGCATGAAAACAACAAAATTTATTGGGATCATACTAAGATTTCATAGGATGAGTGAGATCAAGTTCTCTTGGTAGAGGCCTAGGTAGACATTTTAGTAATTTGGCTAAGGATAAGGGTTTGTGAACATTGATGTTATTAAGTGAATATTGGTAAATTTTTGAGAAGGGGGAGTTGGTTCTGAAGATTAGTTAGGAACAATGTCTTGAATAATGTGAGTGGTGTCATAAGAGTCCATGACACCATCATATGTAGCATGATGATTCTTGTTTTTAAGTAAGATAAAAGTACCCATATAAGGTTGGGATGGCTCTAATTGATGCATAAATAAACCTTGACATGCTATTTGGTCAATGGCCTCCTCCAAGGTATGTGGAGAGAGAGTATGGACCCAATATTACAACTTGGGAAAAACAAAATTGATAAAGAGATGGAAAAGGTTATCATCAAGCATGTTATGTTCATATTTTTCATATAATGTTTTACACCTTTTAACAAAAGCTTGGAAAATTTTGTTTTTAAGTTTCTTACAATTGATAGAATGGGCAAAAGTATTCTTAGAAATATCACTAGTTTGAAACTCTTGGACTAGAGCATTTACTAAATCTTCCAAACTAGTAATAGAATGAGTTTTAAGTTGGTTGTACCAATCTAAAGCATCACTTGTAAGATTTTTGGATAATATCTTGGTATTATCAAATGTATTTAATTTGACCTAGTCTTTATATTGTTTTTCAAATGTTTTTAGATGAAGAGTAGGATCAGTTGACCCATTGTAAGAAATGGTATGTGTGATACCTCATATATTGATATTGGTAATTTGAGATGTAAGAGGTTAATTTTGAATATGCTTAATTATCTTGTTGACAAGAGGAGGTTGAGGGATAAGATTACCATGGGAATCCTCAAGAGGAGGTGGGGGAACATTTTGATTATGTGTGCCCCATGACATCTGTTGAGGGTGGGTTTAAAGATGGATTAGGTGGTTTTGCATTCTCATCATTTGATTTATATTATGAAATTGAAAGGTATTCATTTGATTAAGTGTTTTTAATAAGATTTGATGGGTTTGAGTTGAATTGTTGGCATTATTTGAAGCATTATAATTGGAAGTAGTGGCTTGGATACCACTATTGGTGTTGGTAGGTCATTGATAAGAGTTGTCAGAATGTGAGGCACTAGTGGAAAAATTTGCTTGTGTGTCAAAAGATGGAGTAGTGAAGGGATGAGAAGAGGAAGCAATAGAATCATGATTAACTTGGGTAGCAAATGATGCCCTAGTGAAGGAATTAAGGAGAGTGGGTCTTGGAAGACGACCACAAGATGTAAAACCGGCCATGTAAGTGGAGATGCTAGGCATGGAGGTAGAAGAAGTTAAAGAGGAAGAAGTCATGGTATAAGAAGAGGTCAAAATAGACAGAAGAGGTTGAGAATGAAAGAAACTAGTATCCCCAAATCCATGTGAGAATGTGGGAGAAGGTGACTGTGGCTCTTCAACTTGACCACTAATCATGAGATGGTAAATAGTATAAAGATACTTTCCTCGATGTTGAGGAAATTCATAGATAAAGAAGAGAATTTTAGGGGTATACTCTAATTCACATTGATATTCAAGTGAGAAGAGAGGATTACATGTTAGAGGTACAATCCACTAAGATGGGGGTAAATCAATGTTTTCAAACAATCCAATTTAATCTCCAAACCATTGAAAATACTTTAGTATTCAACATAATCATTCATGAAGCATACAAATCATTCATATAAGTGAATAATGAACATAATTCAAGATCACATACACAACACAAGATCTATATGGGAAACCCTCTTAGGAAATAAAACCCACTCTCAAGCCTATAAAAACATGGAATACTATCCTATAATATGATCACAAACAAGAGACTGATCAAGTCTTTTTTATCAGGAACCTTTGTTCAAGTCCTTCTGACCAAAGGTCTTTGGTGAAACCTTGTTTCACAAGGGAAATTACCCCTAAGGAAGATCAAGTCCTTTAGACCCTCCTTCAAAAGAACACTTCCACCTTATATCTGATGTCTTCAACACTTGATGATGGATCTCTATTTTATATCCTCTGCACAAACTCTCTCTATCTCAAATAGGCATCTCATATAGGCATGCCACAATATTTCTCCTTCTTCACTCAAACAACCCTCATATGCACACTCAAACCTCTTTTCATATCCTCAAATTACAAGATCACTATATTTACATTAGGAAGATGAACTATAGGTCATACACATAGTCAACAAACTATTCTTCTCATCAACTCAACCAACAAGCACACTCCTTATCCTTTGCTTCACAACTCTCACATCCACCTTACATAATTCTTCCACACTCAAAATATAGAAATCATCATCTTTGATTTCATTATATATAGAGATATAATGAATTATCAAGTCCACATTAATCTTATTCAGCCACAATACATGACTTCACCCTTAAGGCATCTCACATGGGTCAGACTTAGGCACAACATACTTTCAAATAGGCCTAAGTCACTTTTAGGTCCTATGGAGATCCATTCAGCTCTTTGACACTTATACGAGCATAAAAAAAACACATGAATACTTATAAATACATATTTACACTCTATATGTCCCTTATAACATCCTTAAAAGATCATAGTCACCTTTGCTCATATCTATGTATTCTTAATTAACTCAAATAAAGACCTTATACATAGGAACACCATTACCAAACATACAATCAAATTATTAAGCATTATTCATACTCAATATAGATTTATCAAACCTTTAAAATATTCATAGAGCATCCTCATGGAGTCTAAAACACTCCCTAATAGCCAATTCATCAAGATATATCAATACAATATAAAAACAAGCTCAAACAATCTTTTTGGGTCACTTGCAAAATAAGCATGAACACATAGTCAACTTTAAACATTAATATATCTCAATATACACACTTTCATATATTAAAATTAGGTTAATTATATTTTCCATAGAGTCCTCTTCATATTTTCTTTTTACACCATGAGCAAATTCATCTTCTATCAAAAGATATGGTCCAAAAACCACATATCAGTTTTTCCCTTTATAAAATTCAAATATTTAATATCAATGGTCATAGTTAAACATTGATCACTAGAATTGTATCTCGTATCCTCTTAGATTTGGATCAATATCACACTATCAATCTATTCCAAACTTTAACACAGTGTGCTAAAGCCAAGGGTTAAATATCTTCCACTTTGACTTCATCTCATGTACTTTGGGAATGTTGACTTATTACACACCGTCGATCTCTATGAATCAGCCAAGTCCTTGTTAAGCACCATACACCATTCAATCAATCTGTATGATTGTTCGCAAGCCATTATATCCTTATACTATACCTTTAATCATTTGTTAAACCTAGAATACTTCTCATCATGCAGTGATCTAGGGGATTTCCCACTGAAGATTCTGATCAACTATTGGTAATATTTAATTATTGTTGTGAATGTATGTGGGGCATTATCTAGCCAATAATACCACACCTACACTCGAAACATTTATAATTAATTTTGAAAAATTACTACTAATAAAATATATTTATTATTTATTAATAAATATATTTTTATTAAAATATTCAATTAAATATTTATATATTTTAATATGTTTATTGAAAATTAATAAATATATTTTAATATATTTTTTAATTAAATATTTATTCCATTTTAAAATAAAAAAGAAATAAATCCATACCATTTTAATTTCTTTTAAATATTCCCATTGGACACTTGTCATAATAAAGGCATAAAGTAAAAGTTCAAAGGAATGTGACGTTAAGTTTCATGTGAACATGGACTTATAGTTAAGTTGGTAATATTTTCTTACAAATAAATTACATGCATGTGTTCCACAGGAATGATGGGAATGAAAATCTTATTTTATGGCAAAGACTTATTCTTTTAACACCAAACTTTTTAAAGGCATGAATTTACATGGTAAATGGCATTAGGTTTTTGGATAAGCATGGAACTCAAGTCTTGGAACCTTGATTCTTATTTTATCATGTGGTAATTTTGAATTAATCAAGAAATGCAACTCTTGTTCTTGATCTTGGCTTAAGGAGTCTTGGCATGCATTTAATCTTGGTGTGGAATCTTTTTAAATAATATGTGGTAATTTAATTCTTTAAAGGTTTTAGAAAATTCTTGACAGGTATGGTATGCAGAAACATTGACAGTAAAGGGTTTATAGCTGGCAAAGATTATTCAATAGATTACTTATTAATATGTGGGGAAGTTTAATTATTTTTTATTTATGATAGCATGGATCAGATTTGGCACTAATTCTACGTCATTATACATGCTCAATTATATACCAATGATGTTGAATTCTATTTTGAGATTTTTGGTTTTGATTAGTTGTACAACAAAATCAAATATAGGTAGCAGGAAATCCCAGAGAGCCAATGCCATGCTATCAAAATAGGAAAATCCCTAATTCACGAAAATTTTTAGTACCTTGGATATATTTGTTATTGTCTAGCCAATGCCAAGTAGCGTTGAGAAATATATAACAAGTTATTTTACAGAGGAAATTATAGATAGAGATATATGGATATAGAGGCAACAAAACCTATGAGAGGTTTATTTTGTTACACAAATAAATATCTGGTATAAAAATAATTATTTACTCAGAGAGATTTTTTTTAATCAGTCTCAAAGAGTTTTAATAAGATTAGAACACTCATAGAATGGACCTAGGGATGTAGCCATTTGGTGAACCCTGTAAACAAATCTTTTGTGTTATATTTTGTTTTTAATTTCCTCTCTATGATAAAAAAATCCTTTCAATTTACTTTATTAAATTATGAACATTTTATTAATTAATTTTTTGGATTTATTAAAAGGGGAAATTAGAAATTCAAATATTTCATTTTAATTTAAATCTGATCCAAGTAGATTGTAAAAGGTTCTTTTTATAACTTGGATTTATGGATTAGTTTGGTATCAAAGCTTGTAATCAAGGCTATTTAACACATTATCTGGTAATTTTAGTATTCTTGTATGTTAACTAGGTCTCAATCAAGACATGGTGAAGGGGAACTTGCAAAGTTTGAACTTGAAATTCATGCAAGATGTGCAAGCCAGAAGTCAAGTATGGGATCAGATATGTCTAAGGTAGAATTCTAGCATTTTTTCTTCAACATGAAAAATATGGTTGAAGAAATGTATGAGGAACACAAAAAGGGGAAAGAAGCAAATGAAGATCAAGCTTAAAGAGAAGAAATTCCTCTTTCACCTTCATCTTTCAAGAAGGCCTCCTTTTCTACAGATGGTAAAACTATCCCACATTTGAAATTAAATGTTAAATTTGATTTTTCAATTTATAATGGTGACCTCAGTGCAAATAAATTGGATAACTGGGTCAAGTAGATTGAGATATATCATAGGATTTAGAATATTCTCAGTGAGGAGGCCAAGATTCATTTGGCTACTCTCTGTATGAGTGGCATAACACTCATCTGGTGGGATAGTAAGATTCAAGAAGATCTCAAACAACATGGTAAGGTAATCTCTTCTTGGAATGATTTTGTTTATGAACTAAGAAATCAATTTTATTCTTTGGGTTATATATAAAAAGATACTATGGATTAGAAGACTTTGAGACAAAATAAAGGTCAAAGTGTGTAGGATTATACTCATGAGTTTAGAAAGAAAGCATTAATATTGGGCATTCTTCTGTATCATTCAGAGACTTTATTGAAATACATTGGAGGTTTACATAGTTATTTGAGACATACTATTCTTATTTTTAATCCTTCTAACCTTGATGAATTATGTGTGCAAGATACACACATGGGATCGAAGGGTAAGATGACCAAGGAAGGCTTGGGAAAGAAATCTCACAAGCTAATTTAAAATAAAGGAATAGGTAAAGGAAAGGGTAAAGATAAGTCTACTTACACTGTTAAGAAAGAAGGAAAACCTTTCTCTAATCACTGCAAGAAGAATCATAATGAGTTTAAGTGTTAGAAACTCCATCCAGAACTCAATACAAAGAGGTTTAGAAATAAAAAGGAAAAGAATGCTAATGATATTATCCAATAAGACCTGGGATCAGATTCTAGTGATGAAAAAAAAAATACTGCTATGGGTCTGCAAGGTTTAACTTATTCCTCTTCCAACCTTAAAGCTTTTGTTATCACTTCATCTTCTAAAAATAAATCTAAACATTCTAAAAGAAAAATGAATGAGCTTTTCCATATAAGATTCATATCTAAGCATACTAAAATAGATACTCTTTTTAATAGTGGATCACAAGCTAATCTTATTTCTGAAGAAGTTGTTAAAAGGTTAGGACTCAAAACTAAGCGCATCCAAAACCATATCGTTTAAGATGGGTGTGAGATGATGCAAAATTGTAGGTCATAAAAGCATGCACTAATTTGCTATTACTTCTAAATTTCTTGATGAAGTAGAGAGAGATGTAGCTCCTTTGGATATTTGTTGAATTATTTTAGGAAGTCCTTACTTATATGATAGAAAGGCAATATTTTATAGAGAAAAGAACATATATGTGATTTTAAAGGATGGGATTGAATACATAGTAAGATCCCACATGTCAAAACCAATTTGACTCTTGTCTTTGTAGGATAAATGAAAAGACTTGTAAACTCAAGTAAAAATTTTGTTCTCATGATCATGCAATCTAAGGATAGTGAAAAATCCAAGGCCTTAGATGGTTGTGATCCTAAACATCAATTTGAAATTGAAAAGATTATTTCTGACTACAATGGTATTTTTCAGGAACCATAAGGTTTACCCCCTAAGAGGGAAATCCAACATGAGATTCAATTGTAGCATGATGCCTCTCTCCCTAATATTGGCATGTATAGGTTGTCAATAGTAGATAATGAAGAAATAAAAAATCAAGTGATGGAGTTACTTGAGAAAGGAGTCATTTGGCCAAGTACCTCTCTATGAAATTTGCCTTTTGTATTAGTACCAAATAAGGATGGTAAATGGTAGATGTGCATGGATTTTTGAGCTTTGAAAAAAATCATGATTAAAAACCACTACCATCTTCCTTGTATTGATGATTTTTTAGATCAATTAAAACATGCAAAGTATTTTACGAAGTTAAATTTGAGAAGTTGTTATCACCAAATCACAATAAGTGTTGGTGATAATTGAAAAATTGCATCAAAACTAAGCAAGGTCTATTTGAGTGGCTTGTTATGCCTTTTGGGCTTTGTAATGCACCTGCTACATTTATGTGGGTCATGAATGATGTGTTAAGACTATTTCTTGATGATTTCATAATTATGTACTTGGATGAAATTTTAATCTTTAGTAACACATGGGAATATCATCTTAAACACATAAAGAAAGTCTTAAATACTTTGAAAAAGGAGAAACTATTTCTAAAGATATCAAAATGTGAATTTGCAAAAACATCTTTGGTTTACTTAGGATATGTTGTAGGGAATGGCTCATTAAAAATTGACCCTGAAAAAGTTTCAACCATAGTAAATTGGCTAAAGCCTAATAATGCAACAAATGTTAGAATTTTTCTCGGATCAGTTCAATTTTGGAGAAAATTTATTGCTAACTTCTCTTATATTGCATCTCCTTTACATGATTTAACAAGTGTTAAGTAGGTATTTCAATGGGGAGAAAATCATGAAAAAGCTTTCAATACCTTGAAAGAAAAGATAAGTACAAACCCAATTATTGCACTTCCTAATTTACAAAAAAAAATTGAAATAGAAACTGATGCTAGTGAGTATGCAATGGGGGCAGTATTAATGTAAAACCAGAAACTAGTGTGTTTTCATTCAAAAACCTTTACAGGTGCAGTTAAAAAATATCCTTCTTATGATAAAGAGTTGTATGCTTTGGTGCAGAGTGTGAAAAAATGGAAACACTATTTGATGGGAAAAGAGATAATCATCCATATGGATCATCAACCTTTACAATACCTTCAATCATAATCTAAGCTACAACAGTAATGACATGCTCAATGGATGAGATTTTTTCAATAGTTACATCTTGTTATAAGATAAAAAAAGGGAACACATAATAACGTTGCAAATATGCTTTCTACACCTCTTATAGTAGCATCTACTATTTTTTAGCATGGTCCTTTTATTAATGAAAGTTATAAGGAACAATATGCTAGAGATGTTGATTTTAAGGATGTATATGAAGATTTTATAAATGGTAAATCAATAGAAGCATTTGACTATCATGTGCATAATAGAATGTTATATCATCTTAAAAAAAATTGTATTTCACAAGATGGAAGAGTTCACATGATTAGAAAAGCACATACTTCTCTTATTTCAGGTCATTTTGGCATTGGTAAGATAATTGCACAGTTACAAAGATATTATTATTAGCCCCATATGACATAAAATGTATCTAAATATATTAAAGGTTGCATTCTTTGTTCCACAAGTAAACCTAGTAATCAGAAGCTAAGATTGTATACACCTCTACCTATTTCCAACCATCGTTGGGAAAGTATTTCTATGGGTTTTGTAGGAGGTGTACCTATGTCATGAAGAAAACATGATTATTTTTATGTGGTTGTGGATAGTTTCAACAAAATGTGTATTCATCAGGTGAGGATACTGCACATTTATTCTTAAAAAATCTTTGGATCCATTTTGGTTTACCAACTGTAGACATCCAATTCCTAACATCATTTGTGTTGAAATTATCAATCTTACTCGAATTACATTCAAATTCACATTTTAGGTCAAAATCTAGAAAACATCTTAAATGGTTCAAACTTGTCACTTACAAGTGCCATTTTAGGTCAAAGTATCCCTAAATAAGGCAATGCATTTTATGGGCCTGCTAACTTTGATCAGATCATTTCAAGTCAAAATGACCGTTTTGCCATTTAGTGCTCTGGATCACTCTTTTCTTCTAATTCATTAGTACACATCATGTACCTTTGTTATTTGGTGTTGGAAAAATCCTAAATGGGAATGCAGATCCAATGCATTTAACATCACCTTTTAGTTCCTCTCCAGTCAAATTATGACCCAGTAATATGACTTTATGACCATTTTGATTAATTGAGGGCCAATTTTCAAATAATTGTGCAAATGTTGATTAACCTTATTTAAGGCTAAATAATCCAAATTAAGAGCTTAAGTGGATTTTCCATGAGAGTTGTTGAATATTTATTTTTGAAAATTGATTCTTTTTAACTGCATCATCAGGTGACATCATTTCTTGGGAAGACATCCCTAGGCCATAAATACCATAAATATTAGGATTATGGTTCACCCATGCCTAGTTAATGCCTCCCATGCCTCTTTAATTACCCTTCTTCCAAGGTCATGATGAAGATAATTATGTATTTAATTCTAAATATTAGGATTATCCATGGCCACACATCTCAATCTTGAGATGGACGGTCATGGTTGATCCTAACCAATCTCAAAAATCTATAAATAGAGAGGCCATGGACATGAATTTTAAGCTTGAATATTGTAAAGTTATAATGTTAAATTGTTTCCACAAGGTTTTGCATTTGATAATAGATTTTGCTTGCAAGCTTCATTGATAGGCTAGTTTAGTGATTTGGAATCAAGAGCCTAAGTTTTATGGAGTGTTCTTGAGGCATTTGAGGAGCTTACCACCATTGTTGACAAAGACAAGGATGCTTGATCAAGGGAGAACATGTTTTTGAGCCACATGGGTATGGTGAATCCATTTGGGAAGGTAATATGGTGTTACTTTCTTTCATTTGTTTCTTTTTATCCTTTGTAATTCCCATAGGAATAGATAGGCTTGGTTAGTTAGTTCTTTATGCATGTTTCATTATTTATGGACTAATGTTTGACTAACTTGTTTTGTAATCCTCTCTACATCTTGGCATGCCTGGTGGGACAAGATGTATCTCACACCTAAATAAGATCACTTTATAACTCTAAAATATCCATTTAGACCCTTAAAATTTGTGTAAATTAAATTTCTAACTTTATTTTGTTGTTTTATATTTACCATGGTTTTACGCAGTAACCAACATCGGCAAGTAATACCGACATCGGTTACCTGGCTTAACCGACATTGATTAGTAAAACTGAAATCGATTAGATCTTGATTAGCCAAAGTAACTGTTGTTGGTTGTAATAATTGACGTCGGTCATTGTGTTTTTCTTAAAACATAGACCTGAGAAATATTTTTTCAAAGTTCATTATTTCAAGCTAAAAAGAGCTTCAAAGCTAAATGACATGATAACATTTTTACTATAGGACCAAGATTGATATTTGTTCAAAACATGTTTATATCACTTTTACATTCTTAAAAATCAATTAGGAACCTTGTTTTGGGTGTTTAATAAAGAATTTAGATGTTTTGGTGAATGTTTTCCAAAGTTCACAACTAAGACCAAGGGGTCAAATGAATACCACCAAATCTTTCATTTTGGGCTTAAAATTGAACACACTTGTCAATTCTTGTTTGAAATAGTTGTTTAATTAAGTTTTGTTTGGCAAAAAGAAGAGTGTTTCTTGTATGCTATTCCATTTATCCCCTATAGGGAACCCTTGGAATCAAAAGTGCCATTCTTATTGTAAATATTCTATTCCAAGGCTTATAAAAAATGTCACATAAAATAACTCCCCAAAAACTCACCAAAGTTTGGGTGATCTTGAAAATGACCCTAAAGTCTTTCTATTTTATTCTCTCTTTATTTTCATGCAAACTTAGCTTGCGAGGGGGACGTCATTACCTCCCGTGAGTCTTTAGGGAAGCTTTGACTTGGAGTTTCACCTCCTGGCATTAAATTCATTTGAATCCTTTAGAGTTGCACATGGGATGTATCTGCATTTAGATATCACACTACAATGAGTGAACAACATGATGTAGTGGTTGTAAAAAGGACTAGACCTTTTTACAGCTAGCCAATGCTATGGTCACCCAATTTATGTGCTTGTCTTTTGCATCATTTGACATGAAAGTAATTATGCAATTGTTTCCCTTAGAATGATTGAAACCTTACAAGTTTAATAGACCCCACTTTGTCATACCTTGTTAGTTTAGACTTAAGACATTTATTTTTTGTCATTAGTTTACTTGGTCTTGATTTGTGTCTAAAACTGCTTGTTAACTCAATGAACTTAACCAAAACACATTATCCTCAGTTTTATTGAGCAAGGGAGGCATTATGCTATCCAAATGGAAATTTCACCTTTCCCTTGTTCAAATTATTATCAAAATCTTTGTGTCATGTCATCCACTTTGGCATAGTCATGCTTCCCAATTGAGTCTAGATCTTTTACCTAATTTGTTTAATTCCTTCATTTATAATCCACATTTGAAATTGAACCCTTTTGAGTTCTAAGGGTTGGTGTGTCAAAGTGCGTTCACAATTTTCACACTAAGGATGTTTTAACTTGGGTTCAATTTTCCATTTGGGTTGAAGGTCATCTATTAAGACTCAAAATCACATATCATCTTGGTGGACTCAAGTCATTTTGTGTATCACTCACGTTTTGAGTCCTAGAACATATTTATCCTAATATAATCATGTGGTGACGTTGTTCCACCTATTTGGTCCTAGATTTATACTTAGTGATTCATGTATGTTTTTACATCTTGAGTTGCTTAGTTCATTTTGTCTTCTTCATAATATGGAGAGCTTTCCTCTAAACTTCTAGGGTCAACTTGTCAAAGTTGAAGCTAGCTTTTATGGTGTGGGTGTATCACAAAGATCTAAGCTTTGGTTTAATATTTTCCACCTTGGGTCTTTGAGTTACCTTACTTTCCTCCAATCTATATGATTTCAAATTTACCTAAGGTTGAGTAAACTCGTGAACCAAATCTTATAAATTATGCATGGTTTCAAACCACCCTCCCTTATAGTCTCATTGGTACCTTGGTTATTTGTTTAAGAGAGAGACAAATCATAATTTGTTTGGTTACCAAGCATTGGTTTAAAGATTATTTAAAAACATAAAACAACTCTTTTCAAACATGACTTAAAGGTTCACTCGTAGTAGGGCCTCTTATGGCCTTAGTTATGAAGATGAGAAATTTTATGATGGTCAAGATAACCCCATTATTTTTGATGATATCCCATAATAGTAGGATCGAAATATGATTACAATGGATATCAACCCCAAGAAGATCAAGATGAAGCCCTTCTTAGGGTGATAGAATCAAGTGCTAGACTACCTTATGACTTTCCTACATAATAGTTGCATACCTTGGTTAGAGAAGGAAAATAATGATGGCAAGAGAAATTTTTTTGCACAAATGAACATACCTTCTTCCTATAACAAAGGAAAGGAAATACAAAGTCAAACCCCACAAATCTAGATCTTCTAGCTAAGATCAAGATAATAAGTCAATGATATGTATATCAACTTGTCATAGACTTAACTGACTCCCTAGTTGCCACTTCAATTCACAATAATGCTTTGAAAGAACATGGAAATGTGGTTGAAAGTGTGCAAAAAATATTAGATGAGGACATTACCATAGTAGATCAAGGCAATCTAAATGACTAGTTAAAGTCACAAGAGACCTTACAAAGTGTTCCATTTGATATAGAACATAAATTATTTAATCATCAAGAACTTATTGTTACTTTACAAACTCTGAAACCCAAACATTCAGTTCCAATTGAGGAAATCCCTCAAGACAATTTGGATAGTTCTTTTCAACCAACCCAAAGATTGGTAAATAAACATAGAAATTTACAAAATCAACAAAGTGTAAAACAACCAGATTCAGGGAATGTTTTCAAATCCAAGAATCAATGGCCTATGTTCTCAACTCAAGCATAAAATTAGAACTAAATCATGGATCTAAAGGTATACACTCCCTATAGATCCACACAAAACTAGGGGCACATTCCACCCTAATAACAATAAAACCAGGGGCACATTCCACCTTAACAACATATTATCCAATTCATAAATTAACCAAAAATGTACGAATGGAATTCTATGAAGGAAATTGTCCAAAGATTGGAAATGAATAATAGAGTCAAAAAGTACAAATTCAATGAGATATGACCATATCCATATGACTTATTTATTCTCCAAAACCCCTTTCCACCTCATTTTGAGGCACCCAAATTTGACAAATAGAAAGGGAAAGGAGATCTATGTGAACACATATAAGCATTATTTATCTTGTGTCAAGAGGTTGCTTATAGTAGCGAGTACTTACTATGACTATTTTCACAAAGTTTAACAGGACAAGCTCTTGACTGGCTACTTAAACTACCCAAGGGATCAGTTGTAGATTGGAATAACTTATCAAAACAATTTGTTAACCATTTCTCATATAACATAGAACATGAATTAACCATTGTTGAATTATGAAAAGCCAAGAAATGTGATGGTGAAACTTTTGTTGCATATCTACAAAGGTGGAGAGCATTGATAGGGCATTTTCAACATAATTTGCCAGACAAAAAGTTGGTTGATATCTTTGCACAAAATTTGCATCCTGAAGTTGTGTATAATCTATGATTAGCTTGTGATAACTTATTTGAAGAAATCATTGACAAAGGAGTGCATATTGAGAAGGCTCTTATTGCTAGGGTCCTTGTTAAGATTTTTGCACAAAGTCAAGTATCTAATCAGGCTAAATCACCATCTCAAACAATTATGTAGGATAAGCCTAAGGGATTTCAAAAAAATAAGAACATGGTTGGAAATGGGGTGATAGAAACAAGACATATACAAATGGTATAGGCTATGCCTCCTCTAAATGTATAATTAAGTCCCTTAAATCCACTACCTAATTTGTAGAGACAACCTCTACGAAGGACATTTCATAACAATTTTAGAGTCTAGCAAGTTAGGAGATTCAATTGAAATAGTGTTAAAAAGATCATTGTAGCTAATTTAATTATATGGCTAGTATCAAGGCCATTTACTCAAGATCAACAAAAAACAAAATGGTACAAAGAGAATGAATAGTGTAACTTTCATCATGTTGCTAGTCACGATGCATACCATTATGTTCAATTGTGACATATTATTGAGGAATTTATTGAAAGTGGTGAAATAAAAATTAAGCTAGCCCCTAATCAAGACCCAAATCAAGATATAGGAATCTACAAAGACCCATTTCCTTGACATGATCCACCACCACCAAGAAACAATCAAAATGGTCACAATCAAGGATAGAGGTAGAATCAAAACCAACAACAAGGTCAAAATTGTAATGAGCATAATTGAGATCATAATGCCCACACTAATAATGTGGCTTATAAAAATGTACATTATGACTATAATAACACTATGGGATGTATTTTTGAAACCCACATAACCACTATTATTATAATGCCACATGGCCAATATCATGTTCCTCACAACATGAGACCCATCATTATAGGGTCAGCACCCTCTCCCCCTAGTAATACCATGTCGGGTTTACATCATCATGTTATTACTCTATTTTCATGGGTTATTAATCATAAAAAACAATACTTTTCTTATAAAGGCTCCTCACTGATCCAAAATTATAGAAATATGGTTAGTTGTTTGTGAATCACCATCCAAGGCCCTTTCCCTCCCTCTTTTAGTTATAATAACTCCTTGCCACCTTTAGGTTGTGAAATCGCAACTAGACACCCATGAGTTACCATTTAGGGAATTTCATCCACTTCTTTCCATAAACCCAATGAGAACATTATGCCAATGGTTCTAAAGCTGAATACTATCCCAACAAAGACTAAACTAGTTCAATCCACAGTTTAAAGGCCTTATAGTCTAATGGATTAATTAGATAAAACCCCTACACAAATTTCCATATTAGAACTCTTGCAGATATTTGATGTCCATAGAACCATCTTCAACAAAATTTTACAAGAGTATATTGTGCCTAATGATATAAACCTTGATCAATTCTAGAACCTAGTTGGACATTTATCTTCATTTCAATAAATCACATTTGATCAAAAGGACATATCCACCCTCGTCCTGAACCACAATAACCCACTATACATTGAGATAATCATTACAAATCACAAGATCAAGTAGGTTCTTATAGATAATGGTTCAGGGATGAAAACCATATCTCTTAAATTGGTGTGATGATTGGGTTATATGGATAAACTGCCTACTCAGATTTGTTTCCACCAGACCCAAATTGTCTAGATGAAAACTATAGACAACTAAATAAATTATAGTTATGTACACAAGATATCAAAGAATATATAACATATTAGGGACCTATTTAACATTCTCCAATCACCATACTCATCCCTGAACATCTCTAATCATGCCAAAACTGAAGATCAACCAAGCCAATTTCAAGCACACTAAGACAAGGACATTACACACTTTGTCATTGTCACTTAGGTTATCAAATCACTTCATCCACTCACTAGGACACCTTAATGACATCACTCATAACTCTAAAAAAATATCCCCCTTTTTAATTAATTTCAACAAACATCATATATAACAATATACAACTTACCTTCTCTCTCTTCAAGCACTCCTACAATAGGAACTTTCTCCCCCTTTGACACAATGACAAAGTGGGCACCAAATGATGTTGAAGACCTAAAAATAATTTCAAATAGTAAATAAATGTCTTATAAAGATGATACAAACTCCCCCTTACCTTGATCCTTCTTCATCTTACCTTGATATATTTCATCTCGTTCCATGCCAACACTCTTCACAAGCATATCAACTAATGAAGATAGAACACACAAAAACCACTAGAATCTGATGGAACTCATCAAGAAACATTTTAGAGGGACTCCCCCTAATATTTATGAGTAATTTCATCATTTGATAATTTTGAGATCTCTATACACCATGAAGACCACCACACAGGCTTACTAGCCTTCTCTTTCAAGACACTACCATGACCACCAACAAAGCATCATACCACTCATCAATCAAGAAACATGTTATAAAATAACTTGATAACTCACCTTGAAACATTAATTATTTTCTCTTTTGGATAAATTGAACAAAAACACTCTTCTTCTTATTAGGCCTGTCTAATCCTCTTGTAAGCCTACTTGGAACTTGCACAGCTCACAAATTTTAGTAGACACATATTCTAGACCTAAAACATCATATCTAGATAATTATCATATGTTACCTCAATCACACCAATTTTCATTACCAGGTTCATCCTATGTAACATACTTCCTTCACAAACCTACTAGCCAATTAGCCCTGCATATTGACATAAACAAGAATAACTTAAGAACCAAAAATATTTAAATATTTGTGAAGCTTGATTTGACAACCCATTTGGCCCATTCAACATATTAAGAATCCTCAGACCTCAACTCATAAAGTAGACCATTTTTATAATAGATCTCAAGACCCTCAGATCTCAAAACAAACAAGGTCAACATAACACCTTCTAGTTAATGTCCAACTCTAAAATTTATTGTACACCTAGAGACAACCATTACACACTTCTAAACCAAGATTTGAGCTTCCAAACCATTAGGAACTTTGACTTATTATAACCTATTTTAGGTCCTACATAATCATAAGCACAAATTAGGATACCTGAGAGCAAAAAAAAATCTTCAATTTGACTTCAACATACCTTCATATCATAAAAACACCTAGAGCATGTTATAATAAGGTAAACAGATCTATCTATGAAAAAATATTATCTTGAAAAATCACAAATCCTTATTTTCCATATGGGAGCCTTCAATTTGACCTTATAAACTGTTCTAACTGAAAAACACCACAACATCACTTCTCCACTTAAAAGGAGTCACTTAAGAATCATAGATAGAGACACACTCTATACCTCAATGATCTAAAAAAAACAACTCCTCATATTCCTTCTCCTCCTTTCTTAATTGATACTTATAGTTCTTCTTATTCTTCTTTGGCTTTAAAAAAATAACTTCCTCAACTACTACAACATTCTCCTTTTCTTCTATGATTGGATTATCAATATATGGAGACAACATAGATTCATGGCATACCTTTTCATCTAAATAATCTTCCTTGCATCTTGGATCCTCATTACTATGCACTTATTTAATAACAATAGGATGTTCACTTGGATCCATACATACCTCAAAACTAGCCTCAACTAGTACCTTGGTCTTCTCCTTGAGCTTGGTCTCTTCATTCTTAATATGGACAGTCAATGAGAGCTCTTGGAACTCTTCACCTTCTGTATCATTATCCACCATAGAAAACATATTACTTACACCTACAGACTCATCATAAGTAGGACCACCTTTGGACTCTATGAGTTAACTTGTCTTCTTCCATGTACTCTATGAGCCTGATTGAACATATTCTAACTTGTAGGCTTTTTCTTGTAAAAATGATCAATGTGACCTCTCTATTCATAGTTGAAGCACACCATAATTTTTTCAAAAATCTCATTTTACCTTACTATATTCAAAAAAAATATTTCAATGTGTCCTAGTTCATAATAATTATAGCACTAAATATCTTTTAAAGGAAACTCAGCTTGTCTTACCTTAAATGGATAACATTTTACAAAGTTTCCCACATCATGATAGTTGAGACACTCAAACTTACTTACACATTTTTACTAATGAACCCCATCATAGTTTCAAGCAAATTCATTTCTAATATGTCTTCTACATTCTCTAGATTTATGCCCAAAGTGATTATAAGTATAGAGATAACCATTAAATTTTTCATACCTCATGGCATTTGGTTTTTTGATCTATTTTGAATTCATACTTTCATCACCTTCATTTCTTGTCTGATGATTTGTCCTCAAAGGTTATTCCACCTTTATCTTATTAACATTCATGTCAACTTGAGAAGTAACTTTAGGTTCTTCATTAAAATCCAATCTATATCTATCACTAGATGACTTTTGACTGTTTTGGAGATTATTTAGATCATTAAAACTTTTATCAAACTTGATAAATGATTTTGCCTTGCATATTTATCTAACTCAGATCTCAATAACTCATTTTTAGTTACATACCTTGTACATTCATCTTCTTTATATTTTAGGCTTGTAGATAGGACTTCCAATTTATACCTGAGAGTTTGACCATATCTTCACACTCCTTGGCATTTGCATCCATTCTTACCTCAAACACACTGAATTTCTCCTCAAAGTCTTTGAGTTTAGATTTCATAATATTATTGATCTTCTTCTCAGTCTTTAGTTCTTCATGAGCATTAGTCAATATAGTATTAGAGTCCATCTCATCTTCATCATCATTTGAATCACTCCAAGTAGACCCCTTTTGATGTGAGAAACTTATTACCTCAACCATGAATAGAACTTCATATTTAGTAAGACCATCATCTTCATGATCATATTCTGAATCACTAACTTCACTCTCATTTGATGAGCTGCAATCTTCTTTAGTGTAAAGACTCTTCTTATTCTTGAAGTACTTCTTGTTATCAAACCTTTTGAATCCTTTTTTGCTTTTATTAGACATGAATATTCTCTTTCCATCATCATGACCTTTATCATTCTCTTCATCATCATCCTTTTTATACTTATGAGGGTAATTATTAGCAAAATTTCATATCTCACCATAATTGAAGCATTTTAGAGGTAGTTTACCTTTATATTTGCCTAAACCTGTTCTCAATTTTCTTGAAATTAAAGCAATTAGTTCATCCTCATCTATTTTAGGAATGTCATTCTCCTTGAAATTCTTACCTTATAATTTCTTCTTTATCTTCATTTCAGTCTTGAAAGTTGCTTCCTTCTTTGGTGGTATATCATCATTCTTCCTCATCTCATAGGCAGTAAGGGTGCCATGCAATTGATCCATCTTCAACTAAGTAATGTTATAACTCTCTTTTCTAGTAGATAATTTCATATCAAACTTGGGGGATAGATAACTTAATACATTTTTAAAAATAGTAGTCTCTTCAAGATTATCTCCAAGACCTCTATTGATGTTCACAATCTCATTGACACTCTACAGAAAGGATGACATAGTTTATTCTTCGTTCATCTTGAGACTTTCAAATTACTTATGTGAGTCTGAAACTTAGCAAGCTTGACCTTTGAACCTCCTTCAAAAAGAGTCTTCAATTTATCACATATTTCCTTAGCAGATATGCAATGGATTACTTTGGTGAACTTGGTCTCTATAAGAGCACATGTGATGGAATTCATTACCTTATAATTGTTCTCAAACAACTTCTCTCTTACAACACTAGATGGAATAATATGAGCAAGATAACCATCCAAAACATATTTCCATACATAAAATTCTATGGACATAATGTATGTCTTCATCCTAGCACTCCAAAATGCATAATTAGATCCATTGAACATTGGTGCTTGCTTAGTAGAGGAACCACCTTGCACATTCTAACTAACCATTCTACCTTGGATCACTTTCAAGATGTTAAGCCTTTACTAAAGGACCCACTCTGATACCAATTATTAAAGGTGCAATCCATTGAGAGGGGGAGTTAATCAATTTTGAAAAATAATCCAATTCAATTTCCATTAAACCCTTACAAATACTTAAGTATTTAACATAATCATTCATGAAGCATACAGATCATTCATAGTAGTGTATAATGAACACAATGCAAGATCACATACACAACACAAGATCTACATGGGAAAATCTCTTGGGGAATAAAACCCAATCTCAAACCTACAAACATATGGACTACTATCCTATAAGATGATCACAAACGAGAGACTAATCAAGTCCTTCTGATCAAGAACCTTTGGTCAAGTCTTTATGACCTAAAACCTTGATCAACTCCTTTTAACCAAATGTCTTTAGTGAAACCTTACTTCACAAGGAGTAATTTACCATAAGGAAGATCAAGTCCTTTACACCCTCCTTCAAAAGAACACTTCCACCTTAGAGTTGATGTCTTCAATATCTAATGATAGATCTCTATTTTCTATCCCTACACAAACTCTCTCTATCTCAAACATGGGTTTCACATAGGCATGCCATAATATCTCGCCTTCTTCACTCAAATAGTCCTCATATACACACTTAGACCTATTCACATATCTTAAAATTATAAGAGCACTATTCTAACATTGGGAACATGACCTATAGGTCATATACATAGTTAACAAATGGTTCTGCTAATTAACTCAACCAATAGGCACACTACCTATCCTTCACTTCACAAATCTCACATCTACCTCACACAATTATTCCACACTCAAAATTTAGAAATCATCATATTTGATTTCATTATATATAGATCTATCATGAATTATCAAGTCCACATTAATCCTTGTCGGCCACAATACATGCCTTCACCCTTAAGACATCTCACATGGGTCACACTTAAGCACAACATAATAATAATTAATCTTCTAAAGACATCTCACATGGGTCACACTTAAGCACAACATAATAATAATTAATCTTCTAAAAAAACTATGTAAAGTTTTAATCTCAACCTATTTCAGATCCACTTTTGTGATCCTTCATCAAGAAAATAATTTATGTAAGAATAAAAGAACAACATGCTTTAAAAATTGGAGGAATATAGCCATTACACACAAAAAATTTACTAAAAACTAACCAGATAATTGTTAACCAAAAAATTCTAAAACCAAAACTCAAAAAATAAAAATAAAAATAAAAATTAAGTAAATACCAAATTCATATTAATTAATAGTTATTAATTATTAACTTAAAACTATTAAAATATATTATAACTATATAACCATTTGTTAAAAATAAATAAATAAATTTATTGATTATTTAAAAATTAATTATTAATTTTACAAGATTTAAATCTATTTTTAAAATTATTTTATGAAACAATAAAATATTTTGAAATTTTTATACAGAGATTAAATGATTTTATTATTTAGAAAATATTGAAAATTAATTTTGATTAAAGTTAATCAAAATTAATTTTCAATATTTTCTAAATAATAAAAACATTTAATCAAAATTAATTTTCAATATTTTCTAAATAATAAAATCATTTAATCTCTGTATAAAAATTTCAAAATATTTTATTGTTTCATAAAATAATTTTAAAAATAGATTTAAATCTTGTATAATTAATAATTAATTTTTAAATAATCAATAAATTCTTAATAATAGTTTTTTTTAACAAATAGTTATATTGTTATAATATATTTTAATAGTTTTGAATTAATAATTATTAACTAATATGAATTTGGTATTTACTTAATTTTTATTTTTATTTTTTGAGTTTCATTTTTAGAATTTTTTGGTTAACATCCATCTAGTTAGTTTTTAACAGCTTTTTTGTGTAATGACTATATTCTTTCAATTTTTAAAGTGTGTTGTTCTGATGTTCCTACACAAATTATTTGCCTAATGAAGGATCACAAAAGTGGATCCAAAAAGTATCAAGATTAAAACTTTACACAATTTTTCCAGAAGATTATTTATTATTTTGTATGGATTGTGAAAATATCATATCTTTCACAACATACTTTCAAATAGGCCTAAGTCACTTTTAGGTCCTATGGAGACCCATTCAACTCTTTGACACTTCTCTAAGCATAATCAAAATGTATTTCTACTTAAAAATACATAGGTACACTCCTTATATCCCTTAGGACATCCTCAAATGATCATAGTCACCTTTACTCACCTCTGTGTATGCTCAATTAACTCAAGTAGAAACCTTATACATAAGAACACCATTATCGAACATATAGTCAACCTATTAAGCATTGTTTATACTCAATATAGATTGATAACACCTCCAAAATAATCAAAAAGCATCCTCATGTATTCTACAGCATCCCTTAATAGAAAATTCATCAAGAGATATCTAAACAATATTAAAACAAGATCAAACAATCTTATCGGGTCACTTACAGAATAGGCATGAACACACAATCAAATTTGAACATTAATATCTTTGGTTGTACACACTTTTAGATATTCAAATTATGTTAAATATATGTGCCATGGAATATTATTCATCTTTTATTTTTCTATCATGAGAAAATTCATCTTATATTGAAATATATGGTCCAAAAACCATAGACTAGTTTTTCCCTTTGTAAAATTTAAATATTTAGATGTCAACAGTATAGTTAAACATCAATCACTATACTCACATCTCATGTCCTCTCAGATTTGGGTCAATCTTGAAACATTGATCTAGTCCTAAATTTAATGCATTATCCACCAAATCCAAATGTTAAACATCTACCACTTTGACCTCATCTTGTGCACTCTAGGAATGTTGACTTATTGTCCACCATCGGTCTCTATGGATCAGCCAGGTCTTTATCAAGTAACACACACCAATAAATCAATATTTACGATTACTCATGAGCCATTATATGCTTATATTTAACCTTTTATCAATCATTAAACCTTGAAAACTTCTCCTCATCATGAAAATTCTTGACATCTTGGACCACACAAGCTCCATTGATTTTCTAAGATTTTCTCAATGTTTACCTTTGCTAAACAACTATCACATTGACCTGTTTGAATCTATGCACACTGCAGATATTCACTATATGAGCTCATATGAGCCATTATATCTCCACTAGGTCTATATATTTAACATCATACAAATTGACTAAGTATGGGGACCAATTGCAATATGCCTGAGTAACCATTTTTGAACCTTAATAACTTTTTCTGCACTTCGAGCATGATCTCAAATTTGGACCATATGATCTTCTTACATATAATAATCCATCTATATAAAAAAATATTCTAGGACCTTTGCATGTGTGAGATATTCTGCCATAAAAATGCCTTCTCAAAATATTTTGTCACAGAGCTTACTATGCTTAGAATTTATCTAGGAGACTAACTTTGCTCTTATATAACGTTTTCCATGCATCAATGCATGATCTCAAATTTAGCACAAATTAACTATGCTCAAAACTGTACAAACCCATATGATCATATTATATTAACACCTTAACATGTGTAAGATATAACACCATAAAAATGCTCACTTGGCTCTTCTTGCCACATTGTAAAATTGGCTAAGTATGGTAAAACACAGTCAAACTGCTTGGGAACCCAACTTTACATATACATATCTTTTGATGTGCTTTATCGTATGATCTAAGAATTAGTGAAAAGAACCTAGGCAAAAAAATTAATAAACCTATTTGATTACCTTCTATTGAAATATCCACACGTGTGAGATATGCCACCATAAAATTGCTTACTCGACTTTTCTTGCCACTTTGCCAATTTGGCTAAGTATGGGAAAACATTGTCAACATGCTTAAGAGCCCAAATTTATACCCATATATCTTTGACCACACTTCAATACATGAAATGAAACCTAGAACATAAAAAATAGATACTAATGTGATCATAACCATATGACCAAATCCCCTTGACTCATTCCCACATGGAAATGGTGATGTCATCAAACTACCTACTCAGATTTTCTGCCACTAGACCCAAACTATCTAGATGAAAACTATAGACAACCAAATGAATTCCACTTATGAACACAAGCTCTCAAAGAATAGATAATAGATTAGGGACCTATTTCACATGATCCAATAACCATACTCATCTCTAAACATCTCTAATCATGCCAAAATTGAAGATCAACCAAGCCAACTTTAAGCACACTAGGACAAGCACATTGTAGACTTTGTCATTATCGCTTGTGATATCAAAGCACTTCATCCACTCACCAGGACACCTCCATGACATTACCATGACATCACTAATAACTCTCCAACATTACGAAGTGAAGAGGAATGAGGAGGGGTCCCATAGTTATTTGTGTGAGTGGCTATATAAATATTACTCTCATTAAGGAAAGGAGCCCTAAGATGTTTATGGGATATTCTATGAGGTTTGGTAAGATTCACCATATATGTTAAATTGAACTTAGTATTATCTTTGAATAGAAAGTTCATTATGAAGGAGAAGGAATAAATAAGGAAAGAGAGATGTGAAAAGAAAGAAATAAGAAGTGATAGAAAATTGTATAGAGTGAATCAACCTAGTATAGAAAACAAGGTCTAAAAACTATACATAATTAATAGGGTCGACCCAGTACTAAAAACATGAGATAAAAAAGTATATAGAGTTCACAAGGTTGAGATAGTACTAGAAATAGGGGATAAAAAAGTGTATAGAGTCGACATGGCTCACCTAGTACTAGAAATAGAGGCTAAAAAAGTGTACATATTCGACAGGGTAGACCTAGTACTATAGGTAGGGGAAAAATAAACAGTCTATAAGAGACTATATCAATCGGTGACTATGTACTAAAATAAGAAAAATTATGTAAGTAATTTTAAAAGTAATAAATAAAATGAAACACATAATCAATTAGGCAAATAAAGTTGATCTAATTGAGACACACAACACAAAACCTTATACCAACACTAGCTAATGCAAGTTTTTAAAATACAACATATAATTTGATAAAAGAGCAAACAATCAAATTGGAAAGTAAAATCTAAATAATTGGTCATCCTAAATGTTGTTAGATTACTAGAAAATTATTTTAAGATGTGATAGGAAGTTGGCTATAAACAAAGAACTAGAAAGAAATCTATGGATGGTTTTAGGATGTTTAAGCTAAAAAGGATCTATGTTGGCAATGGTACTGGCTTGGTATTAGGGCCTACCCCCTCAATTCACACACCATATTAATAATGGTGTTGGGTGATTATCCAATATATAACATTAACATGTTTATACTTGGACAGAAAACCAAGTCGGCTTCCCCCTTGGTGATGAAATCCAAGTATGTAGGCTTTGGGTAGACAATTGTTAAAATGTGTTTTAAGATTTTTTGATTTGGTAGTGTGTGCATAAAATATAAAAATAGTGTAACTATATGGTATATTGAAAAACTATTTAATTAGGCTATGTGATCTATTTTGAGCATGGAAATAATAAGAAATAAAAGTGTGAGCTAATTATTAACATATAAGTGTTAATTCTAACTTTAAAACATAATACAGTGTCAATTTAGATGATAGTGTATGTAGATATTATAGAATAGCATCGATAGTATTAGTACTATACTGTTGAAACAAGGGTTTGAAAAAAATACATCGACAGTGTCATCCTAGTTTCTTAGACATGAGATAGAATACATAGCTACATTGACATGGTCGACCTAGTTTGTTATACAGGAGTAGGTTTAAAGACTACAAACTATGAAAAACAAAAGTGTAATGGATAACATAAATGATAGATAAGGATAAAAATGAACCTTGGTGGGTTGGAAGATGTAGAGGAAAATGAGATTGTTATTGAAGTAACCTGATTTATACTTGAAAATTATTCAAATTCAATTTATTATGTTGATCTAGCTCTGCAGTTCCCTATTTATTGAAACCTATAAAATGTATAGCATCAACAAAGTCAAACTAGTATGTTTTCTATAAGTCTAGAAATGTACTATGTCAACAAGGTTGACCTAGTAGCTTAATCTTGAAGTCTAAAAGTGTACTATGTTGATAGGGTCAACCTAGTAGTCTATACATAATAGAAAACATGCATAGATAAAATAGAGTCATATTGATGTGACTTAGTGTTAAACTTGTGCACATAAGTTAAAACTATATCGACACTATCAACCTAGTATCACAAATATAGAGAAATAAAATGATAAAATAATGAAAAAGGTGAGATAAAACCTTTAAGGGTTGTATTCACATTAGGTTCACCAGAATGTATGCAATAAAAAATGCATCTTATATATAAATCAATCTTAACTCAGAGAAAATAGATCATACCATACAATTTTAATTATGGATACATTAGATAATCGGAAACATGAACAATATGGGGATCCACTAGACTTGACTAGGGGGCTTATCATAATACACAAATGCTAGGGAGGTTTCCAAAGCCTCTAATCAAGAACAATCACATAATAACCCTAAGGGAGTCTTATGTTTTCATATATCTCACTAAACTAATAAAAAGTAAATTAAAATCTATTTTAGTCCTCACCAAATCTTGTGGCATAATGTGGGGTTTAGAAATAATAAAAATAAACATGCATAAGATACATATACTCACATCAATGTATACATAATCCTAATGCATGAAAGATAAGTACAAATGCATATCTATCTACTCTTACAAAGGGGGAACAAAGTTAGGAATACTTACCATTGAAGATGAACCTGTTGAGCTTGAATCTCTCCCTTGGCCAAGATGATTTGTAAGAGGTTGTTATGGTATGTAAGGATGACAAGGATAAATTAACTCTAGACTATACAACCTATCAATGCATCCAAAAGACTTCTCCACAAGATAGGATCCGTATCTCCAAAGAGATTATGAAACCCTAAGCTTGATCCTGGAGTAGAATGGTGGATAAGCAGATGTGCAATAGCTCTTACTTATTCTTCTATTTTCTAAATAATGGTGAAATAAACTTGTATATATAGGTAGATTTAAACCTAAGCGCTTTCAAAAGTTTTAGTTGATAGGGTCGACCCATTCAACCTAGCATAGTTTTGGATAAAAATTCATTAGGTCATAAGGTAGGTCAACCAAGAGCCAACCTAGACCCTAAAGAAATTTTACCCAAAATTATATAAGGTCAACCTAGTCGACCTAGTACAATAAATAATTAAAAAAAGGCTAAGGTTAGGAAAAGGGGGACAAAAAGTAGGAAATGAATGAGGAGTGTAAAAGAGAGAAGAACAAGCTTAGGGATAAGGTTTTTAGGATACAAGTGTGTAGATAACAAGTGGAAAAAGGAATAACAATCCTGCAAAGCACCAATGGTCTGCCCACCCCTTTCCTTATGTACCCCTTAAAGTGTGTACTCAGATAGATTGAGACTCAATAGGTTCCTGAAAGATTCAAAGTGTCAGTAAGTGATAAAAGTTTTAAATATTATGTGTATACAAAGGAACCTAATGTTATAGGTATAAAGCATGAGTATCTTGAGCTCACCAAGTGGAAAAAAGAGTTATTAATGTGTATGACACCCCAAACATGTGAAAAAGAAGTTGATGTTACAATTGATATGGAGTGATTGATTACTTTAGAAATGTAGATAGTGAAGAATTTGAAGGTAAATATTTTCCTTGAAGTAATTCTTGATGTTTTAGGCTATTATTTAGATGCCCTTTATATGTTGGTTCAGTTGTGTTGAGATTGAGGTTGATAGATGAGATGTTAGCCATGAGAGAGAAATTACAAACATGAATATGTGATGTTATGACTAATCTAATTGATGGTTGGCTAAGGTTTGTAAAAATCCAAGTGGGATTTAGGAGGAGTTGGTCAGTCTATGGTGGGTTTGAGCCCACATGGGAGAGTGAGATGCATGATGAAGCATCTTTATGATTGTAGACAAATGAGTGTGGGTTTTAGCCCATAAGTAAGTTTAATGAACAATGGTTAATCCTTTGGTGAAGGAGGATGGATGATGGTGGATATAATCCCACAAAGGAGATATTATATGGTGGATAGTCAAATCTTTCAAGAAGTGAGACAAAAAGAATACATGAGTAAAGAATAATTTTGAAATCAACTAGAAGGAGCTGAAAATGGTGAAGAAATAAGAACAATCAGTTGAGGTACTTAGTATGTTAGAATGGGATGCCATTGTTATTATGTATCATGATCATAAAAATGATTTTACAACTTATTTCATCCATGTGAGCAAGATATCACATTTTACAAACCTTAGGTGTCTGATGCATGAGCATCCAAAGGTTTGTGTAATCTTGCATCAACCAAAAATAGAGTGGTGTGTATGTTTGTATCATCTTATATATGTATTTTTAATTCTTGGCATGATAAATATGATCCAAATGAATATTATTACTCCTAAACTTTACTAGCATCAATAATATTAGATAAGGATCAATTTTAGATATCTACATCATTCAAAGCAAGTCAGCTGATTTTCTTAACCAGATGTATAATCTAGGATCTCACTGCATGTATTTAAGGGATAAAATAGATAGGTTATGGGAAATAATTAAAGTGCATTAATATATTCCCTAAACTGAAATCTAATTTATTATTTGGATTCATCTCAAAGATTAGTATAATTTTAAAAAAAAATCATCCCAATCTAAATCTGTATGCTCAAGTTATGGCCTTCAAAATTTGATGGGTTTTCTCAATAATGAAACTATGAATTTACATATGGTTATGGTTACATAACCATCAATGGTGGTTACATAAATATCATAGGGTGGCTTTTCAATGAGTGGTGCTTCTGGCTTGCAAACAAGGCCTTTTCTATCATGAATGAAGTTAAAATAAAAATAATGGCCAATAAATATGAATGAATGGATTTGAATCATTTCTAAGGGGCTAAGGGAGGTGAAGAGGCATGGGAGAAGGTATAAAAAGGTTTTAAAATATTTGAATTAGGAGAAGGAGGAGTAGTTTTTATAAGAGTGAATAAAATAAGAGAGAACTCTAAGGAAGAAAAGGTGGAGATGAAAGTGAGCTAATTTATTGGAGACTATGTATGCAATTTCTTCTTCATGTTTACATTTCAATAGACCTGTATAGACATGTGTCAGTGAGAGAGAGAGATTACATTCATTTGTAATTTTCTAAATTTGAAATCAATGAAGATGTACATATGAATTCAAGTCCATTTTGTGTCCTTGGGAGGGTTTGAGTGGTTTATCCATGCATCACAAAGGTAAAGGCAATCCTTAAATAGAGTCCCTCTCTTGTGCTTACATCACTATGACCAAATCAATGGCCTCAAGGTGGTGGTTATTGGTGAGGTGAGTTTGGAGGGATGTGACTTAAAACACATGGGTAAATTCCCCAATGATCTAAAATCTTCTTGAAGTGCTCCACTTCTAGCTAAAATTTGTCCCCTTGCACTAGAATTTGAAACATAATTTTGGAGAGAACTTGAAATTTATTATTAAAATAAAAAGAGACCATTTTATTATGATAGAAACTTTCATTATTTATTTCTTTCCATAAATGAAAAATAATATTAGAATGAAAATTATGCTAAATTTGTGGGACTTTTCTAGGATTAAACGTTGAGTCCCTAAGCAAGATCATTTTCCAAGTAAAAATTTATCTATAGAATAGATGAAAGATGATGTGTATCCATATATAGGAAGATTGATCATCCTTTTATAACCACAAAATAAACTTTATCTATTCTATGTATTGGTAAAATACATAAATAGGATGAGTCACGCCTAGATGAACAAAACAAATTCCAACTAGTAGATATCGGTGAAGGATACACTAAAGGAAATCAACTTGCTTGGGATTAGTAATGGTTTCAAAAATTCAAAAAAACCTATGCTTCCAAATTTACATAGAGGATTTAATATTATAATGAGCATTTAGAAAATCCTCTTGAATTTGTTGAGGATAAATAAGAGGGTAACCCAAACAAGGTTTTTACTAGTGAAAAGGGGTCTCAGTTGGCCATTTATAATCCTTTAGAAGTATTTGAAAGGTGTCTATACACCAATTTTTGTACAACAGCGATGGAATTTTTAACTTCTATAACTAACTCATGGTGATTAACTTATAGATGAAACTTATTTTACAAATTATGCCATTTAATCAAATTAGTTGAGTGTTTATAAAAAGTATTACATATGACTTAGATTCCCTTTTTAAAAATAAAAATACTTTTAACCCAAGACACCAATGAAAAAATAAAATCATAAAAAGTCAAAACTCAAGACTGACATAAATAATGTGAATTTATTAAAATCCTTGTTGTAAAACCATCTCCATCCTGCAATAAATGAAAATTAAGCATTTCCCAAGATTTATAAATACTTTTATCAATAATTGTGTCAATGATTTTAATAGGAAATTATGTAATAAAAAGAGATTTAAAATTAAAGACATTGTAGGACTTTTTTCCCATATGGTATCCTTGGGTAATATAGTTCCTAAGAAGGATTTTCTAGGATTTCTCACCTTATAATGCAAGAATGTTGCAGTTATCACAATGGAAAAACCTTGATTTCTTCATATAAAAAATAATTAACCCTCCTAATTATTTATGCATACAAAAAACCTCTTAGGTTACTTATGAAACCATTTATAGCCTTAAAATTTTGAATAGATAAAATTCTTAAAAATTTATTCAAGTTTAGTACAAGCAGCCTTAGAAAGCACCCAATAAGAAGAGTAGTAAACATGTTTAGCATCCAATACTTTATATAAGACCTTGAATTTTCCTATCGGGGAGAGTGTTTTGTTAACCTAGTACCCAATTATTTTCTCCACTCATTACACCACATAACTCCAAGGGATAAAATCAAAAGTAACATAACAATAAGTTATAATTAGATACCACCATAAATAATGTGAATTAATGAAATGGATTGATATGAAATCATATCTATCCCATAAAAAATGAGGCTTAATAATTCCATAATATTTCAAAATAATTTTATCAACAAAAGTGATGATTTTTGGTAAATATCTCAACTTTACATCAGCTTGTGCAATGGTAATTATGCACAAGCTAGATGGATACATAAGATGTTGTGTAGGTTGATTGTGAAAGATAGGATGGTTGTGTACTCATGCATGGAGATTACCATTCACATTTTCATAAGTTTTACAATGTACATAAATGATGTAAGAGTTTCATAGGATAATATTTTATCATCATTGCATTATAAGATATTTCCTAGTGGTATATAGTTGTTAAAATCTAGTAAGGCGATGCAAGGAGATGTGTAACCTGAAAAACAATTAAAGGTTATTTAAAGGTGTTACACACACTTGTATAATTTTTTATGTATGATTGAATAAGTGTTACCAATGTCTTAGAGGCACTTTAACATAGACATGTGTAGGAGAATTTTGTTTTTACTTGGTGAAGTAGTTCATGAATGTAGATTCTTTTGATGTGCAAATGTTAAAAGTGATGTTACTAATAAAGTCATGTTTATTATAAGTAATATGGAAGAGAGGAAATACTATATGAAATTTTTAGGAATAATATATGGTCTAGCATATGTGTAACAAATTTTTAGTTGAATGTAAATAATTGAGTGTGTGCATTGTAATATATAGTAAATCATTTAAGGAAGGCGGTATGACCTTGAGGATTGGTTTAGAATTATAAGATAATTGAGTTTATTTAATAATCAATAATTATTTATTGTTGGAATTTTTACCTAAATAAAATTTCCTAAGTGAAATTCGTGTCTTTATATGCTTTCCATTTTTATCTATCTATATTGGATTCACATAATGAAAGCCTTCTCTATTTTGTTTATTGTGATTTAACTTAATTTACAACATTAATAATTTTCACAAAAACTTGTGTGATAAGAAAATATTAAAAATGTAATTCATTCCATGAATTTATAACCATATGGAAACCTTGGGTAATATAGATCCTAATATGGATTTATAAAATTCCTTGCCTTCTAATTTAAGGATGATCCACTTAGTAAAAATTTTAAAAACTCAAATTTGGATATACAAAATATGTAATCCTCTTAATTATCTCAGCCAATAAAAAACCTCCCAAGTTACCCCATGGAAACATTTAGAACCTTCGTATTTGGTCCATATAAAATCCATAAGAAACCATTCTACTTTAGTATATGGAGCCTTGGAAGGTAACCAAAATGAAAATTAGTAGACCTGGGTAACATCCAATGATAAGAGTAGTAGACATGGATAACATCCAAGACTTTAGATGAGGCCAAGAAATTTCTTGATGGGGAGAGCAATTTTGTAACCTAGTACACAATTTGTTTCTCCAATCATTTCACTAAATGATTATAATGGTTTGAATGGGTAAATTGGAAATAAAAATGGATGTCAAAATATTTAAATAATTTACCATGTTTTATCTAATTCCATTTATATTGATGCAACCACCCTATTAAAGGAGGATTTGATTTTTTATAGCACTATGTTTTATTCCAATGGATATAAGATCTAGAAGCTAGTAAAAATATATCTAGACATTCCATGTGATTACCAATGGACATCTCCTCTTCAACAAAGAATAAAAATGAGTCATCAAAAAAGTGACCACTAAACATTTTATTCTAATATTGGGACAAGTATATACCATTTTAGAAACCTCTAGAAGTATATTCAATGAGCCAATAGATGAATCCTTTAGTAGCCAAAGCATAGATAGAAAGAGAAAGATGACACCCTTGATATATATATATATATATATATATATATATATATATATACATATACATACACACACACACACACACACACACACACACACACACACACACACACACACACACACACACACACACACACACACACACACACACACACACACACACACACACACACACACACACACACATAGTATTACTAGACACCATTAACAATGATATAATTCCTAGCATCATGGAAAAACATGTTCATATTTTTAACAATGCTAGACCCAAATTCCAATGCCTTAAACATGGAAAGAAAATAAGGCCATTTGATTATATCCTAATATTTTCAAATTCAATTTTGATGAGAAAATTATTTTTAGTGAGAAATGATCCCATTACATTCCTTCCCAAAAATATATAATATTTTATATAATGTATCTATTGTGGATAAATCCATTTTTTAAAGATAGATAATAATGGTAAAAAAATAAGTCTTTGGTAATGATTTGTGTAAGAAACATTAAAGAGGGTAATTTTCCTCTAATTGGTAATGATATCTAAGCCAATGGATGTTGGAATAAACTTAATATTTCTTTAGTTTTTAAATTTACCAAGTGTGTTAGTTTGAATAGAATTAATGTAAACTTACTAAACATATAGATGAACTTGTCCCATAGAACTTAGTAGAGATCATGGGGAAAACTATTGATGCTATGTGATTTATCAAAAATGTTGTGAATAATGACCTCTTGGAAATCGTCAATGGAGATAATATGATCATAAGTGACATGTTGGCCCTTAGTGAGTTTACAAGGAATCACCTATAGACATTTCATAAGAGCATATTGATACACATGCATGGAAGGCTAAACACAACATCGTAAGATATCATGAAGGTGATTAAGATGTGTGTTATAAGTTTGATATATTTCATATGATCTAATGGTCTAATGATAAAAATTTGTTGCTTGTTTATGATAGATGAGAAGAAAAGATGTAGTTTGAATATTGATGGCTTTTCACCACTCTATCCATTTAGAATATATATGTGGCCAAGGAGACATGTTATATGTTATAAAAATATGATTATTGGTTCAATAATGATGAAAATGTGTTGTTTTATGATAAAAGCGTAACTTAAAATTCTAGATTTGGGGAGGAATCCTCTCAGTTTAAAATTTTATGGCAAAGTTATCTGACAAATAAGCTCTATTAGTGACACTGACATGAAAATCAAAGTTATTGTAAAACATATAAATATTTTTATTTGTAAATAAGGCTCTATTTTAACCACATAATCAACACATTTTTAGAAATTTGATGAGATAAACCATAAGGAGGAGGAGGTGGTGGTTTTTGGGATCTAAAATCTCAAGTTTATTGCACATGTAAAGCAATTCATATTTATTGCCCATGTACTAGCACATTTTGAGGATACATTTTTTATATTATTGATAATCAATCATATAAGTGTCTCCACATATTATCCACTTGGAATTGAGGACTATGTCAACTTTTCACCACCAAAACATTATAATTTTAATGGAACCATTGGAGGCATAAATGTTGTAAATACCAAGGAATGCCCATTAAAATTTAAGAGGATGTACACTAACCAATGTGCATGGTTTGATTTATAGCATAAAATGCTGGATAATAAAGAAGGTGAAATAAATTTCACCACTACCCCATGTTCACTTTTATAATAGAATACTTTTTCTAGTCATCTCTCTATAAAGATATTCACACTTTCCACATCATCTCCTAAAAATTCGAATTTTGTCATGTTTAATTTATTTTCAATGTTTTTGATGTCTTATCGATGCAAAAAATCATCAGCCTTTATTTGACCCTATAAAACCAAATATTCATGTGTAATATCACCATGCTTTTTTTTAGGAATATGCTTTGTGGATATTCCCAACATTAAAAACATCTCAACCCGCTTCCTTTTTTATCACTTATTTTATGGCCAAAGAATTACCTCATGCCTCTAAAATCATCCATCGCCTGCCCATATAAAATATTTCAATCTTGTATTTATTATCTTTTACATTGTATGAGATATATGTCTTTTGGTATATATTCATGAAAAAATTAACATAACAATGACATTCATAACCATTATGTAAGTGTTCCCATCCAAGTCATATACCTTTACCTATATTTTATAATTTCATGAATTCATATCATTCTTTATCAACATTCATGAAGTATTTTGACCCATACAAACACCAATATATATAAATAAAACATCAAATAAAAATATTACATCATATAGGATACATTAATGCATAAAGTGCAATGCACATTTATTTATAAAATAATCACATGGTGTAATCTAGAGGTTTATCCACTCTAACATGTTGTAAGTAAATTGGTGGATGACAGAAATGATAGTTGTATCTTTAAAAATTAATGGGATAACCAACAATATTGGCATCCCCATTAATGAATCCATACACTATGTCATCATATCTATATGAAGACACCTAAATTTTGTTTTTTGACACTTTGGAAACATCAATCCGATATACTTTGACATACTTGGAAAACGTACATAGTTATGAATCTTAAGCACACTTCCCCTCTATTAGGATATAAATATAATATCTTAACTACCTTTATAAAAAATATATATTTATTTAGGTTCAACTTATTTTATATAGGAGCACCTTCAAAATCATATAAAAATAGTATACATATCTCATATCATTAGTTGATCTTCTAGGATGATTTTAGTAAACTTAGACAATGTTGGCTATCATAAGTGTCTCCCTATATTGTTAATGTCAAATGGCCTTTAAAAATTATTTTTATATAATTTAAATCCTTATTAGGTCATCCTAGACATGTTTTTTATGTTAGTTGTAGTGAGCACTAATGAAAACTCACAAATATATAAAAATCATTCCTAAGGTTATTGATCATAATGGAATCACCTAAAAAGACCTTGAATACTCTCTCACTCTCTAGGAAGTTATTTAAAATGCATATATACATCTCAAATCCTCATGGAGTATCCATAAAGAAGTCAATATAGCCAAATATTAATACAAATATATGTCGAAGTTGCATGGTGTTAGATTTCAAAGCTAAAAGACAAGACTATAATGTAGATTGTTCATGATTTTGAACTTACTCACCTAAGTGGGAGAACTATCTTTTGTTTAGTCCATATTCAAATGATTAAAATGTAATAAATTATCAACAATTCAACAAGGAAATGTTGGGGATATTAGACTTGAATTCATAACTCCTTTCTTAGTTTTTTTGTTATCAATAAACTATAATTAATCTTTTGGACAAAATAGATAATAAATAAGTATCATCTCATTTAGAAAATTTTAATTATTTATGTGAAGAATAGGATCTAATATTTTTCACACACTTAAATAGATTACAAACATAGGCACATAAAACCTATAAGCTATAGATTCCCATTAGGCATAGAGACATTGTTAGTAAACCCCAATAGTCTTTGTTGGCACAAGCATCTGACTTCGTTGGGAGTATCCAAAAATCATTTTAGCTATAATTTCATATCTAAGAATATGATGAAGTATATATTAAGTATTTACAGATCCTGTGGCATTTTTGGTGAGTGATAAAAATTTATAATTAGATAAGTGAACACTCTTTATCATGTTTTGGAAATTATAAATAAAGTATTTATAATATTTATTAGCCCATTTAAATTTAAATTATTATTTAATACAATGATTTCTAGGATAAAAATTGTGTATATGTTTTTAGATCAACACATTTCAAATCACCTTATGTGATTCATCATTTAGAAGGAATTCATGTTGAAAACTTAAAAACCTACCTTATAATAAATAAATCATTGTGATTAGAGATGGTTGAGCACATAGAGTTTTCAATTAATGTTGATAATGTTATGTGAAAGTTGAAAACCAAAGTCCATTGGACGAGTCACTCAAAAGGTTGATGGACAAATATTTTAAAGGAAGGAAAGTTATTATCTTGGTTATAAATTTAACCAATCTAATAAATTTCCTTCATTTAAAATTTTTATCTATCAACCTTTTGAGTAAATCTTATAATGAATCTTCTAATGAACTTAGATTTTCAAAGTTCACATAACATTATCAATATTAATTTCAAACTATATCTACTCAACCATCTCATATCACAAGGATTTATTTATTAGAAAGCAACTCTATAAGTTTTTTGCATGAATTCCTTCGTGATGATGATCATAAGAGGTGATTTGAAATGTGTCTATCTAAAAATGCATACATAGTTTTCTCTCCCATAAATTATTCTATTAAATCTTATGGACTGTGAAAGCATTAAAGGTCTTATTAAATTATTATGTTTATTTCCAATATTTCTATAATTTGAATTAGTGCATAGTTTCATATATTTTATATCCATTAAGTGTAAAATAACCAAACAAATTTGTGAAATTTATATTTTAAAACACCTCTTTGACCTAGGGTTTTTCAAATCTCTCATAATCATATTTTTTTTACTTTTATTATGATATAAATTTTCATCTTTCTAACTCATACTAGGGTTTCACTCTCTTTGTATGTGTTTTCCTTAATTATAATTACAGTTAAATGTAATAAAGTGAATACAAAAGTTTTATCTCTAGTAGATGATAATTTTTTAAATGGTGCAATGAATTTAAATATATATTCCCCTAAGGTTATTGACCATAAACCTTTATCTTCCCAACCCATAAGATTTAACATTCTTATGTCTACCATTAATGATAAGAATCAACCTCTTAATGAACCACTTACAACCCTTACTTTACCTTACCAAGAGATCCTATCCCTAGATAATTCCAAAGGTATCTGACAAAGAAATTACATCATATTACTTCAAATAGTAAAACATTATTTGTGTTGATTTTAGTGATATACATGGAAATCCCCTACTGAATAAATCCCTTAACTCATCATTGCACAATTATTTAAAAATATGTTAATTTTCATTAGTTGATGGGAATTGTGATATTTAATTTCATATTAAGTACCTTGTGAATACTATTTGGAAATATGGTACCCATGATATAATTTTACTTTAAATTTTCTCTAAATTTTTAAAGGATCAAGCTTTACATTTGTTTCATCACCTTCCTAGTAGTTATTTAGGCACACACTTTGAGTTAAAAGAGATCTTTTTGAAATAATAAATTCATAATAAGGGATCATGAGGTACATATGAGTGCCATCCTTAATGATTACATAATATGATTCAAGTTTTTTATGCATCATTTTATATATCAGCTTAAAGATTTATAAAATCAATACATTTTTTTTAGTATTCTTATCTTTCCTCAAATAAAAAATACTTTATCATATGTGTGATTATTACCAATATATTTTCTTTGAAATTATTGCACTAGAAAAGGAACTTGCACATACCTGAAATCCCCATCATGATATTATGAATTTCATCTCTAGCTCTATAATAAAAAAAATATATGTGTCTAAATATTTCATCCGTAACATAGATGAATAAAAAAATGCATCTATAACAAAAAATAATGAAAAAATAAAATAAAATTAATACCTTTATAATTTAAATCCTCATAAACATTATTATAAATAAATTTAATTATTTTTCTTACTATAAATTTAATGTAAATTTCACTAATAGGCATTGCGATCTAAAACATAAAAACAAGATCTTGATGGTAATGGTCACCTTACATTATATACATCTACTAATGTACCAAAATACTTGAGCACTCTTTCTAAGATTGGAAAACCCATAAAAATTATTATTTCCTCTCCTAAACAAGAGTTATTTACATAATAATAATCTATATGCATAAATGTGGCATTGCATATACAAGAAATTATTAAAATTAAAAGCATAGTTTTAGCACCTATTCATAAACTATTTCATCATAGATGCAAAAGGATCCTATTTTACCATAGATGGTATTTACCATAGACAAAAAAAACCCATTATAGGCAATGTAAAATATTTTACAAAGAAGTTATCTAAATAAGATATTCCTAAATAAGAGTAACACATGGAAACTATTTATTCAACTAGTGCTAAAAAATTTATACCTAGTTCTGCTTCACATATTTGCTTAGAAAAAATGAAATTTGGGGATTTTAGTGTAAAAAATCAAAGCAAATGATCAATAATGAAGCAAAAAAACAACAGCAAGCAAATATAAAAAAATCTATGCCATTCATTATTTTATCTTCAAAACTATTTGTTGACCAAATTTGACTTTTAGGTCAAATTAGGAACCCTATAGGTAAAAACTTGAGTTTTAAGTGTTTTAGGGGGTTTAATGTTTTTTCATAAGGTATATCATATGTAATTAAATGTTATTCAATGTTATATTAACCTTGGTCATTAATTTTCTTAGCCAACATGTGATTTTAAGTCATTTTAGGGGTCAAAATTGAGCATTTATTTAGTTATATGGATTTATTGGGAAGTGTGAAGGTTAAAAAATGTGATGTCATGTCCCATGTGTCCTTAGAGACCTTAACCAACTAAGTAACTAAAAATTAACATGTTTTTTAGTAGAAAAGGTAGTTTTCTTGAGAAAGGAGAAAAATTGGCACTTGTACAGCCCTGGGGAAGTGTGCCACATAGTAAAATATCATGGAACATCCATTCATCTTCCCCACACTCATCCCAACATTTTATTTTCTCTATAAGTTCCATTTTTGGCCCAAAACCATTCTATTCCATCTTTACTTTCTTAGACATGTAGAAGTGACCTTCAAGTTTTTACTCAATACAGACAACTAGAAAGGTTTCAAGTCAAATGATTTTGGGAAGTTTTATTACACTCAAATAATTTATATATAATGTGTTTAAATAATTGTGTCTTGTGATTCATGAACCATCCTCATCAAGTTGATTGTACTTTTCTTATTACTATTTCATGCACCCTATGGGTTTTGCTCTATTTTGGGAAGGTCCGTATGAACTAGTTGATGATGTTAATTTCAGAGGTTGTTGTACACCTTATCATATTCCCTCTATGAGTATTTTCACATTTCAAGTTAATTTGATGACTAAATCATCTCATGTTAGCAGATTAGTCTCATTTGGATGATAGGTAGGTTTCCACTATCTATAGAGTTTCTCATTATTTAGGAATGGTTCCAGAGGGTTGTGATAAGTCAATAATCATGTATCAATTATTTTTTGATCACCTTTCCTTCATGATTAGTCTCATTAAATATTTCTTGGATCCAATTTTTAATCTATAGTCATACTCAGTCAGCTCTCATCTACTCTTCAACCTTAGTCATGGATTGTATAGGTTCTAAGGACATATGTAGAAGTGTGATGAAGGTTTAAGAGTTTTGGTATATCCTATTAGAACATGAAATAATGAAGTGAGATTTAAAATAGTGGAGAAAATGATATGGCAATGCACATTATTCATACTTGTACTCACTATCTACCATGGAAATGCACCTACATGTGCTTTGAAAGAATTTGCCACATTGAGAAGAAGGTTTTAAAGTTGGTTTTAAATGATTTTAAATATGAAAAATGTATTTGGAAGTATGAAATATGTTTACAAATCATAAATGATCAAAGGTAAGGCTCACTGCCTTAATCCACTTTTGTTGCCTGCATCCCAGAATTACCACCTATAGGTGGTCTTGATAGAAAATCAAAAGGACATTTTGAAGTGTTAAAATAAGTATTTAAACCCTTATTAAGGTCATGGAAGGATGGGAAAATTAATATATACCTTTTTTGAGTGCAAGATGCCTTGACCAAACTGAAATCAATTTTTAGAAGGGAGAGATTGAGTTTAGGGAAGTTTTCTCTAAAATGAAAAAATAGAATTCTAGGCCTTCTTAGAGATATCTTAAAATAAGGTTATCAAGTGTTTTAATACTTAAAAAGGTGCCTGCATAGTATCCTATAACATATACAAGGATTGTACAAAGTTTTAAGGGAAAAAATCAAGTAGATATTGGTTTTTTGGAGACCAAACTTGTCATTTTATGACTGTGAACAAGTAGTGACTTCCACAGTCTTGAGCCTAAGGACCTTTCTCTACCCAAGTTGAAAATTAGGTCTATGATCCACATATGAGGATGGTTAAAAATAATTAAAATTAATATTCATGGTATAAATATATTTTAAGGAGGAAGATATAGTGTTTTTCTCTTCCCATGTAACTTTCAGTTTGTACAAATGGCTTGGTGAGCACCTATAGCCAGCCAACATAAGACTTAAGCAAATAAAGTGTTTATCTCTTACAATAGATAAGTAATATGAATGTTTATTAGTTTGAGGGATGATTTGAAGATTTAAAAAAGGTTTAAATTACATTAATGATCAAAATGATGATCTTCCAAGCCCATACCAACCTACAGGTGTCCACTTTTTGAACTTTCACCTACAATAAATCCTAGTTTTTAGCTCATTCATGAAGTTTAAGCATGGAAAATCCATCTTGGTAGTTTAAAGGAGAACTTAAAATTAGTTAAATAATATGTATGATGTATTATAACATAAATTAAATTCCAAACACATATGATCACCTATAGTTGACCCCCTTCGAGGTAAAAGTATAGTCTATTGTAACTGAGAGCAAGTAGTAGACTAAGGAGGGAGATAAGAGGGTTACAAATGCATAGAAAGATTATAAGTGTTTTAAAAAAAAATTAAAATGAACCTTTGGGAGGTATAGGAGATTGTGGAATTTATTTTTGAGTCAAATCATGCATAATAACCTACAAGAACACTCCAAGAAATAAAAACATAGTCAGTCAGGGTTTTGTATTGACAATCTTGAGAGTTCATGTAGGGAAGGAGGTATTAAGGGAGGTTAAGGTGTTTTTAAATATTAAATTACCTTAATAAAAACTAAAATATACTAATTTAACTCTCACAGTGATACATCAAGCAAATAAGAGAGCTCCTGACAAGCAAATATAGTTTGCCTACTAAAAACCCTGCACACAATTTTCTTCACAAGTCTGTTTTGGTTTTTTAAAGATTTGAGAGGGAAAAGTATGTAAAAAATGGTGGATATTTGTTTTTAAGGTCATAAAATTTTTAATAAGGCCTTAAAATACCCATATTTATTGATAAAATAGGAGAATTACCCCCTATTTTGTTTCATACAGGGGGTACTTTCCCTATGCACAAACCTATAGTTTTAGAAGGTGGAGATGGCCAGATGAGTCAAGAGATATTTTGACCTTGAAATAAGGTTTATTAACCTGTAATAAACCTATAAAAACATGGTAAATTAATAAAATAATGATTATTTTTTAATAATAAGGTCTGAACCCTTAGGGGTTACAGTCAAGCACACTAGGCAATTTTAGGCCTAATGCCCAAATGAGGGGTCTTCCACCATTTTATCATGATATGAGCATACTCATAGATTGAATAATTTTGGTATGGTGGATACAAAGATTTTATATCTATTTTGACTCAAATAAAACCAAATAAATCCATCTTTGGACCTTACAACAACTTAGGGATGTAGGAAAGGAAAAAAAGAGCTTGATAGGTCAAGTTTTGATACTCATATCTTCTTGGAGGATATGCATGGATGCCAAAGGAATTAAAAGGTGTTATAAGAGGTTTTGAACTATGAATTTGTGTAATTTTTTTTCAAGTTGGATGTTAGAGAATTATGAATGAACTGTTAGCTATTTTTTACTCCCAAGTTTTACATCTTTTGTTTTGGTTAAGTGCAGCATTCTATTGTTTATCCCCATAGTAAAAAGAATTAAATATTTTTTTATATTCAAAGCCTTTGGTTTAGTATTTTCACAAGTTTTATTTTTGTCTCTTTTCATATTTGTTTATTTCTTTTGGTGAAGTTTTATTTGGGTTTTTTGTCCAAGTCTCAGAGGAATTCTTTCAGACTTTTTGTCTAAAACAAAAAAGTCTGAAGGAATTATTTCAAACTTTTTGTTTCAGACAAAAAGTCTAAAAGAATTATCCTTTGAAACGTTTCTGAAGGAATTCTTTTAGAATTTTTGTTTTAGATAAAAGTCTTAAAAAATTGATCTTTTCAACTTTTTTGAAGGAAATGTCTCTTACAACTTTTTGGAAGGAATTATTTTAGACTTTTTGTCCGAAACAATATTTATGAAGGGTACATTAAATATTGTTTAAGGATCTTTTCTCATGGAAGTTTTCTTTTCAAAATTGTTGAAGGGTCCTTTTTCTTCAAATTGTCCTTCAGGAAAAGTCCGAAGGGACACTTTCCAAAAATCCAAAGGGACACTTTTAAAAAGTTTGAAGAGACACTTGCAACATTTTCGAAGGGTCTTTTCTCATAAATTTGTCACTTCATTTTGCCAAAGGAATTGGTCACTTTCAAAAGCCTAAAGGAATTGGTCTATTTCAAAAAAGTCTGAAGGGACACTTTCCAAAAATTTGAAGGGACACTTGCAAGATTTCTGAAGGGTCTTTCTCAAAAATTGGTCCCCTTGGAAAAATTTTGAAGGGTTTTTTATTGTAAAAGTGTTCTTCAAAAAAATTATGAAGGGGCACTTGGGAAAAGTCTAAAGGGACTTTTCAAAAGCTCTAAAGGGTCACATTTCAAACAAAATACCCTAAACCCATGGTCTTGAAGGGTATTTTTGTGCTAAAGTGTCATTTGAATTTTTTTTGAAGGGTATAGGTACTTGTGCAGAGTCTATAGAAGGATTGCCAAAGGGCATGTTTGAGAAATCTGAAGGGAGGACCCTAGAAGAAAGTCCATAGAAGGATGGTTTAAAAAAATCTATAGAAAGATGGTTTAAAAAAGTCTATAGTTCAGCAAGTCTGGAGAAGGATGGTTTTGAAGGGAGAATATAAAATGCCCAAAGGAAATGCTTTCGAAGGAATTATCCAAGAAGAATGACAGTTATATGGATGACAACTTCAAGATGATGGAATAGCCATTAGTTTTTAGACAAGAGGATTAAAATCAGATCCAAGGGCTCACATTATTGATCTACTAAAGCCCATTAGAAGGTTCATCTCACCATTAATCAGACCATGATCTGTATCATTTGTGATGGCTAATCAAAAGGAGTAAAAGACTTGGTTGAGTTGGAATGAGTTTCAAAGGATTTTGACAAATGCCATGGAGTCATACATGTAGACTTTAGGTGATGCCTCTCTAAGGCCAAATAGAATGAAATAGTCTCTTCTCCATGCCATTGCACACCTTAATGAGCTAGTGGGAAATTATTAGGCATCAATACAAATTTGTAGCAAGTGGAATCTCATTTACATAACTGATTGGTGCCATCATTTATCTTTAAGATGTCTATTTTTTCTAGTGTAACCATTAGGAAAGTATATTTGAGAAGATCAATATAGATGCGTAAAAAGGGAGGTGACATGGATCAATTAAATGGTTGAATGAGCATCATTGGTAAATAGGGTTGCAACTGAAGATGGAGACTTTTAACAGATTGATTCCTTCTCTTGGCACCAAAGGCCTCCTCCTCTCTCTTCCTCTCAGTTATAAAGACAAATCTTAGGCTAGTATAAAAGAGAGACCACAAAGATTATGTCAAATCCCTATTGGAATGATATACTACCTTTAAGCATTAGTATAAGTTTATTTTCTTTGAAATTTTGAGAAATCACCTGAGGGTGTAAGTGACATATATTAGGAACAAGTGATGGTTTTCATCTTTCTATCCTTTGTCCTTCATGCCTGAGTAAGGGTTCTAGGTCATGTAGAGTGAATCTAAGTGTGTTGAATTTTTGCATGTGTATAACTATTCTTGGAATGTACAAGTTATTTTTCAGTTCATTTACCTTGCATCATTTCATACATCTCACCTCTATACTAAAATAGCTGTGTTAGAATATTTAGAGCTCGGAAATAGTTTATGTATTTTGATGTATCATGCACTAAGGTATGGTATTCATGTGTAATATAATCTTGGTGCATCACCATTCTTAGAACAAGTTTTCTTTATGCAATTTTCAACTCTTTTCCCTTCAATCAAACTGGTTTTGACAGAGGTTGCTTTGTAAAGATACATTTAAGGAGTTAGCCCTTTAAATTTAGAAGCTCATTTCCCCTATAGATATACCCACATGATTGGAAATGTGCCAACATTTCCCAAATATAGAAGAGGATTGAACACTCTCTTATAGGTGCAATATTTAGAAAGAACAATTCTAGCATGCCTAGTGGGACCAATTATTTACATTTCAAGGTGAATGCTAGTATTGACAAGGCTAGGGTTATAGAAATATCCTTAAACCAGTATTTGGTGACTCCAAAAGGTGAGAATATATTTTTGTAGATCAATTTTCCCACATTATAATTCATGGTCTTCACTAGGTTATCTAGGACTTCCATTTAAGCCCCTCTAGCTAAAGATTTTCTTGAAGAATAACACCCTAAACCATTCCCAGTGCTTAGAGATCCTTGACAAGGAAGTCTTGGAGAATAAGAAAAAGTTGAGGAAGTTGGATAAATATGAGATCAAGAGGAATGAAGATAAATGGAGAGGTAACAACCTTTCTTGACCTTCAACACCCAAAATCCAATTGACCTTCCTGTATACGACCCTATTCCTCCAAATTTTACCAAGAGTCTCCCTGGTTTCAATGGAGAGGGTCCTATTACCCCATCTAAACATATTAGGGATATTTCAAAAAAAATTAACTTCTATAATGTCACCCAAGCTAACATAGCCATTAGATTGCTCACTATGTCTCTAAAAGGCAAGGCACTTGACTGGTATAGGACTTTGGAAGGTGGTTACATTACAAATTGGGATGGATTTAGGGAATTATTGGTAACTATATTTGAGAATAAGAGTGAACATACCTCACTGATATATTAGATAAACATGATAAAGAGAAGTCCTAACAAATCCATAGGATATTTTAATGAAAGATTTCAAAGGACTTGGCATAGGTTGTTGCCTATCATGAGACCTCTTCTTAGCTTTTTGTTCCCCAATTATCTCAAGGGTATTGGTATTGATGTGGTGGTGATGTTATATTTAATGGGAGGATTCACTCTGCTAAATGCATAAAAGATAGCTATTGAAGCGTAGAATAGCTTAATACAAGCTAGAAAGCTACCTCCAAGAGTTTTTGTGCCTTTGATATCTCATAGTTCAGTTGAAGCTCCAAGCATAACACAAGTTCCTAATGCCAATGTCAAGCCAAGAAACTTTTCCAAAAATATAAATAATGTTGTGGATAAAGATGAAGAGATTCAATCATTATGAGCTCAGCTCAAGCAAGCTCAGTTCCAGACAAGTGCTCCACCTAATCATCAATACTATCCTCAACAAGGTTATAGAGCTCCACCCCAATACAAATACCAAGGAAGAGGATAGGGTGAGAAAGGTTTCAATAGGTATCCCAATTCCTATAATCCTAATCCCACTCCTTCCATGAAGGCTATTATTCTAGTACATGCTAACTTGGTCTAAGGAGAGGATCATTTGGACCAATGGGGACAACCTCAAGGTCAATTTATGCATGATGGTGGATAATATAGCTTATCTTGGGTGAAAAAATAATAAAATAATCCTTACATGACATAAGAAGAAGCAAATCCCAACCAAAGGGATATTCATGGAGAAGGTAGCAGCCAGAGTGTAGGTATGATGAACTTTCAAGCTAAGGATGATTATGTGTTGAATGAAAGAACATGAATTTTAGCCAACACAAGAGCCAAGAAGAGAGCTATAGGAGATGTTTTAGGAGTACATGTGACTCCAATTGAGGCCTCTCCAAGGCCACAAAGTGTGAATCTTATTTTAATACCTACTACCAGTCATGCTCCTCATCAAAGTTAGAATGAAATTAGGATTGTCAAGCCTATAATACAGTAGGTTTAGCCTCCCTCACTAACTTCAATAATGTAATAAAGGGTGACTACATCCAATCTAAACATTTTTTATTCTTTGAAGAATGCTAAGACAAGCATATCTCTTTGGGAAGTCTTGCATATGCCTAGTCAAAAGGAGCTCTTACAAGAACAACTTGTAAACATTCATGTAGCCCCTCAAACATCAAAACACTATAGTGTGGACCTTAAAAATTCTCTAAATAATTTCTTAAAGTCCTCCACTAAATCTAAAAATCCTCCACGCTTCTACCTCACATTCATTATGGGAGACAAATTGGTTCACAATTGAATTATAGATAGTGGAGCTAGTACCACTAGCATATCTAAGGTGGTGGCTGATAAATTAGGATTGAAGTATAAAACAAATAATAAAGGTGTGTTTCAGCTTGATGGGACTCCAACCAAGATAGTGGGATTGGTCAGAGGTCTAAAAATTTTCATACATGATTTCCCAAATTTCCCCATTTTACAAGATGTTGTGGTGGTAGACCTTCCAACCCATTTTGCTATCTACTTGTCAAGGGACTTCATAGTGAAGATATGAGGGAAAATTTTTACTGACTGATATTTTATAGATTTTAAAACAAGATATGAAACCAAGGTGACTATAAGGACTCAAACCTTATCAAGGTTTCATATTGAGCCATGCATGGAGATAAGTTCAAATTAGAATTGTCTAATTAGTAAAGAGGAAGAAGGTGTCATGGATGGTGAAGTATTCTCCCCATTTAAATGTATTTCTGATCTTTTCCTTGATAAGTAAAACACTGAAATGCATGAACTTGATCCATATAATTTCATAAAAGAGACTAATTTGGGAGTTTATTATATGCACGAAAAGGATGTTTCAATCCCTTCACTCACAAATGAAGATCATGAACTTGAAAGAATATGAGAGATGTTTTTTTATGGATCAAGAAGTAAAGTAGGTGCAGGATCTGGCATTATGTTAGTTTATCCATCAAAGAATCAATACTACTCTTCATATAGATTCCACTTCAGCTACACCTGCAATGTGGTAGAATATGAAAGCCTAGTTCATGGCCTCCAATAGGCACAAAAGAGAGGGATAAAGAATTTGAAAATTTATGCGAACAGTGAATTGGTCATCCATCAAGTGAGAAATAAAGCTGTAGCCAATAATCCATTGCTTAAATCCTACAAAACATATGGTATGGGACCTACTTGAAGACTTTTATGCCTTCAATATATAACCCATACCAAGGGATTAAAATAAACATGTTAATAGATTGGCTGCTAGAGGATCACAGTTTGATGTAGTTATTGATGTAGAAAAGGAGAAAGATCAATCTCATATCAAGGTCATTGTGACACCTTCTATTCTAGATAATGAAGTGTCATGGCAAGTGTTCAAAAGTGATGAGCACATTGAACACTTCTTACAAAATGAGGCAAGTTTATCCTCAAGGAACTAAAAGAGACTACATGATCAATATGAAGAATAAGTTATTCAACTGAAGACAAATAAGATACCTAAGGGGATAATTACCTTGGAGAGTGTTTTCAATGAAGATGATAAAAATAAGGGAGAAAGAGTGAGCATGTCAAAAAAAGATGAGAACTATGAGAGAGTCATGATTTACAAGGACAAACTCTTGAAAATTGGTAAGGTATGTTCTTTGTCCAAGAGGTAGGCCTTTATTGAATTATGCAAAGAATTCCATGACATATTTGCTTGGGAATACAAATATTTAAAAGGGTTTGATCTAAGATTAGCTTATCACACCATTGAGTTAGAACTTGGAGTAAAGCTAGTTAGGAAGAAATAAAGGCATATCAATCCCAAGATAGAGGAACTCATGAAGAAAGAGTTGACCAAGTTGATTGAGTCTAGGATTATCTTTCCTATCAAACATTCAACTTGGGTGACTAATCTTGTACCTATCTGAAATAATAATGAAGAGATAAGATTTTGTGTGGATTTTTGAGATATTAATAAAGTGTCTCTCAAGGATCATTGTCCACTACCTTCCATGGAATAAATTTTTCATGTTATTTTAGTTTCTCAACACTTCTTACTTCTTGATGGTTATTTAGGTTACAATCAAATACTAGTGAATTAAGAGGATCGGTTCAAGATAGCCTTCACTAAAAAATGATGGAACTTTGCCTATAGGAATATGTTTTTTGGTTTATCCAATGCTGGAGCTACATTTCAAAGGGTGATGGGCATGGATTTTAAAGGTTTGATCAATAAGTTTTTACTTGTGTACCTTGATGATGTAACTATTTTTTCAAAGGGTGATACTAATCATATGGAACATCTAAGGCAAGTGTTTTAGAAGTGTAGGGAGTATAAAATATCCCTTAATCTAAAAACGTACATCTTTACTATCCATGAAGGTAAGCTATTGGGTCATTTTGTTTCAAAAGAAGGCTTATCTATTGACCTTGAGAGAATTGAGGCTATTATAGGCTTGTCTTTACCTCAACACAAGAAAGGGATGCAAAGATTTTTGGGGAAAATAATTTTTTTAAGAACGTTTATTATAGGCTTTGTGACTGTGGTAAAGCCTATCATAGCCATGCTCAGGAAGAACCAAGATTTTCCTTCGATAAAATAAGGTAAGAGTAGTTTTGAGGCAATTAAGCAAGCAATTATAGAATATCCTACTCTCTTGAACCCAATTTTTTCCAAATATTTCATACTCTATACCTTTTCTAATCTTGATACAATCTTAGATATGCTTATGCAAAATAATGATGAAGAGGTAGGGGAACCAATTGCATTCTTCAGCTAAGGATAGGAAGATTGTGAGGTCAGGTATACATTTGTTGAGAAGCAAGCTCTAACAGTGATAAGTGGATTGAATAAATTCAGACACATGGTTTCAAAAAATAAGATACATGTCATGGTTTCTCATCTTAGTACCAAAGAGTTTTTCCTAAGCAAAGACCTTAATGAAAAGAGAGCTGGGTGGATTAAAAAGGTGATGGAATATGATGTGGATATTAAGGCTACAAACTTGGTAAGAGAAAAAGGGCTATTTGAACATTTAGCTTCAGATTTCCAAGAGCTAAAAGAGGAAGTCTTGATCAACCAAGCTCAACCCCAACCAACTGATCACATATAAGTTCAACATTGGACAAAAGACATCATTAGTTTTATTCAAAATGGTGAGTGCCCCAATGGTTTGAGAAAGTCTCAAAGGAGGTATTTTAGATTGAAAACCATTCTTTACTATCTTGTATATGGTGTTATTTTTAGAAAATATGTGAATGGTGTGATGTTAAGGTATGTTAACAATGATCAATTTGATATGCTGCTAGAAAAGTTTCACAATGGTACAGATGGAGGTCATTTCTCTCCTAAGACAACAACTACAAAGATAGTGAGAGTTGGTTACTATTGGCCTAGTCTTTTTAAGGACGATTACCACTAGGCTAAAAAGTGTCCTCAATGTGCCTTCTTTATAGGCAAACAAAAGCTTGCAGCCCTTCCATTGAATCCTATCCAAGTAGACTAGCCTTTCATGTAATGGGGCCTTGATTTCATTGGTATGATCAACCCTCCATCAAGTGTTGGACACAAATGGATATTGACTTCTACTAACTACTTCACAAGGTGGGTAAAGGTTGTTGCATTGAAGGAGGTAAGTGAAAATGCTATCTTAGATTTCTATGAGAGCATTATAACAAGATTTGGAATTCTTCATGTTACCATTTCTGATAATGCACTTTCTTTCATAAGTGCTAAAACATTTGATTGGGAAAATAGGAATGAATTTTGCTTGAGTATCTCATCTAATTATTACCCTCACGATAATGGATTGGCTAAGTCTACTAATAAGAATCTCATCAAGTTCATCAAGAGCACATTGGAGAATAATCAAAGAGTATGGCACAACAAGCTGAAGATAGCCTTATGGGCTGACATGATTACTCCTAAGAGATCAATTGGTAATTATCCCTTTGTGATTATTCATAGGAGATAGGCTAGGTTATCCATATCTCAAGAACTCCCTGCTCTAGAACTTGCACAATAGTTGGAACTACTTGAGAATACTCTAATGAAAGTTAGATTCATCGAACTAATGCAACTATAGGGAGCAAGAGATAATGCACAAAAGACCATGAAATACCACCAAGTACTCACGAAAAAGTCCTTTGACAAGAGATCAAGTGCAAGAGTGTTCAAGGAGGTTGACTTGGGTCTAAAATGGGATGAGGATAGAGAAAAACTAGGTAGACATACAAAGTTTGTCACCTTATGGAGTGGCCCTTATATCTTTAATAGGTGCAAGCAAAGCAACTCTTTCCAGCTAACCAAGATCAATGGAGAAGAATTGCCTATCCATATGAATGGGATACATCTAAAGTTATTCTATTAGTCCTTGAAACTTTGTTTTGTAAATAATAGTTTAAGCGTGTGTTTATTTTGGTTTGTTGTTGTGTTTCCTTCCTTTTGTTTGGTATGTGTCTCTGCATTGTGCGTGTCAATCAATCCAGCTTGTTTTTTTTGAGCTAAGGTCTGTTCAAGTCATTTTTGAGTGCCTATATTCATGACTCCATGCCCAATGGGTGGATTTAGGTAACTGGTCTTAGACATTGCAGGCATGCCTCCCCTTGGAATCACCAAAAGTGTAAGCCATTTTTCATTCCTAGGTTTTACATCTTTCGTTTTGGCTAAGTGTAGCATTCTATTTGTTTATCCCCACAACAAAAAGTGTCAATTTTTTTTCCTTCAAAGCCTTTGGTTCGGTCTTTTTGTAAGTGTTATTTTGGTCTCTTTTCACATTTGTTTATTTATTTTGATGAAGTTTTCTTTGGGTTTTTTGACCAAGTTTCAAAAGAATTCTTTTAGACTTTTTATTTCTAACAAAAAGTATGAAAGAATTGATCTTTGTAACTTTTTTGAAGGAAATATCTCTTACAACTTTTCTGAAGGAATTGTTTCAAACTTTTTTTCTAAAACAATATTTTTAAAGGGTACATTAAAGATTTTTGAAGGGTCTTTTCTCATGGAAATGACCTTTTAAAATTTTTTGAATGGTCTTTTTTCTTCAAAGTGTCCTTCAAGAAAATTTTTAAGGGACACTTTCTAAAAATCTGAAGGGACACTTTCTAAAAGTTTGAAGGGACACTTACAACATTTATGAAGGGTCTTTTCTTAGAAATTGGTCACTTCATTTTGACAAAGGAATTGGCCAATTTCAAAAGCCCAAAGGAATTGGTCCATTTTTAAAAAGTCCAAAGGGACACTTTCCAAAAATCTGAAGGGACACTTTCAAAAAGTTCAAAGGGACACTTGAAACATTTTTGAAGGTTCTTTTCTCAAAAATTGATCACTTAATTTTGCTAAAAGAATTGGTCACATTAAAAAGCTTGAAGGAATTGGTCCATTTCAAAAAATTCTGAAGGGACACTTACAAGATTTTTGAAGGGTCTTTCTCAAAAATTGGTCCACTTGGGAAAAGTCTAAAGGGTATTTTTGTTATAAAAATGTCCTTCAGAAAATGTCTAAAGGGACACTTGGGAAAAGTCCAAAGGGAATTTTCAAAAGCTTCAAAGGGTCACCTTTCAGACAAAGTGCCCTAAACCCAAGGTCTTGAAGGGTATTTCCATGCTAAAGTGTCCTTCGAAAAAATTCCAAAGGGTATAGAGACTTGTGCAGAGTCCATAGAAAGATTGTCGAAGGGCATGCTTGAGTAGTCCAAAGGGAGGACACTAGAATAAAGTCCATAGAAGGATGGTTTCAAAAAGTCCATAGAAAGATGGTTTCATAAATTTCATAGTTCATAAATTTTGTAGAAGGATGGTTTCAAAGGGAGAAAAGAAAATACCCAAAGGAAATGCCTCTAAAGGAATTATTCATGAAAAATGATGGTTATATGGACATCAAATTCAAGATGATGGATATCCATTGGTATTAAAACAAGAGGATTCAAATTAGATACAAGGGCTCACATTCTTCATCTGTCAAAGCCCATCAGAAGGTTCATCTCACCATTGATCAGACCAAGATCCACATCATTTGTGATGACCAATCAAAAGGAGTAAAAGACTTGGTCAAACTGAAATGAGTTTCAAAGGATTCTAATAAATTCCATGGAGGCATACACAGAGACTTTAGGTGATGCTTCTCTAAGGCCAAATAGATTGAAATAGATTCTTCTCCATGTCATTGCACACCTTAGCAAGCCAGTGGGAAACTGTTAGGCATCAAGACAGATCTATAGAAAGTGAAATCTCATTTGCATAACCAATTGATGCCATCATGTATCTTGAAGATATCTATTTTTGCTAGTGAAACCATTGGGAAAGAATATTTGAGAAGAGCAAGCTAGCTGCATAATAAGGGAGGTGACATGGATAAATCAAATGGCCTGAATGAGCATCACTAACAAAGATGGTTGCAGCTAAAGATGGATACTTTTAATATATTGATTCCTTCTCTTGACACTAAAGGCTTCCTCCTCTCTCTTCCTCTTGGATATAAAGATAGCCCTTCGGTTAGTGCAAAAGAGAGACCACACAAAGTACGGCAAAGCCCTGCTAAAATGATATCCTACCTTTAAGCATTAGTATAAGTCTATTTTATTTAAATTTATGAGCAATCACCTGAGGGTGTAAGTGACATATAGTGGCAAAAAGTGATGGTTTTCATCCTTTTATCCTTTTTCCTTCATTCTTGATCAAGGGTTATGGGTCTAATAGGTCATGTAGAGTGCGTCCAAATGTGTTGAATTTTTGTATGTGTATAACTATTCTTGGAATGTAAAGGTTGTCTTTCAATTCATTTACCTTACGTCAATTCATACATCTCACCTATATACTAAAATATTTATGTTATAATATTTAGATCTCAAAAATAATCTATGTATTTTGATGTATCATCCACTAAGGTATGGTATTCATCTGTAAGATAATATTGGTGCATCACTATTCTTAGAATAGGTTTTCTTTATGTAATTTCTAATTATTTTCCCTTCAATCAAACTAGTTTAGATAGAGGTTATTTTGAAAAGATACATTTAGGGAGCTATCCATTTAAATCTAGAGGTTCATTTCCCCTATAGGTATACCCACATGCCTAGAAATCTCCCAACATTTCCCAAATCTAGAAGAGGATTGAACACTCTCTTCTAAGGTGCAAGATTTGGAGACAAAATGAACCTTAAGAGGTTAAATAGGCCTAAAACCCTTGAAAAACATTAGTTAGGACCAATTTGGAGACATGGAGTTATAAATCTACTCCAATATAATAGTTTACTTAGGAGGATGATTTGACATTGTAGTGACTCACTCTGGATCCCTCCCATACTTTTTAGCTATACAAACTTATACGAACATGGTACAAAACAATATTTTATTGATATTTTTTTGAATTATGTAGGATAAAGGATTCTAAAGATGAAATAAATTTTGGAGGAAGGATTAGGACTTGTACTAGCTCCCTATGGTCAATTAATTCCAATAAAAATTCCTAAGTGTCCAAACTCGAGTTCTCATCTCAACATTTAAAACTGGCCTAGTGATAAGGGTGGAAAGCTTCAAGTGAGATAATTTTAAGGTTCCCATAATGATTATAATTCCATGAATGGTCTTGAAAATTTTCATCTACTCCCTCCCATGTATTTTCATGAGTAATTGATGCCTTTTTGGAAGCCAAGTGTGTAGGGTGAATGAAAGAAGAGCTTTCTTGATAGAAGATGATGATATCTCATTTTGGGATGATTCCAGAGGAAAAAGCCTATAAAAAATTCATGGAGAGGCATGTATAAAATCCTTACCCTTCATTCCAATCATCAAAACTATCCCTAATTAGTTTTGGAATGTTCAAACATGTCCAAATCATGAAGACAATTTTTGGAGCCAGAATGAGGAATTTTATGCCACTTTTCAAGAGTTTGATGACTTGGATGGACATTTGTAACTGTTGACCTTGCATTTTTAATCCCATATAATCTTCTAATAAACAATTAACTAATTCTCTTATCTTGACAAATGTACTTGTGACCCTTAGACTTCTCTCTTCTCCTCTCTCTCTCAATTTTTATACAAACTAGCTATTTTGGCATTGTAACTCATGCTCCACCTGAGTATGGTGAATCCATTATCCTTTGCATACCATCTAATAAATAATAATACTAATTTTTAACTCTTCATGACTGTTCATAAGTGTGTTTTACTTGGATGATGAATCTTGCTTAGTGAAGACTATGGATTCCTTATCATGTTGACTCATTCTTTCACCCTATTTACAGTTGGAAAGCTTTTTCTTATAGGGCATGTGAAGTGTTCTAGGAAATGTCAAGGATTGAGTGAGTTAGTATATTTATAAGTTCCCTCATATGCCTCTTATATATTCCTCTTAGCTTTGCACATTCATTCATAACCTCACAATGTAACATTAATGTGAGAAGATGTAGATTGGAGAAGTGTATGTTTAGTTTATCTTTTGTTCTCATGTGTAACATGTTGTTGGTTATAATTAATTGATATATTGGGTGTATCACCTCACTTATAATATTTTTATTTCATTTTTATCTCTTCCTTTTTACCCCCAAGTTTAAGAGAGTTGCAATCCAGTGTGGTACATCAAGGGAGCTAGCCCTATCTAGAGATTCACCTCATCCTTAAGCTGCCCATAAGCCTAGAGGTGTTTAAATTATGCCACTTAGATGAGAAGATCTTAAAAATATCTTTAAAGGGTGAAAATATAAGTGACAACAATTTTTTACATGCCTGGTGGGATTCTTGGTCTAAGAAGTTGAGATATTTTTGGTGTTCTCTCAATAATAAGCCTTTGGTGGCATCTATCAAAGCATCAGTGGCAACTCCAAAGGCATATCAGCTGGTCAAGTAGCCTAGGTTATCCTTTGATGATTTTTGGTAATATTTTATTTTGTGTTATTGCTTTTAATGAGTTTTCATGGTTAATTTTAGTGTTGAGCATTGTTTTACACAACTTGGTGAGACATTTCAAGCTTGTGTCATTTCCTTTCAATATGAGAAAATTATTAATAATCCCTATAATTAAGTGTATCATCCCATTAATGAAGTATATAAGTCCTATAACTAGCCTTCTCAATGTCTTTCTCCACCTAATCAACTGAGCCACTTTTCAAGTCAATCCATTTCCACCTTCAAGCAAACACTGTTGGGCTATGAGAGCTATATGTTGGAGCTTGATACTCTAATGGGATGTGGTCAAGAGGTTACTAGTCATATTATTAATAAGGTGATAAATTCATTATATATGGTCAAAAGAGAGTGGGTACCTATTGAGAGAGTCAGTTGGCAAAGGCTCACAAGTGAGATGCTTGATGTGAGTGGCCTAGTTTCTTCCTTAGAGGATAGGCTAGGAGTTCATGAAAGGAAACCTTAAAAAACCTATCATCCTTCATATCCACTTCCCCAAGTTTCCTATTAACCATATTTGATCCCTAATCATGAGTCCAATGAAAGATATCAAAGTCATCCTTTTCCCAACCAGTTGGAAGAGACAATTGAAAGGAGAAACCTTATTTTTGAAGCTAATATTGATAGATAAATTGAGTTAGCTAATATAAATATGTAGTATTCCATGTTGGTAGTAAAGGAAGTGGATTTCAAGCCCTAATTTCCTTTTCACATTGCATCCTCACCACCTAAAAAATATACTTATTATCCTAACATAATAAGCTAGAGTAAGATAGTGGAATCATGGGGAAAGAAAGAAGATATAATCATTGTTAAGGAGTGTGAGGTTGAGAATGAAGTTGATCCTTTGAAAGTCCCTCCCACACTTCCTAAAAAAACCTCTTGTCTTCCATATGAACCCTATTATATTACTTATCCTCATGATGATTCCTATGAACTTCAATAAATACTTTTCCAAGAGAACCTAGACAAGCAAATTGAAGAGTTAGAGTGAAGGATGAAGTTGTTAAGTCAAGGTGTGATGGAAGGTTTAGACCCAAAATAAGATCCGATGCCTAAACACACCACATCAAACCTACCTCAAGAGATTTCCAAAGATGAATCAAATTTTAATGAAGTGATTGCCAAGTGGAATGAAGATAACCAAGCTATCTTAGCCCAAGGTCTACCTCCCTTTCCTCAAGAAACCCAAAAGAACCTCTTACTTTTCATTCTTAGTTTGATTTTGAGCCCTATTTTCCACCTCCAAAAACTATTTATTGTCCTCATCCCATCATCCTTTGCCTTTATGACCTATGGTAGGGGAACCCAAAGAGGAGCATTTGGTTGAGGAAAATTTAGAACACGTGCTCAAAGAAAGTGCAACTCCTTGGTAGCCTCATTGGAATAGGTCACCGGATTTTAAGATGCCTAGTCTTGGCATCACTAAAAAGGAGAATAAAATGGAAGATAGTGCATCCCTTAAGAATTAATATTAGATTATGATAATTGAGACACAATTTGAGATCTTTCAATAGGCCCTAAGTGTTGAAGAATAGGTAAGCCCTTGTGTTTAAGTCTTCTTGTTTGGTTGATGATGAAGAATGCCTTCCTTATGTTGAAGAGGAAATATTGGATGAAGTCATTTTGGATCCTAAGAGGATGAAGGAGATGATATTGTTGTTCCCCTTCATATTTTTTATCAAAAATAAGATGAGGACTTGTGGAAATAGTTTAAAGACATTTTCAATTATTTTGAGTCTCTTAAGGGGTATACTATGTCATTAGAGCTTATTACAAGTGTGGATGAAAATATGACATTGTCCAATATATCATAGATGAGAAAGTGAAAATTCCCCATCAGCCTTCAAAGGTCAAGACAAACTTCTATTGTCCTCAATCTTTCAAGGAATAAGAGATCATTCCTTTTGAAACCATGCCTAAGTTGATCATGAGATGATTAGGAAAAAATATGAGGTATGTGTCCAAAAACAAGAGGAATAATTTTAAATTGGAGATATATTTTAAGATGATATACTTGAGAACATAAAAAGTGAGGTGTCAAGAAGTAGGTCGGGTTCATCAAGTGTTCAAACCAAGGAGCAACATGCTTGGCATCATGATCCATCTCATAAAGAAAGAGATACAATAAACTTTCCTTTTGATCCTAGAAATGGAGATATGCTTGATTTTTAGTTGTATATATTTGTTTTCTTCATATTTTTCCTAAGTTCTATGAGTACAGATGTGTGTCTTGTTATCTTGTCTGCTTTGTGTTGTGTGTGTCCTTTGCTTTGTGTAGTTGAGGTAGTCATTAGTTGTCTTATTCAAGCTTGTGGTCCATGGTAAAATGTTGCCTTGTTTGTTTTAGACTTCATATGACTTCCTAATCCTAATGGAATTATAAGACTACTAGTCTAGTTAGCATAGTAGACATACTACCCCTATGAGTCACCAATTTGTTGACCAAATTTGACTTTTAGGTCAAATTGGGACCCTAGGTAAAAATTTGATTTTTAAGTGTTTTATGGGGTTTAATGTTTGGTTATAAGGTATATCATAGATAATTTAATGTTATTCAATTTTATATTACCTTGGTCATTAATTTTATTAGCCAACATGTCCTTTTGAGTCATTTTAGGGGTCAAAATTAAGTATTTAATGAGTTGTATAGATTTATTGAGAAGTGTGAAGGTTCTAAGATGTTATTTTTGTAACTTAAACTTGAAACCAATAAGGATATGGGACAATATTATCATAATTTAAGTGAAACAGTTGAACTACCTTAGGGCTGTGGGTATCACTATTAGGAGGTGGATCTCTAGATTAGGGGCTAGCTCCTCTTGATGTATCAATAGAGCTCAAATCTTACTACTAAACTTGGGGATGAAAAGGGATAGAGGATGATTTAAATTAAAACTAATTTATGGGGATGATACACCAAATAATTTTATATACTCATACCTTTGATATGCACTTGGAACCAAGAACAAGTTACATATACACTTCACTCAATATCAACTCTCTCTCTCTCTCTCTCACATCAATGCTTCAACATGGGGTCTAGGAAATAACATAGGTTAGGAAGATTTAAGAAATATGAATTATAAGACACTATATTGAAAATGATATTCACTATACCTTAAACATTACTTGAGACTTCTTTTTGACCTATAGGAAAGAGATCATAACACACTAGGTACTAGTAAGAGTACATGTGGAGGTAAATAGACATCATACTTGCACAAGAATAAAAACTATCACATACACTTATAAAATTATTAGAATGAGGTTAAAATACTTGTTTTTTTGATTCAAGGCATAAGTTTATAGGGCTTCACCATACCCAAGATAGAGATTCCAAATAATGGCCAAAAGGCCCAATTTATAGAACTTGGAAGAAGAGAAAGAAAAAAGGTTGAAAAGGCAAAAGGACAAGTGTCACCAATGTGAATACCATTTACACATGCATGAAAGGGAAGGATGGGGTGAGACATATCATGTCAGGAGTTAAAAATGTCATATTCATTCATCTAATACCTATAAATGGTCAAGAAACTCCTTTTTTATGCATAGAAAATTGCCCCTCATAATTGGCCTTCCAAAACTACCCAAAATCTATGCCTGATCAGTTTTGATGATGAAAATGAGTATTAGGGGTTACTAAAAATCCATAACATTCATTGGGGAGTATTTTTAGGCTTCTTATCATCTTGGCCATGCATGATCACATTTGGCAGTCTCAAAATTGCCCTTTTCCCTTCACCCTTCACACTTGGCAGCTAAAAACTCTTAATATATACAATATGATATATAAAATATGATAATTTACATTTTTAAGTAGTTATTGTACCATAAATTACAATAAATTGGCCTTAAAAGGTTATCCAAATAAAGATTTACCATTTTCTCTAAGTCCTCACTAGCTAGCTCACTAGACTAGCTGAAAAGAATGAGTTTTTAGGCACACTTAGGAGTTTATATACTTGATATAATTAACATAATGAGTTATAAAAAGTACTAATATTCCCTCAAAAATTTATTTCATCTCCTAGAAGTTCACATGCCTACACAACACAAACAATGGTCAAAATAATCCCTAATTTTCCATTTTCCATATAGTTATGTACAAACCCAGGCTATGGATTTGATTATAATGGAGTTGGAAAAAAATTATATTCATCACTCAAGGTCAAATTACTCCATATTAATATAATTTTAGTCTCATTTTCATAATCAAGTCTCAAAATAGGGTCTTAGAGTGACCAGCCCTCTTAACCTTTATTCAAAAAGGTTTGACATTGAATTTATATAAAAATGGAATTTTTGGATTCTTAATTACCCCATAAATATTCCTTTAACATATCTTGGTCCCATGCAAAGGATCATGAAAGTTCTAAGCACTTGAAGTTGACCATTCATGCCATTTTGGGAATTTTGTGAGGGTTTAGGAGCCTTAAAGCCAACAATTAGCTTCTTGATGAATTTATTTGAAAAAAAATGGATAAAAAACATGTATATGAACCCCAAAAATATTTTTACATAATTTTATTGTCTCCTCAACACCCAAAAATAAAAACTTACCCTTGTTTAGCACTAGGCCTAGACCTTGCCAATACACCTGCTTGCCATTTGAGACTCCATCTAACACTTCAATGGATTCCATTAACTCCTAATGGATCCAATACATCTATTTTACCCATTAAAATATTTTATAATAATTTTTAATTCATGGAAAGGCCAAAAATGAAAATGACCCTCGATTTGGCTTTTAGGCCTAAGGATTCCCTTCATGCATGACTGAAAACCTCCTTGGTTGGAACAACCTATTTAGTTTCAGACATTCCATAAAGGTTTTTTAAATTTTATTAGGTCCCATAATATTATAAAATAATTATTTTATCCTTTCTATCCTTTTGTTTATCATTTTCAACATTTTTCCCAAAATTGTCATTCACATGCATGCCAAAATAGCCCCTACTTTGAGACAAAAAAATGAGTATTTTCACTATTTAAATTGGAAAATTTATTATTGTATAATTTTTTATAGTAACTAATGGTAATATTTACCAAATTTTTGCTTCCAAATCCTCTATTTGGCCCTCCAACTCTCCATTTTTCCAAGGTAGACTTTTGACTAGGCAAGGTTTGTGGGTAGGCATGGTATAGGATATAATTGGAGAAGATGGAGGATCCTTTATATTTTTCATGTAATTTAATTAATTATATGTGAATTAAATATTTTATTAAAATAATTCAATATTCTATTTTCACCTCAATATCTTTAATATGGTCACTTTACCATAACAACCTCCAAACCATATATTACCATGTCTAGGTCCTTAAGGAAGATGACTCTGCCCTGACTATTACAGTCATTCTTCACCGCTACCTATAGGTCATGATTTTAAATTTTTTGATGTTATAATGAATTAATTTACATGTTATTTAGGTCATTAATACATAATAATTACTTTAATTACTTGAAAACTTTCAAACCATGCATCGAATCATGTTTTGATCCTTCAACTACCATACCCCTGTATGACTAGATTGAGACTAAGCCTACCCTTATTTTAGTGAATTTTTTAGCTTGAAAAGGTTGGTTTCATGTGTATTTAGGTTTATATTGATTCCAATTATGGTTATTATTAATTCATAGATACCCACTCCTCTTCAAGAACTCCAAACAAGGTCTCAAAACTCCAAACTTCTCCTCACTACCAAGATGCCATAGCTGACTATGTTTTATGAGATTTAGGGGCCTGTAGGTGTACCTAAGCAAGAAATAGGAAATTTACATGTTATTTAGGTTTTCCAACAATACATTTAAGGTCCTCATTGATTCATTTCACCTTATATCAAATTTTAATGACTCCAAACAAGTCATATTCTAAATTTCAAACTCACTACCCATATGCCCCTTAAGACTGAGTTTCTATGGAGTTTGAAGCCTTTAGGTGGATGGTTGAGTCCAATTACATCATTTTATGGGATATAAACCAATCCTCTTTATGTATAGTGTCCTCCAAGAATTCACCTCACCCTCAAACCTTTCAACTATACCATTATATGCCCAATTAAGACAAAATTTTGTTAAAGCCTGTTGTAGCATGGTTTTCCCAGGCTTGTATAGATAAGGAGGCATGTTAGTGGTCAAAACATTGAAATTCACCTTGTGTCACTCATTTTGGACTATTTCAAACTAGGTGGCATAGTTTAGTTTCATCAATTGAAATGCAAAGTCAATTTACCACTCATACCTTGTAGACACCACTGATTGAATTCAGTGATTTTTTGGCCATTTTGAGGTTGAATCTTCCTAATGTGGATAAACCACTCACAAAGCATCTAAGTGAATTTTCAATTAAAACTAAGCATTTTCAAGCATGTACAAGCCTAAAGAAGGTTTTCTCAAGTAATTGAATTTTATAAAAACCAAAGAAGCATGGTAATGTATTGAAAAACATGTGGAAGCACCTAAAACAAACCATTCCATCAATCAAAAGCAAGAAAAGTTGAAACAGGTTCAAAAGGAGACCCCCTGATGGTTGAATAGGCATAAAAATCTATTTTTAATGTTAACCATTGTTCATGAAAGAGGAGCCACCAATATGAGAGTTATTGATATGGATGTGAAGTGCACTTATATTTTTATCCACTTGTAGCTTCCATAGTGAGTGCTTAAACTTGCCCTTTTTTGGCTTGCCAATGGAGAAAGAAGATAAATGATTTGTGGATACAATTTTTGGTGGAAAAATTGAAAAAAAAAATGTATATGACCTGTGGGGAGGTGAAGAGTCACTTTACCATGTCTTTTCTGTAAGGGAGCTTGAGAAGTCCATATAAGTGTTGGAAAAGGTTTATTTTTTAAGGAAAAGCTACTTTTTACCTGATGAACCTGACTTATAACTATAACATTACATGATCCTAACATGATCCATGTTTAAACTCACCTTAATTTCAATTTTTCTTTCATAAAAGTAAGTACAAGTCATTTAATAGGCTAAAAGGTGGCCAAAAGACCCCTTTTTCACATGAGACCTAACAAATTACTAGTTTACGACTTGTGATCACATTGAAACATGATAAATTACATATTATGACAATTTGACAAAAATGGACCTTTGACTAAGTTTTACCAAGGTTTGACCAAAGTTGACTATGGTTGACTAGGCTAATTCAAGGGGAATGAACTTAGGCAAAGACTAGGACAAGACCAAGTAAGATATATAGGATAATATCAGATCCCATAGCATGTATGTAAACCTTCTTAAAAAGTTTCAAATGAAAGGGTTTGACATTATTTTACTAGAATTAAAATTTGGTCAATAGTTATGTCACATCCCATGTGTCGTTAGAGGTCTTAATCAATTGACATAACTGAAAAGTTATAGGTTCTTCAGTAGAAAAGGCAATTTTTTTGAGAAAGGAAAAGAAAATGGCACTTTTAAAACCCACGGTGAAGTGTGCCACATGGGAAACACTCATGTAAAATCCCTTCATCTTCTAAACACTCATCCTAATGTTTTATTTGTTCTAGAAGTGCCATTTTCAGCCAAAACTATTCTTCTCCATCTTTGCTTTTGTAGACATGCAAAAGTGACCTTCAAGTTTTTTCTCAGTACCAATAACTGAAGAGGTTTCAATTAAAATGATTTGATAAATTATATTAAACTCAAATACCTTAATTTTAATATAATTATTTTGAATAATGGTGGATTTTTCTTCATGGACCATCCTCATAAAGTTGATTGTACTTTTTTGCCTGCTATTTCATGCACCCTATGGGTTTTGCTACATTTTAGGAAATTCCATATGAAATAATTGATTATGTTGAATCCACAAGATATTTTATACCTTATTATATTCCCTCCATGATATGTTTCACATTTCAAGTTGCTTTGATGACTTAATCATCTCATGTTGGTAGATTATTCTCATTTGGATGATAGGTAGGTTTCCACTATCTATAGAATTTATCATGATTTTGGAATGGTTATATAGGGTTATGATAGGTCCATAATCATGTCTCAATTATATTTTGATTGCATTTCCCTCATTATTAGTCTCATTACATCTTTCTTGGATCTAATTATTAGTCCATAGTCATACTCAGTCAACTCTCATCTACTCTTCAACATTAGTCATGGCTTGTAAAGGTTCTGAGGACATCTGTATAAGTGTGAGGAAGGTTTAAGAGTTGTGATATATCCTTTTACAACATTAAATAGTGAATTGATCTTTCAAATAGTTGATAAAATGCTATGGTAATGCACATTATTCATACTTGTACTCACTGTCTTCCATGGAAGTGCACATATAGGTACTTTGAAAGAAGTTTCCACATTGAGAAAAAGGTTTGGAAGTTGGTTTTAAATGATTTAAAATATGTAAAATTTATTTGGAATTATGAAATAGGTTTACAACTCATAAAGGATCAAAGGTAATGCTCACTGCCTAAATCCACTTTTGTTGCCTGCATCCTAGAATTACCACCTATAGGTGGTCTTGACAGAAAATCAAAATGTCATTTTGAAGTGTTAAAATAAGTGTTTGAACCCTTATTGAGGTCATGGTAGGATGGAAACATTATTATAGATCTTTTTGGAGTGATAGATGCCTTGACCAAGATGAAATCACTTTCTAGAAGGGAGAGACTGAGTTTAGGGAAGTTTTCCCTAAAATGTAAAAATAGAGTTCCAAGCCTTCCTAGAGATAACTTAAAACAAGGTTATCAAGTGATTTGATACTTCCCAAGGTGCTTGCCTAGTATCCTATATCATATACAAGCAATGTACAAAGTTTTAATGGTAGAAATCAAGTGGATATTGGTTTCTTGTAGACCCAAACTTGTTATTTTAAGATTGTGAACAAGCAGTGACTTCTATAGTCTTGTGCCTAAGGACATTTCTCCACCCAAGTTAAAAATTAGGTCTATGACCCACATATGAGGATGGTTAAAAATTATTCAAATGAATATTCATTACATAAATATCTTTTAATGAGGAGGATATAGTGTTTTTTGCTTCCCATGTAACTTTCAATTTGTACAAATGGCTTGGTGAGCACCTACAACCAACCAACATAAGACTTCAATAAAGAAAGTGCTTATCTCTTACAATAGATAAGTAGTAGGAAATTTTAGTATTTTGAGGGATGATTGGAATATTTATTAAAGGTTTTAAGTACCTTAATGAGCAAAATGATGATCTTATAAGCCCATACCAGCCTACAGGTGTCCACTTTTTAAACTTTCACCTATAGCAGATCCTAGTTTTTAACTCATCCATGAAGTGAAGTTAAAGCATGGAAACATAATATTGGTAGTTAAAATGTGAACTTAAAATGAATTCAAGGATATTTAGGAGGTATTAGAACATAACTTAAATCCTAAACACATATTATCACCTACAAGTGACCCCCTTTGAGGCAAAAGTACAGTATGTTGTAACTAAGAGCAAGTAGTAGACTGAGTGAGATAAGAGGGTTACAAATGCATAAAATGATTATAGGTATTTAAAAAAAACTTCAAATGAACCTTGGGTAGGTACAAGAGATTTTTCACTTTATTTTTGAGTCAAATCATGTATAAAACCTACTTGAACACTCCAAGAAATAAAAACACAGTCAGTCAAGGTTTTGTATTGATAGTCTTGAGAGTTCATGTAGATAAGGAGGTATTGAGGGATTTGGAGGTGATTTTAAAGCTTAAATTACCTTAATAAACACTAAAATATACTAGTTTAACTCTCACTGTAAACATTAAAAAACTGCACACTTGCAATTCTAGGTATTTGAATGCCTCAAGACCACCTTAAATCCTCCTAAAACCTTCCTAACCCCTTCTGTCTCCCTCCTAACTTAACCAAAGTTCCTATTCTACCCATTTATATTCAAAAATATTATTTAAAAACACCATTCAAAAATAGTTTTTGAAATCACTATTCATGAAACACTATTCACCATCACTATTCACTGTGGGACCCACTTTCACTATTCATGATGACATGGCATATGACATGGAAAAATGATGTGGCAAAGTGACATGGCTTGGTACCCCACCATTAACTCCTTTTTCCAAGATGCTTAATGACCTCATTTAAGCATCACAAGGGTCCCCACTTGAAATGGGTCGAATTTCTCCTCAAGGGTAAGTCATTTGACTTGGTTTTGAATTTTCACATGAAAATAGCCTTCAAAATTGACTTACCTATCCCTTTCCCACCTTGGGAAAGACAAAGAGCCCCCATTTTAGACTTCTTAGCCCTAATAAGAGACTTATCAGCCCAAATTGGAATCTTCACCCACCTCATTTTGACTCACCCATGCCCCCTTGAAAAATGGCACCATATTTGGTGGGATGACTCTTAAAATTCATAAATGAGGACAAATAAGGGTGTAACAAAGTCTTCGGTCCCATTTTCAAACCATGTGCACAATTCCTTTTAAACTTAGACTTACATGCAAGGTAGGGAGACTTGACAACCCCCATAGGAATATTCCACCAACCCCATCCTTTACCTTAGGGAAAAATGTGTCATACTTCCAAGATGCCTTATTTTTGCATATTTCTTCACCAAAAAACTACAAATTACCCCCCTCTCCTTCACCCAAGGGAGAGGTGGAAAAGTTAGAGTATTGCTACCCAAATTTTATTGCAGGTGTTCATCCATTTCAAGAAGGTCATTACTCTTCTGCATTTTTGAGGAAAATAATTAAAATTAATGAAGCTCTGTCAAAATTTCCTCAAGACATCTTCATCAACAATCTTTAACAAACCATCTTCATCAATAAGCATCTACACACATTAAAAGTAATATTTTATTTTGTTATTTCAATTTCTTTATTTATTTCCTTTTGGACTCCCTTCCCTTAAAATTTTCACTCCTTTCACCATTCTTGTATTCATCCATTCCTCATCTTACCATTTACTCTTTTACCCCTTTACCCTATTTTTCCTCTTTGCCATATTCCTCACTTGACCTCTTTCACCTCTTTGACACACTCGACATATTCTCTTCTTTGACTCATCTATCCATTTACCATTATATCTATTTTCAGCCTTGATCATTTACCCAACCCAAAAAAATAATCCTTTTTACCCTTACCATTTTACCAAAACCCCAAAATTATGGCCTTGCCTTGACTAGTTTTAGCATGTGCTATATTTAGTAATTTTTCTTTGAATAAGTATTTCATTTCTTTTTTTACTTAGCATTTAATTTATCATTAATTTAAATTAAATTACCTTTATTTTATTTTATCATCTTCATTTATTATTAGGGGAGTGGATTGATATCCATCCAAGGAAGCTTTAACTTCTTGGATCTAGCATATGCTAAGCGGTCCACCTTGCATCTTTGTCTAACCAACAAGCTTGTGGTAGTGTTGTTTTATTGCAGGTTTTGCTTCCAAAATAAAAAGGAGTTCTCTCTTCATCTGGTCATCAATGAACACACGTTTACAAGGTAAACACCCTTAATCTTGTGTTTCTATCTTTTCTCATAAAAAACTAAGAAAAAAGCAAAAATTTATAGAAACATTTTGGCACACCCAGTGGGACCTAGCATCATCTAAGTGCCTTTTTCTTCCAATTTTTAATAGTTTACATTTGTTAGGACCTTAGAGTACAATTGATTACTTTTGTATAAGCAACTAAACATGGAATTGAAACTAGAAGTAATAAGTAACTAGAAATCAGAAACAAAAAAGAATAGGAGATACGAGAAACAACCAATCTTGTATTAAACTCTTCCAGAAGGAAATACAATGAATAAATCTCTTTCTCCTCACACCTCAAAGATGTATAGTAATTCTCCCTCAAGATTTCTCTCTCTCTCAATTACAATCAACTCAATTACTAAGTTGTTTACCCTCTTCTATGACAATCAACACAATTGTTGTTGTATATGCTATGAGGATCTAACCCTAATATATAGTAAACTACAACACTAGGGTTTCATGAGCCATGCATTCTCCACCATTAGATCTACCTCTTAATCAAAGGGTCAAATTTGTTCTACCAAAAATAGAAAAATAGACTCAAGACTAATTTTAGTCTTTACACGTAAACTAACTATTCTCCTAAAAATAGAATTTTGGGAATGCACAGATGACTGATGCCGATTGGTGTCTATCTGGAGATGACCGATGTCAACTGATGCCTAATCGATGTTAGTTACTATGTAGTTGAAGATAATTGATGTTGATCAACCCCTAACCAATGTCAGTTAGTTCTGATTGATGTCGGTTACTGTGTAAAACTAGCAACCTCTGCATTAATTCAACAGTAAATCTTTTAGCTCCACAACTCAACAATCTCCCACTTGGAGATAAACAGCTGCACCTGTACCTATACAAAAACATCCTCTAGCTTATTTCTCCCTCTTCAAGTTCAATCTTGAAGACCAACAAAAGTTGAATGAAGATTTAACTTCTCCTTTGTTACCGGCTTTGTTAACATATCAGTAGGGTTCTTATCCGTATGGATCTTTTCTAGCTTCAACTGTCCATCCTCCAATACCTATCTAATGAAGTGGTACCTAAGTTGTATATGTTTGGTTCTTGAATGAAAGGTTGATTTCTTTGCCAAATGAATTGCACTTTGACTATCACTATATAATCTATAACTCTCTTGCTCTTTTCCAAACTCTTCCATGAACCGAGTCATCCAAATCATTTCCTTACTAGCCTCTGTGATTGCAATGTATTCTGCCTTTGTAGTAGACAAGGCAACAACCTTATAAAACTTTGAAATCTAGCTAACCACCATTCCACCAATAGTGAACACATATCCTATGGTGCTTCTCCTGCCATCCAAGTCACCTACCATATCCGATTCTACATACCCATGTAGAGAATTGTTTGACCCTCCATAGCATAAATGCCTACTGCTGGTCCCTCTCAGATATTTGAGAATCCACTGAACTATTTTCCAGTGTTCCTTTCCTAGATTGGCCATAAACTTGCTGAAAACTCCCACTGCTTAGGCAATATCAAGTCTAGTACATACCATTGCATACATCAAGCTCCCAACTGCTGAAGCATATGAAACTCTACTCATGTACTCAACCTCATCATGTGATTTAGGACACTGTTCTTTGCTTAACTTGAAGTGTCTAGCCATAGGTGTGCTTACCAGTTTTGCATCCTGCATATTGAACCTCTCCAACACCAACCTGGCCTTATGTCTCACTTTTCCATTCTCTCCTTATTTTAACCTGTAAACCCATTTGTTTTTCAGTGTTTTTTTTCCAGCTGGCAACTCAACCAAATTCCACGTATGGTTTTCTTCTAAGGAATCAATTTTCTCATTCATGCCATGCTCCCATTATTTCCTAGATTCTACCTGTATTGTCTCATCAAAACTTTCTAGTTCTCTACCATCATTGAGCAACAAGTAGTATAAAAAAGGGGAATAATGAATTAGAGGTTTACTTACCCTTTTGGACCTCCTTATGGGCATTTGAGACTCATTGATAGCTTTCTATCTACCCAAATTTCCTTCTGACAGTGACTGATCCGAGTCATCTCTGATTGATGTCAGTCTGCACCTAATCGATGTTGATTCCACCTGACCGATGTTGATTTCCACTTGATCAACATCGGTTCCTGCCTGACTAACGTTGGTTTCCACTTGACTGATGTCAGTCTCTATGTTTTTTTGTGAGTGATGATTTTTACCTGTGAGCTCATTTTGGATCATAACCTCTTCCAAATCAAGATTGCCCTGCTCATAATTATTTAGCCTCTTGAGCTAATCACTGTACATCACCTTTTCATTAAAAACCAAGGCTTTCCATTTCTTAAATGTGTCAAAAACATCATATTTTCTCTTTATGCAATAAACCCATACCTTTCTTGTAGCATCATCAATGAAAGAAACATAATACTGTGATCCTCTAATAGAAGCTACCTGAGTTAGTCCCCACACGTCTGTGTGAACAAGCTCCAACTTGTGCTTCTTCTTTGTTGACCCAATTTTAAGAAACCTCACTTTCTTCTATTTCCCAAAAATACAATGCTCACAGAAATCTAGATCTATGCTTTTCAAATCTGAAAGCTTACCTTTTGACTTAAGAATGTTCATTCCCTTCTCACTCATGTGACCAAGCCTACAGTGCCACAACTTTGCATCTACATCTAAAGTAGTTAAAATAGAAGGAGAATAATTAGTAATACAAGTAGATAGATAAAGTGTACCTACTCTCTTACCTCTGGCTAATACAAGTGCACCCTTGGAAACTTTCCAAGATTTAGTTGTGAGATTTACTGTGCAACCCTCATCGCCCAACTTTCTTGCAGAAATTAGATTCCTCTTCAGGATGGGTACATGCATGACATCTTTCAACACCCATGTGTTGCCATTCTACAATTTCAGCTACACTTTTTCTTTGCCAATAATTTGACAAGGCTCATCATCCCATAAATAAACTTTTCCAAAGTCTCCATTGACATAATCATTGAAAAATTCTCTATTTGGGGTTGCATGGAAAGAGGCACCAGAATCTAAAACCCATGATTCTACTTTATCATCCAAAGAAAATATAAGAGCATCCTGTGCAACAATACCTGCAACTTCTACTTCTTTATTACCTTCATGCTGATTTTCTTTCGACCAACAATCTTTCTTTGCATGCCCTTTCTTTCCACAATTCCAGTAATCATTTTTGGATTTTGATCTACTTCCCATCTTTGACCTTGATTTCCCTTGCTTGTCCTTATCTCTTTGCCTTCCCCTGCTTTCAACACTTAAAACATTACCTGATGTTTCCCCTGTGCTTTTCTTGTGAATTTCTTCATTCAAGATTACACTAACAACATCATCAACTTTCAAGATATTTGAAGCAGATGCAGTATTACTAACTACCATTACCAAACTATGCCAACTTTTAGGTAAAGAGCATAAGATTAAGAGAGCCTTAATTTCATCATCAAAAACTATTTTGACTGAATTTAACTGATTTACAAGTGTATGAAAATCATTAAGATGACTAGATACAGATCCACCTTGTTGCATTTGAAAATTAAATAATTGCTTCATAAGATATACCTTATTCAAAGTTGAGGGTTTTTCATATACATTTGCCAAAGTATCCATTAACTCTATTGTTGTCTTTGCCTATGATAAGTTGGAAATCACAGAAGATGCCAGGCTCAACCTTATAGATCCAAGAGCCTTTCTATCAAGAACATTCCATTCTTCATCTTCCATATCTGTGGGCTTTCTTAAAACCCCACCCAATGGTAAGTACAGATCTTTTTGATACATATAATCTTCAATTTGCATCCTCCATAATTGATAATTCTTGCCATTGAATTTCTCCATTCTTAGTTTACTTTCTTCTGCCATTACTTTGCTCTCACTCAATCAAAAACCCCTGTGAGTGAATTCTATAATCAACAAACACTAACACGCTCTGATACCAGTTGTTAGTGAATACACATAGCTCTGATACCAATTGTTAGGACCTTAGATTAAAATTGATTACTTTTGTATAAGGAACTAAACACAGAATTGAAACCAGAAGTAATAAGTAACTAAAAATTAGAAAAAATAAAGAATAGGAGATACGAGAAACAACAAATCTTGTATTGAACTCTTCCATAAGGAAATACAATGAATAAATCTCTTTCTCCTCACACCTCGATGATGTACATTAATTCTCCCTCAAGAGTTCTCTCTCTCTCTCAATTACAATCAACTCAATTACTGAGTTGTTTACCCTCTTCTATGACAATCAACACAATTGTTGTTGTTGTTGTTGTACATGTTATGAGGATCTAACCCTAATATATAGTAAACTACAACACTAGGGTTTCATGAGCCATGCATTCTCCACCATTAGATCCACCTCTTAATCAAAGGCTCAAATCTGTTCTACCAAAAATAGAAAAACAAACTCAAGACTAATTTTAGTCTTTACATGCAAACTAACTGTTCTCCTAAAAATAGAATTTTGGGAATGCACAGATGATTGATGCTGATCGGTGTCTATCTGGAGATGATCGATGTCAGCCGATGCCTAACCGATGTCAATTACTATGTAGCTGAAGATAACTAATGTCGGTTGACCCCTAACCGATGTCAGTTGGTTTTGATCGATGTCGATTACTATGTAAAACCAGTAACCTCTGCATTAGCTCAACAGTGAAGCTTTTAGCTCCACAACTCAACAACATTTGCATTCTCTCCTCCTTTATTTTATGTTCATGAAATATAAAATCTTAAATTTCCTTTGACATAAAGTAAATCTTTACGTTATTTTATGTTCATCAAATGACATTTGAAATCCAAAATTTCTTTTAGCATAAAGTAAATCTTTGCATTATTTTATGTTCATCAAATGAAATTTGAAATCTGAAATTCCCTTTGGCATAAAATAAATCCTTGCATTCTTCTATTCTCATCAATTTGGAATCTAAAATTTCTTTTGGCATAAAATAAACTTTTGTATTATTTTATGCTCATTCAAAGACATCAAAATTTTCTTTTAGTTTAAAATCAAGTTCATTCATGGTTTGATTGCTTAATTAGCTCACGTAGATTTAATTAAATAGGTAAATTAATCGTAGATTCACTTTTCGTATTCACACACAAACTGAACCACTTTCATAATCAACACACCAAAATAATACTTGAGATAAGGTCTGACTTGGATTTCATCACCAAGCGATAACCTTACCCCTACCTAATTTTCATACTCAGATTTAATCAATGAGGTGTTAACGAACTCCATTTTCTGGTAGAGTATAAACTCTAAAAATGGTATATTTTGGCTAAGCGGCCTAGCTCGACTTTGAGTTTGTGAAGTATGGGGAGCAAGCCCCCAGTACTAGGCCACATACTCAATTCAATACATAATTGACTCTTGAGTGCCTAAATGTCCCAAAACTAAACTTAGATGGCTTTGTTTAAGACCTCTTTAATCCAATTCCATACATACTCATTTAAGGCTTAAGCCAACAAGAGATAATTAAAACTCTAGGGCTTAATGTTCTCTAGAGCATGTTGATTTCTTTTCTTTTTTCAACTACTTTTTGTTTGAGGTGTGAGGTTTGAATTCCTCTCTTTGGTTTATCAAATGGCCTTAACCCGAATACAAGCAAGAAACCAAACCAACCTACCCCTACCTCCTTCCTTATCTTTACCTATGAATTACATCTTAGATGTCAAGGTAACACCCCATGATTCTCCTCATATGCCTTATTTACCTAAAGGGGATGCTGACTTCACCGCCTATCTGGATAATAAACCAATGACCTTGTAGCATTACCTTGCCATGTTGGCCATTCGCACCCCAACCTCTTCCATCCCTCTCTTGAATCTACCTTATGGCATGCCACACCACCTCATGGTGGGTGTCACCTCTACTCAACCTTCCATTTCTCATTCTTCTTCTTTGACTCATGGCCCACCAGTAGATCAAACCCAATCGAATGTCTTGACCACCACTCAAGCACCCTCAACCCTGACTGACTTATCTCACATAAATGTGAGTGTGCCCCTTCCCACTGATACCCTACCAACCATGGGTCAAACTTCCACTACTCATTCCTCTTCCCCTCTTACCACTATCCAACAAACCAACACCCCTCTTCAAAAATTGGTGCTTTTGATACCACAAACACTTCCTCGCAACCAAACTTGGGTAACCTCTCAAACCCAACCCTCTCATGCATCCATTCTCCTAACCACAATTGTTCCCCAACAAATAGCTTCCACCTCTTATCAATATGTGGCTAACCCACAAAGCCATATATCTCCCCTTACCTCTTCATTCATACCCATAAGTTCTTATGGGGTAACCCATCAACAGTCATTGACCTTTTACCACCATATTCCCTCTTCCCAACCATCCTATTAGTTTATCAATTCTACTAGTCCCCCAACCCAACCCCAAACTGACTTGGTCAAGATGTTAATCGACAAAGTTAACAATCTAGAATCTTGATTTTCAGTATCCAAAAACCTCCTTTCCTATGAACAAATATATAACAAACCTATCCATCCATCCATCCCAATCCATGCCTACCCTCCCCAATGGGAACTCCCAAATTTAACTAAGTTCTAAAATAAGGAGGACCCCCAACAACATCTTAGGGCATTCTAGCACTCATGTTACCTAATCACCCATGATGACTCCTTGCTTCTCTGCACTTTGCCCATGTCTCTAGTAGGATTGGCCTTAGATTGGTATAGTGCCTTGCCTAAACATTCTATCATCTCCTTCACTTAGTTGGCCCAAACTCTCTTGGAACACTTTTCAATCAATATCTCCAAGAAAGTCTCCATTATTGACCTCTACTCTATTTGGCAATATGAAGATGAGTCCATTTCTAACTTTGTCACGTGTTGGAGAAGCTTAATAAACCAAATTTCCTTCCCATTACCTCAAATAGAACTCATAGAGATTTTTTCTCGAGCATGTGCAAAACACATTTCCTCCAGTTGCATGTCCAAAGTTTTCAGACATTTGATGAAGCCTTTACCATGGCTTGTAAACTAGAAAATAGAGCCATTAAAGAAGGGAAGTTGAAGTTGAAAAATAAAAACTTAACTTACAAACCTAATGATCCCTCGTTTTCCAAACCCAACAACCTAACCAATAGCAATACCAAGGACAAAGTGACTACCAATGCTATTATCATCAAAGCCACCTCCACCATCTACCAACCAACCAAACTTGAGGAACCAAACCTATAATTCCTCAAATCTTTCAAACCAAAGAAATCAAACATGGAATAATTAGAAGCAATTAACTCCACTTGGAGAACCATATGCTTTTATTTTGAAAAAATTGTTAAAAGCCAACATCATTCAAATTCCATTGATTAAACCACCTCAATAGTTTGATCCTTCTTACCATGTGCCACGATGGTATAATGAGAATGACCACTACGTATTTCATTGGGTCGTAGGGCATGATACTAACATATGTAACACCTTTAAGAATCTTGTCCAATCCCTCATCAACAAGGGGGAGCTTATATTAAATAACCCCAATGTTCTACCGAATCAATCTCTTGACATATTTAGACAACCATTTCCAAACCATTCTTCCACCAAAAATGAGAGCAATAACATTGAATGCTCTCCCAATATCCACACCATCAACATGGTTCATGACATGCTTGATGACAAAGAACCTACTCATCAACCTACCAATTCCCCTTCACCTATGAAAGTAGTAGACTTACCTTCTACCCCTTTAAACACCCAAAGAGAAGAAGTAACCATACCCAAACCTTTAATAGAAGCTTCCACACCTATCTCCCCTATTATATAACCATATGTTCCCTCTTTGAAGGCTATCTCACAATAAAAGATAGTCTCATCCACCGAACCTCTAATTATAGAACCTTCTATCACAAGCCAAGATAAGGGTAAGGAAACCAAACTAGAACCCCTAACCCCTTCTTTGGTGAACTGACCTAGCACTTCTAAAACCTCCACCCAACCATCTAAAACCTATGCTAAACTAACCAACCCTCAACCACTTGAAACAAATAAAGTAGCTAAACCTTCTTAAAAACCAACAAAAACAACTAAGGTGGTAAAACCACAAAAGAACCCAAAATCCCAAATTTTCCCTCCTTTAACCTTGTCCTCCATCTTGAGTCCTCATCCCTCGTCCTTGAGCATGAATCCCATTAGTTATACTAAAACCCTACCACCTCTACTAGTTACACTATCACACTTCCTTTCTAAAACATCTCTCCTACCAACACCAACAATACGTAAGCTACCTACCTTACCATCCTCTCCGTCTAGCTCATCAATCATATTACCTAAACCAAATCCATTGAGCAAACATACTAGCTTAAAATCACCTATTGCCAAACCTACTTCCAAACAATCTTCTACCTTGACACCCAAACCAAAAACCACCAAACCCATACCACCTTTAGTGGAGTCATACTCAACCATTCTCTAAAGGTTGTTAAAAACCTCTTCCATAACCTTACCACCTATCAAACATTTCCAACTTGTCAAAACTTTTGACCCTTCACATCCCCAACCAAAATGGTTTAATGCTAGCTTAGTTTGTGCATACCATAGGGCACCAGGACATGACACCAAGAATTGAAAATATCTCCAAGCATTCATCCAAAACTTATATGAGGATAATATGTTATCATATGAACCTCCTTTAACCAATATAGCCTAATCTAACCCAAAAAAATAGAACTTCCCCACCACCCATACCTTTCGTAATCAAAACTAATTTTAGGAAGGCTTTCAAAACTAAAAACCTATCACCTCCAATACCTTTGCATGAATCTTATTTAACCATTTTACAAAGGTTATTGCAAACCTCTTCCTTAACCTTACCACTTATAAAACCTTTTGACTATATCAAAACTATCAACCGCTCATGCTGAAAACCGTCATGGTACAATGACCACCATGTGTGCTCTTACCATAGGATACTTGGCTATGATATAGAACATTGCAAGGCTCTTAGAACCATTATCCACCAGATTTATGACAAGGATAATATGTTATCAAATGAACCTCCATTGAGCCCATTACCAACCCAACCATCAACCAAACCTACCCAACAATTTCCTATTCCCCCATTCTCACCTAAGAATAAGGAGGAACTGAAGCAACAAGTTAAACCAACACTTCCTTTTATCCACACCATCTGTAGGGTTACCCACTCTCAGGTCCAACAAAAGGATAAGGGAAATGTTAAACCTCAACATTCCAACTAAACACAACCACAAACACCTTCACTTTGGGATATTTTCCCTACCCATGTAAATAGTAAACTAGGGGAGCTTTCCTTCCATAAAGCTTTAACCATTTATTAACTTCAACCATACCTTAACCATTAACTGAACTAACCCTTGGATTTTTTTTGCCTCAACCTATCAATGAAACCTATCCATCAACCCAACTTGAACCAAGTGGTATATCACATTGGGGAAACCCATTTGGACACCACTTGACCTATTTAGGATACATATTTTCCCATCAAACCATTGGAAATTACCCATCTCCATCAAACCTAACCAACTTTACCTCAAACCTAAGGACTTTAATATTGGAGACCTCATCCTAAAGTAAAACCAACATGTGACCAACATGGATAGAAGTAAAAGAGGTTAGTTTGCTTTCAATTGGCTTAGACCTTACATCAACACGCATAAGTATGGATCAAGAGCTTATCATTTGTCTCCTCTCGAAGGCAAACCAGAACCTGAGCCTCCCAATGCTTTGCATCTATGAATTTTTTTTTAAAGGATCAAGCTCACCTATTTGTCTAACTTAAGCTCATCCCTTGATTATAATATTTTAACCTTCACCCACCTTCCTCCTCCCCTTTTGAGGACAACTGATTACAATATAGAACCATGTGATTAATCGTGATAGTCATGGCCTAATCCTAAATATGGGTACCATGGATCTACCCATAACATGGTTCTCATGGATACTTTTCATCTCCAACAAGATGGAATCCCATGGTCATTGTCTCTCAAAACCACACCCTTTCACATATCATTAACCTTCTTGTGTAAAGTTTTGCCCTCATAAAGGTAAAGCTCTAAACCTAATTAGACTGGTCCATGTCTAAACACATTTCATCTTGAAACAATTAATTAGGTCAATATATTAAGCATTATAGACTATTCTCTCAAAGGACAACTACGCAATTTTTTTTTTCCATATGTAAGATAGACTACTCCCTTGAAGGACATCTATTAAGAACATTAAAATAAAGCTAATTAGCTTAGACCAATCCCTTGAAGGATGGCTGAGTAAACTTTGTCAGAAGTAGATCAATTTCATGGAAGATTCTTGCATTGATCAACTTCACATATATAAAAATAAAGCAAAAGGCCCACTATCAAAACCAATTCTAAATCCACAATCAACTCTCAAGCAACATAATAAGTTAGAAGCCATAATCAGCTTTCGCATGTAGACTTCTTGCATTGATTAGTCTACATCTAGCATACGACATGGACTTGTCTAATGCCATTCTTAGGTCACCTATAGAATGGGAAAACTAAATCACATGAGGTTATCATACATATCACCCATTACCCTTCACATAACCTATCACCCATTTTCCCTTTTGACTATCTGTAAATCAAGGGATTTAGAACTTACTTGACACCCTATGATCAATAATTTTTTTATCAATTAACGATCGTTCATACATAAAATTTGAAGGGATTATAGTCATTAAGTTGATCCCACTTCGGGTCCACTTTTAGTCCTTGTAAAAAATGAAGCATCGTGCCCTATTCTCATCTTAATGTGCTTGGTTGATGTTTTCATTGCAACTTTTACCATCTAACATTGAAACAAGAATAGTCATTCCTTTTACATTGAGTGAGAATACAACTATCACCATACCATTCATAACCATAACCACAACATTCATAAGTATCCACCCAATCATAACCATAACCATAACATTTAACCAAAAACATCCAACACATTTTATACATGTTCATGTCAAACTATGCAATATTTTATTTAGGGTGTGAGGAGTCACATGACACATGCAATATTTTTTTAGACTACACATGCATTGCCTAACACATAGGCATACATTATTTTCCTACCTATGCATTAGACCAATTATCTAATGACTCTAGATTTATGTTCAACCATCCTTCTACTTAATCCATAGCATTCCTTGTCTAAACAACTGCTAAAGGGTATACTCTATTCTCTTCTCCCACATTCATCCCTATAGAGTGAGAATCATACTCTACTCTAGGTATTTTACAATGATGCATTCACCTTTTTTTCCCTTTTTCCCTCCTATTCCTACCAACCCACTACCACATGCTTTGACCATCAAACCTCAACCATTGGTAGTGTTTACTCGAACATGGTGGTCTTTTCTTTTGTGCCAGCTGAATTTTCATTCATAGCAAGGGAACCACCATCTTCTCCCAACCATGTAGCCTCTGGTTGGTTAGGCCCAAAATAGAAAAACCAATAAGTCATTGGTTCCATGAAGCTATGATAGAGGATGCAGACATGACCACCATTTTTCTAGCCTACCCATAAAACTAGATCTTGGGTCAAGTAAGGTCCATCCTCTGTTGCTCACCATACTACTAACTTCATTACTTATAGAATCTCCTTGATCATCAAATAAATTATTGGTAGGTCATCACTTTTTTACTACCCTTAAAACTTGGCTCGTAGTGATGATGAACCTTGACCACAACAACTCTATAGATCCAAATACATCCCCACCTCCTAAAACTTGACTTGTAGTGGTAAACACTATCTCCAAAATCCTACCCTCACATAATTTTATAAGGTGTAACCTCCTAACAAAGACACCTCTTCTTTGGCTTAGTTCCATTAAAGGTCATTTGTATTGATAGGCCTAGTATTCCCTTCTTATTTACCCTAACTTACCCATCCATGCCTCTCATCCTATTACATGTCAGATCATTATGGTAACTATTCACCAATTTACACCAGACACTTTCACCATTACCTTCCCCATAACCCAAGACATCTATGCTATAAAACCCTCTACCATTAGCCCAAACCAACCCATGTGGTTCATCCAATTGGGGCAACCCACTTGGACACCACTAACATAACCCATGTTTAGAACTACATTGGTCTGATGTCCATAGAGTATGTAGGCATCACTTACAAGCATCTCAACCACTAATACTTCCCTTTCCTTCCCTTCACCATCAACCATGAGCAAAACAAAACCAACCTTAACTAGTTTTGACCTCTTGCTAATTTTTCATCCAACCAACCTGACCTAAACTTCATGGTCTTTCAAATCGAGGCATCCCATTTACAAGCCATCAGCCATCTTTTTAATCAAACTACATTTCCTAATGTCCATTTTGACTATATAGGCACTGATCATGGGAAGCTTGGCCACTAATAACTAACTCCCATTTCCTAACTCATTTCTACCACTAACCATGCCCCTCACCTAGGGTGTCATGAGGGGTGCCCTAAACCAAGACCACCTTGAACATTATTTCTTGGCACCCTTGGGTTCTGACGCCACCTACCTTGTCTACCATTTTTTTTCTAACTTGAAAATTTCTTTTAATCAATTTTCTAGCTTGTCAATCTCTTTTAACATAAGAGTTGACAACATTCCCCATTGGCCCCCTTACCTCCCATAACGCTGCCTCCTACTCTACTTCATTGGCCTCCCCATCATCTTTCATTGTTCATGATTTTTGGCCCACTTCCCCACCCACCATTTTTATTTTTTGCCTCTCTTTCACCTTATTACCAACCTTTCCCTTTATCCCCTTCAACTTATATCTCCATCCTCATCATCTCCCCTCCCCCTTGGCTATTTATCACACCCCATTTGTCACTCTCTTTTCCTCACCCATTCCACTTCGTATTGTGCATCTTGCAAGATTTCTATTTATTTTGTTGCTACACTTTTTATTTATGTGTATCACCACTCTCTGCCATTCTACCACTCTTCCCTTTGTACCCATTTTCCATTCTTCTTGTTTGCTTTTTTTCCATCTTTTTTATCATCCCATTTTTCCTCCACAACTAGTTTCTCCCTAGGTATTTATCCTTTGAAAAGCCTTCCATAATTTCCCGTTTCTTCTTATCTCTAATTCCCCTTTGCTCTCCATCACGGTACTTACTTATCTTTTGCATCTATAGGAGTATCTGTGATTTGTATCCCTGCTTCAATTCTTCCTTCTTATCATCCCTAATTTTTATACCTTGTCTTCATCTCATTCTTTCCCTCGTTGCATTTCCTTTTTCTTTCTCTGTCATTTTCATCACCAAATCCTTCTTCCTAATCTTTTTAGACTTGTTTTCAAGCCTTTCATGGCCACCCGACCATCAGGTTCTCCATCCTTCATTCTTCATCCTTTTCATTTCTTCACTTTTGCCTTTTATTTTCCTTTTCTCTTCATCATTACCTAGAACTCCTTATTTTTCATCCATATGGCCATGCCTAGCTCCTTTCATCCCCCTTGGTCACCTTGATGCTTCTCTTTTCATCCATCTCCTGCTTAACCCTTCAGTGCTTTCTACTTGACACTTTTTAGTGCTTTCTCTTTTTACCTCATTCACAAGTCATGTGAATAGTAAACATGCACAAGAACCACCAACTATTTGGAAGAAGTTTCCTTCCCCATCCCCCTAGTCTTGCTCATTTTATATCCCTTTTTCTCCACTCTTTCACCACCATTGGAATCAAGCTAAAAACATCTTCAAATGGGAAATTTGGGATATCTATGTGGGAACACAATCTGCACCCTTAATTAATTAATATTTTTATATATTCAAAAACCCCTCGACGTCTTTCTTAGAATTCCCTGAAAACTCAATCCTTGTTTATTTTGACAACCCACAGGCTCAAGCATTAAGGGTTCAAATCTTCATCATGACCCATTTACCCACTATGTTATTTTTCTTCCCTAAATCATTGAACCATACCCCTTTTATATCTTGTTCATGACATTATTGTGAAGTATGCACAATGTTGACTTATTTGGTGGTGATGAGAGACCCCATTAGATCACCATTACAATTCAATTAGTACTAGATTTCTTACATCCTGGTATAACCTCTTTCTCCCATTTTTATAGTGGCAAAAATTTTAGAATTATTAGCCCTTTATTTTATAATGACTTTTTGAATATCCTACCCATGTTTGGACTCTCCCATCCTTGTACACCTTCATTTTTATCTATGAAATCATCACATTTTCATATTGAGGCAACTATTTACCCAACACTCTAAACCTCAAAAGAACTATATTAGGCTTGAAGTTCATTTTGGACATTATGTCCATAGAGCTATGTAGGCAACGTCTACTTACCCAATACATATGGTGTCTACTCGACCACCCCATTCCAACCACCCAAACACCTTACCCACATCTATCCTAACATTGGTTGTTTTTGACCCAACCTATTTGCATTTTTTATGATGCCCTCACTATAGTCTTTTTTACTGCACCAACTAATTTTACCATGTTGAACATTTGAACTTTTAATATTTTGCACCACCTCATACATGACCTGACCATTGGTGTTTTATATGGGATCACTTAAAATTTTAGTTACCCACACATGGGATCACTCCTAAATTTGGATACCCACATAGACACCACCCCTTTTATTACGAAGGCTAACAAGTGTACCCAGCCATCATAATAATGGTCATGTGGTCTATTGGTCACTTGTCTTCTTAGTACTGAACTTATTTTACCAATGTTGGTAGCTTTAATCTTTGCACACTATTGACTAACATGCTTAGTTGTATTTTATGCATCTATTGTCATCTCACATGCCCCACTACCTTGTGGCACCACCTAGTACTTCCCCACCAACTGCTTATCAAACCTACACCTGATTCAACCTCTCTTAATCAACTCTCAATTTGAGGGGGAACACCTCATCCCATACTCGAGGCACCTTGACCTTCAACCAAACAATCTATTTTTGGTTTATAACTTGTTAATTCAAAGTCACATTATAAAAAGGAGCAAAATGTAGACACTATAAAACTACACACTTGCATTTTTAGGTTTTTGAATGCCTCAAGACCACCTTAAATCCTCCTAAAACCTTCCTAACCCCTTCTACCACCCTCTTAACTTAACCAAAGTCTATATTCTACCCATTTCTATTCAAATAGCATTATTTAAAAACACCATTCAAAAATTGTTTTTGAAATCACTATTTAGGAAACACTATTCACCATCACTATTCACTATGGGACCCACATTCACTATTCATGATGACATGGAATATGACATGAAAAAAGACATGGAAAATGACATAACATGTGACATGACATATGACATGGCATGTGACATGGCAAAATGATGTGGCAAAGTGACATGGCTTGGTATGCCACCTTTAGCCCCTTTTTCCAAGATGTTTAATGACCTCATTTAAGCATCACAAGGGTCCCCACTTGAAATGGGTCTAATTTATCCTCAAGGGTAAGTCATTTGACTTGGTTTTGCATTTTCACATGAAAATAGCCTTCAAAATTGACTTACCTGTCCCTTTCACACCTTAGAAGAGACAAAGATCACCCATTTTGGATTTTTTAGCCCTAATAAGAGACTTATTAGCCCAAATTAGAATATTCACCCACCTCACCTTGAATCACCCATGCCCCCTTGAAAATGGCACCATATTTTGTGGGATAACTCTTAAAAGCTATAAATGAGGACAAATAAGGGTGTAATAAAGTCTTTGGTCCCATTTTCAAACCATGTGCACAATTCTTTTTAAACTTGGAATTGAATGCAAGGTATGAAGACTTGAATATTACCATAGGAATATTATACCAACCCCATCCTTTAACTTAGGGAAAAATGTGCCATACTTCCAAGATGCCCTCTTTTGGCATGTTTCCTCACAAAAAAACTATAAATACCCCGCTTTTCCTTCACCCAAGGGAGAGATGGAAAAGTTAGAGTATTGTTTCCCAAATTTTATTTTAGGTGTTCATCCATTTCAAAGAGGTCATTAATCTTCCACATATTGGAGGAAAATAATTCAAAGTAATGAAACTCTATCAAAATTTCCTCAAGACATCTTCATCAACAATCTTCAACAAACCATCTTCATCAATAAGCATCTACAAAAATTTAGGCAATATTTTATTTTGTAATTTCAATTTATTAATTTATTTACTTTTGGCCTCCCTTCCCTTATATTTTTCACTCTCCTCACCATTATTTTCCTCATCCATTCCTCATATTTCCATTTACCCTATTTTGCCTCTTTGACATATTCCTCACTTGACCTCTTTCACCTCTTTGCCACACTCAACATATTCTCTTATTTGACTCATCTATCCATTTACCCAACCCCAAAAACTAATCCTTTTGACCCTTACCATTTTACCCAAACCCCAAAACTATGGCCTTGCCTTGAATAGTTTTAGCATGTGATAGATTTAGTCATTGTTCCTTGAATAAGTATTTCATTTCTTTTTATACTTAGCATTTAATTTATCATTAACTTAAATGTAATTACCTTTATTTTATTTTATCATCTTCATTTTTTATTAGGGGAGTGGATTGACAGCCATCCAAGGAAGCTTTATCTTCTTGGATCTATCATATGTTAGGTAGTCCACCCTACATCTTT